>CM066033.1:27664197-27737156 GCA_033557465.1 Ichthyophis bannanicus
CTCTCCCAGACAGCTTTAATTGGGAATAAACGATTTAGCTTTTGGGTTATTTTTTGGTTAAGTTTGGTTTGTAATTTTGCAGGACGGTTTCTTTGAATTTTTCACTGTTTTTGAGCTCTTAAGGGAGCTCGGATTTCCGTAGGTGCTAATGACTATAGCGTCTTCAGTGCCTCGTGTGTGGTTCCCATTCGGGGCTTTCTCCTTCTCCTCGATGCCGGGGGAAGGGGGTGTCTTGGCTGCGCATCTGAAGCGCTAACTATGGAGCACGAAAGGCAGGATAAGTCTTAAAGAAGGACTCCTTTGATGGCAGCAGGGTCCTACAGCTTCTGCGGAAGTGGAGTCCTCTACTATCGTCTCCATTTTTTTCGCTCCTCTTTTATTCACAACCTGGCTTTGCCTGCCGGTACTATTCCACTATCTCCGAGTGGTGGCTGGAGCAGTTCTCGGGGGGATTCCCTGATTTTGTGCTGCTTCAACAGGGGCTGTTGCGGATGCTTCACTAGTTGGGGCCGCAGGTAGGCCAAGCGGCCATAGAAAGGTTTTGAAGTGTTGACGTAGACTGGTTTTAGAGGGCTCGGGTCGGTGGAGGATCACCCTCTTGGGTCGGACTTCCGTAAGGAGAGGACTTCGATATGGAGCCGGAAGCCGGAATGGAGGAACTAGACGAAGGTGAGATTCAAGAACCTGAAGATCAGGCGAGGATTATCCGGGTCTTTCGGAGAGAGGAGCTGACAGCGCTCATTACGGAGTCGCTTCAGGCTCTCAACCTTTCCTCTGTGGTACCTGTGGTAGCTCTCCTCAGCTGCCAGGGCCTTAAGAAAAGGTGTGCTTTCCAGAGCTCTCCCAAAGGGTGATTTTTGCTGAGTTTGCTTGCATAACTGTGAGTCTATTTGTCTTCAATAACTGTGAATCTGTTTGTCTCCACATATTTATCTATCTGTCCTTAGTAGTGGGTTCCCTTACCCACCTCCATTGCTGTAGAGTTTTAAACTTTCTCTTACCCACCTGAGGGACTACCCCTCCCCCCTGCTGAGTTAGTGTTGTGGACCTGCATTTCCTGTGCCGCACGTGTCTATTTGTCCTTAGTGGTGGGTTCCCGTGCCCACAATTCAGGAACAGCCTACTGGCCAGAGACACTTAGGTTCCCGCCCACCCTACCCCTCGCCCCACCCATCCCAGGGGCTACATTACCTATATAGTGGTCACATACGTGCCATCTATCGTCTTCATCTTTTCTGCTTCTTCTTCTTCTTCCTCTTCTGGGGCTGCATAAACAACATGTGTATTCAATGCAATAACTGCGGTACTTTCATTCCAAGACGAATCATTTGGAGCGTAAGAGCTTGTCCTATATGCCTTAAGTCAGCCGCCATGCATGAAGAACTGACTCTACTAAGGAAAGACCTAGCTGCCATGCATAACGAAGTGTCTCTACTGCGGGAGGAACTGGCTGCATGAAGCGCACCTCTTCTAGGATACAAACTGAACAAAGTCCACCACCGCTCCCACAAAGAATCAAACGCCTCAGGAACAATGGATCACAGTGGGTTTCTGGGCAGATTTGCGACCAGTAACACAGAGACATCCTGTACATCAAGAGATATCCCTGCACAATGCCTTCTCTGCCTTGGCTAATGAGGATGCCCAATCCAAAGAAACTGAAGTGCCCTTAAATGAGTTAGACAATGCCCAATCCCCTTCTAAAGCACCAAATATGAAGAAATCCTCAAAAAACAGAAAACTACTACTACTTGGAGATTCCATCATCAGAGGCACCAACTTGGGAACACAGTTCAAAGTAGGGAAAATAGTCATGTGCCTACCAGGCTCTTCAGCCAGCAGGAATACAAACCAAGTTGTTGAATTACTTAGTGCAAAAAGTGAACACTCCAAACGTGATGTTATTATCCACTTAGGCACAAACGACCTGGCTAGGAACAGTGCCTCCACAGCCCAAAAGGACTTCCAGTCTCTGGGAGAGAAACTCAGCGCTTGTTAACACTGTTGCATTCTCAGAAGTTCTACCTGTTCTTGGTAAGGGGACAAAAAGGCTGCAACGCATTAACAGCTTTAATACATAGCCTTGTTTTCTATAATTACTATTGTATGTAATATTATCTCTGTCTATCTCTTTTGATGTGGACTATATCTGTTATAATGTGTTTCTATTGTATTATGTTATGTTTTGTTTTGTTTTCTCTTTTCTAAGATTTGCCTTACCTTTCTGTGATATTGTATTTCACTGAAAATCAAAAAAAAAAAAAAAAAAAGCAGATGATTCAGGATGAATGAGATTTGCCGGAGGTAGGATTGTGAGGTATGAGGTCTATGAATTGTCTCTATCCCTTGGCTGATTAGGAACGTGAGGTTTTTTCGTTCTCCGCGTATAGATGCAGCAGTTTCAGCGGTCACGAAGAAGACTATCATTCCGCTTGAAGGCAGTGCGGCTTTGAA
Source organism: Ichthyophis bannanicus (assembly GCA_033557465.1). NCBI lineage: Eukaryota > Metazoa > Chordata > Amphibia > Gymnophiona > Ichthyophiidae > Ichthyophis > Ichthyophis bannanicus. Next base: position 27,666,652 of record CM066033.1, read on the forward strand.
GGACACACAGGATCGGAAGGTGGACACCTTATTGAAGCAAGCTTTTGAGGTTAATGCTCTGTCTCTACAAATGTCTATTTGTGGGGCTTGGGTAGCGAGAGCGGCTTTGAAGGACGCACAGGATCGGAAGGTGGACACCTTATTGAAGCAAGCTTTTGAAGTTAATGTTCTGTCTCTACAAGCGTCTATTTGTGGGGCTTGGGTAGCGAGAGCATGTCTTCGCTGGTCGCAGCATTTGCACAACAAACTCAGGAGCAGTTAGCGGATGTGACAGGGCTAGAGTTAGGTTCAGCTTATTTAGCCAGTGTCCACTATGGTCTTATTAGAGGTTTGGCGAATAGCATGGCTTCCTTGGTAGCAGCATGCCGCTATTTCTGGCTAAGAAATTGGGCAGCGGACAGTTCCTCCAAGTCACGTCTTGGCAAACTTCCTTTTAAGGGGAAGTTCTTGTTTGGAGAGGATCTTGACAAGCTGATCAAAGATTTGGGGGCATTAAAAGGGGGTCGCTTGCCGGAAGATAAGCCAAAGCAGGGACGGACTCCGTTACCTTCGCGGGGTCAACCTCAGGATTTCAGGCGTTTTCCTATCTCCTGTTTGGGAGGCTTTCAAAGAGGAAGGTTTTCCTCTCAAGGTCAAAGTTTTAGAGGATTCCGGGGAGCGGGCAGAGGGTTTGCTAATCCCCTTCCTCGGGATTTAGGAAACCCAGCTACACTAACAGCCGGGTTTAAAAATGGTTTGGACAAGTTCCTGGAGGAAAGATCCATAAACCATTATTAAGAAGGGACCTAGGATATCAATGCTTGACCCAGTACAAGCATTGTGGAACCTGTGTCTTTTGGGGAAACTGCTAGGTACGTTTGACCTAGATTGGCCACTGTTGGAAACAGGATACTGGGCTTGATGGACCTTGGTCTGACCCAGTATGGCATATCTTATGTTCTTATGTAACTCAGAGTTGCAGGCCTTGTCCTATCAGGAACCGTTTCTGACTTTCTCTAGAGAAAAAGTGGTGCTGTGTCCCGTTCCATCCTGTTTGCCAAAGGTAGTTTTGCCATTTCATGTGAATCAATCTGTCTTCTTGCCAGTATTGGATATTTCGGATGAGAACGTATCTGACCATAGCTTGCATTTGTTAGACATAAAGAGAGTTCTTCGGTGATACTTGAAGGTCTTGGAGTCCTTCCGCAAGTCTGAGCGTTTGTTTGTTCTCTTTGGAGGTCCGCGTAAAGGTGAAGCGGCAGCCAAAGCTTCAATTTCCAGATGGGTCCGTGAAGCAATAGCATCAGCTTATATCTTGCAAGGTCGTCAGTTGCCCATGGGGCTGCGGGCTCATTCTACTAAAGCACAAGTGACTTCGTGGGCGGAACATAGCTTGGTTCCTCCGGTTGAGATTTGCAGAGCAGCCACTTGGCCTTCCTTGAATACTTTTAGTAAACATTATCGCCTAGATGTTCAAGCAGCGGGAGATGCCTGTTTCGGGTTTGCGGTCCGGGTGGACAGGTCCCTCCCAGTAATTTACTGCTCTGTTACATTCCAGAGGTGAGGGACTGGACTGGAAGGACGATAAGGAAAGAGAAATTAGACTTACCTGCTAATTGTTATTCCTTGAGGAACTTCAGTCCAGTCCCGATTCCCAAGATGTGATGTAGTGGAAAAACACAACTTTATTAAATCGTAGACCTATTACCAACCCGACACAGGCCGTGTTTCACAAACCTTCGTCAGGGGTTGATCAGGTAAGGTAGTAAAACGTAAATCATAAACACTAAGTAAAACATAATAGTGATAAAACATTTTGTCAGAACAGACGACTAAATCTTGATCAATAAACCACATATATGTACATCAATAACTTAAACATCATAAATAGTTAAAAGATACATATAAAAATCCATCTACCACCAAAAAGAAGGATAAAAGGTGCTATTAACAGGACTAAATAAATAATTAAAACCAAGTCTTAAGGCACTAATAAAAAATAAATAAATAAAAAGTAGGTGACTAAAAATACAGAGACACCAAATATTTTGATTTTCTTGATAGCCTCCCATGCCACGAAGGTATGCTTTACACGACTGAATATCACTAGTATGTCATTCAAGTCTATCAGTGAAAGGCTTCTGTAATACGCTGATGGTTCACTGGTTAGGCATACACGGTGCTGTTTTTTGGAGTTCAGTTTTTATTTGTCCTTCTCGGCAGCCCTCTGGCCTATGTTGCTTAGGGTTAGACAACCAAATTTTTAAACAGGTAGTTTTAATTTTTAACTTATGGTTTTAGAATATTTATGAATTTGATTCACTGTTTATGTTTCTTCGGTGCCTTCGATGTGCCTTTATTCCCTTATGATAAGATATTTGTTTTTAGAAATGGGGCGTCAAGCACATACTTTTTATCCGAGACAGTCTACTGTTTAATTTATACAAGAGATAGTTTTGTGAGCCGTTGAGTGAGATAAGCTTTTCATATTAGGTAAGCCATACTGCTGGTATATCCAGATTCTCAGGATTTATTTGAGCCTCCAGGTATGAGGTGTCTATTCCTCTTTTTTGCTCCTGCTGCTTTCTTTATTTATACATTAAGTTGTTTTGTATAGTTGTTTTGTATGATTTTAATGTTTTATGTGGATATTTATTATAGGTTTTATCCATCTAATTGTGCATTATTTATTTAACCATACGAGTACAACCTTCTATAAAAGACCATTGCTTACGGTGTTTTCTCTGCTTTATTGAGGTATTTACTATTTGACATGTTTGCTTGTCACACCCCTTACTTTCTTAACGTTTAAAATTATTATTTATTTATTTATTATCTATTTGGTGTCACTCTGTATTTTTAGTCACCTACTTTTTATTTATTTATTTTTTTATTAGTTACTTAAGACTTGGGGGTATGTTTACTAAACGTTCTTAACGTGCGCGCTGTGCAATTATCGCGCACTAAGGTACCTTAGCGCGCGATAATGACGCTTTACGGGGCACAAATGTGCCTTAGCGCGCGCTAACAAGCGCTGAAGGTGGGGAAAGGCTCCCGGAGGGCAGAGGAAGGCTCCCCAGGGGCGGAGAGAAGGGGGTCAATGGATGGAGAGTGGGAGGAGAGAGGCTCCCCGCACACTAACGATGTGATATCCGAGGCCAAAACTAACGCAAGTGAAAACCTCGCGTTAGAGCTGATTTAAAGGGAAAAGAAACCATTTCTGTCAGCAATGTACAGCAAAACCAGGGAAACCTACAAAAGAGTGATAAGTGTGATACATGTGCACGGAACAAAATTACAAATAAACATTGAAAAGGACCCCAACAAAATATACAAAAAACATAACCAAGCTGGGCAATAGTGATAGTAATGGGAAACATCAAAAAACACTCCCAAGAAAGACCCCAAAAAAAGATATGAATTTTGGAAGGGTCTACGCTCCGTCCCCATACAAGGTGAATGATCCCACAGTGAAATAGCACTGATCAGGTTTTCCCTCTCCATTGGACAGGTTTCCTATGGCATGCACATGTTCCACAACAGCAGGGCGGTCATGTCGGAATGGGCAACTGGACAGATGCTGGGAAAGGGGATACAGAGAGCTGCAGGCGGCACATGCTGTGGTGCAGCTGGGGCACAGTGCGGAGTAGGCAGATGCCTAGGTGGCACTTAGGAATGCTGAAACTGAACAGCAGCCAGACAGCAACTGATGAGGGCCCAACATGGGCACGAGAGTGTTTATCACAGTGTCACAGGGGATAGTACCCAGCAGGTACCTCCAAGGGCACAGAACATTGGCAGGCGGTGTTGGGGGGAAGCGTGGACATCTATGCAGGCACCCCTACCCCAGAACACGCACCATAGGCAGCCGCCTACCTGCACACTGAATGGCTTGAGACTGCACACCACCAGCACCACCAGCAGAAGGGCATGTCAGCATGGTGGCAGAGGGGTACTGGTGGTGGAGGGGGGCAGTGGCAGCTGCCCAGAGCAGACCATGGCCTAGCCCTGTGTAGGTGGGTGCCATGCACTGCAACAGACAGGCCCTGCCGGACAAACAGTCATGGTATCACCAGGGAATGCACTGTCTCTGTGGCGACACGGTGGTGCAGTGCACACAACCAGTATGTTTGGAGGCAGAAGGTCACAGGTTCAAGTCCCAGCTATGGTGCCTGCCAACCCAGTCCCCATATTTTACCCACTACTACAACGTGCTAATACAGACAGAACCTTTATTGCAGATGATGTAAACATGCCCAAAACACCTACATTTTACCCTACAGAGCAAAGACACCATAAACAGGCACATTACCTAGAGCAGAGTCTCCCAAATGCAGTCCTGGTGGGCCAAACACCATTCAGGTTCCATGCTGCCTCTAATAATGATGTCTGTGCTGCATATCTATGCACCACCCCCATGGTATGCAGATGTATCTCATGCATATTCATGAGGGACAGCATGAAAACCCGAACAGTGTTTGGCACACCAGGACTGGAGTTGGGAACCTCTGCCGTAAAGCAGCAGCCAACAGGTGCAGACACACCCACACCCACAGGCTCCATTAGCCAATGCCTCCTGGAGAGGCAGGACATTGGGCCCTGCGTGCATCTCCTAATACTAGCACTTGAATACCTTAGCAATGCCACCCTACACCTGGGAATACAGTACACAGCTATCAAATGTTTGCTATGATTACTGGCAGATAGCAAGTCCTATGTTAAGCACAGTTTGCTGATTGAGCTCCATCATAGCAACCTTTCTGATGTCTGTGGAGTGTGCTTCAGGTCTGGTCTCTGACAGTGTTTACCACCCTGGGGAGTGACCCCCAACAGTATTGCATACCATATCCATGCCTGCACTGTGCCCAGGACTGGTGTGGTGGCCAGGGCTGCTAAACACCTCTATAGTAGCACAATGCTGGCATAGCTGTGGGAGTGTGTGTCTGTCTATCCAGTGTGTGGTGGCTGCAAATACCCTCCACAGCCCACACTGCCAGCACTGTTGCCAGTATTGGCCTGCCAATGTGAATAATGAGGAGCAAGGTACCATGGGTATAGCCCGGACAGGGTGGCCTAGCCAGGATGCATCTGCACAGGGCATAGGGCACTGGCTGGGACATTGTAGTGCTCGGCCACCACCTGCACAGACAGGGTGGCCACAGCATGTTCTGCTGGGAGGTCACTCTCACCCTGACTGAGCAGTGACCACAGCATGGCTAGGCTCCCCCATAGTGCTATATAGCATTTCTCTCATGTGATATTTATGGGTTCCCTTTTGGGGCCCAGTCACTGATTTATCTGCTTGGTGTGTATGCTGACATCCCATTTCTGGGTGCACTCATTTCCACCAGGAACATGCACTATGGACTAGCTAGCAGACTGTCTGCAGCTGGTATGTGTCCTGATGGAGCGCCTTGCAGGGTGCAGCGGCTGAAGGCTTGCTGCAGGAGAATATCAGATAGTGTTGGGGTGCAGCTTAGCATATCCAGGCCTAATGTCTGTCTGCTATTGCATTATGGATGTGTACAGAGCTGCATTGACTGCCCTGTAGGGTGTCTGTTCCCAAGCAGGACTGGGGTTGATGGTCCCCTCTACTGCCACCATTGCAGGGAGGTAGAATATGGATCTGTTGGTGGGAGACCCTTTTTACCGCCCTCAGCCCTGGAGGAGGAGGAGGAGGAGGGTGGTGGTACATAATCCTCCTAGGGGTCCATAAGGGCTAAACCTGACTGAGACATACAGATCTATTCAAGGTGTGTCTGCAGAAACTACCTATCTCATACATTAGCACCACTGGAGACCTGCAGCATGGCCTATCTCTGCTGTGGACCTGGTGCTGGGCACCCCACCTCACCCTCAGGGTGAGTGCAGTACCTGCACAATGTGACGGTGTGTAGCTACTCTGTGCCAGTACCACACACGGTCAGTTCCCCCTACCAGGCCGAGGTGCTGTGGGGGTGCATACCCCATCTTGTGATCATCTGTAGACTGCTGATTTGCATGTGCAGTGCATCATGGGTATGGGTGGGTTAACCCTATGCTGGTGACTACAGCAGACTGTTTGTGTGGTGACGTGCAGTCCTTCTGCAGTCAGCCAGGGGTTTGCTAGCAGCTATGGAGCTGTAGCCCACTGGTTACTTCACTACTTGTGGAGCCAGAGGTCAAAGGTTCGAACCCACAGTAGGGGTTATTTGATAGGGCTGTCCAAAGCATTGTCTTTTTTTAATGTACATTAGTGCTGCCAGCAAAACACCCTCAGGGTACTGTAACCATAAGGTGCCTCAGAAGGCACCTTATAGTGCACCCCATAAAGCGCCTTCTGAGGCACCTTATGGTTACAGTCCGTATAAGGTGCCTTATAGGGTGCCCTATAGGGGACATTATAGGGTGCCGTGGCGGACAGTGCACTTTATAATGTGCCCTATGGGGTGTCTTATGCGGCACCTTAGGTTACTGCACGTGAGGGTGTGTTTGCTGGCAGCAATAAATAAAATACAACTAAAATGTCTCAGGAAACAATACTTACATGTCAAAGCTGCCTCAGCCAGCCTTATGCATAGGCACACTGGGGGATCAAATTCATGACCCCTGTATCATCAGTCAGTGTATTAACCATTGTGCTACACTTCTGTTTCTCTGTTTGGATGTCTGTGCGCCTACTTAAGATTACCGTGCGGTAACGCGCTTAGCGGCGCTTTGCCGATAATGTGCGCAGCAGCGCGCGTTATCGCGTGCTAATCCCGTTTTACTACTTTAAACTGATACGCCCACTCCTTATATGGCATCCTGCACACTAACGCTGGGTGCACATTAAGAAGGTTTAGTAAACATACCCCTTGGTTTTAATTATTTATTTAGTCCTGTTAATAGCACATTTTATCCTTCTTTTTGGTGGTAGATGGATTTTTATATGTATCTTTTAACTATTTATGATGTTTATGTTATTGATGTACATATATGTGGTTTATTGATCAAGATTTAGTCGTCTGTTCTGACACAATGTTTTATCACTATTATGTTTTTACTTAGTATTTATGTTCTATGTTTTAATACCTTACCTGATCAACCCCTGACGAAGGTTTGCGAAACACGGCCTGTGTCAGGTTGGTAATAGGTCTATGATTTAATAAAGTTGTGTTTTTCCACTACATCATGTCTTTGGACTGTGTCTTTGATATATATGTGATTTCTTGCCTTGCCTGTGGTTCAGTCCCGATTCCCGCCCGGGGTTTGTCAGCCTCCGCAGAGTCTTTGTGTTTGTGTGGGGTGACAGCAGCCAGACAGTAGAAAATCAGCAAATTTTTTCTGTACTCCTCCTTGGGGGAGGAGTGGTCTAGTGGTTAGGACAAGGTACTTCAGGCTGGAGGGCCAGGGGTTCAAGTCCCACCTGGGGACAACAATCTCAGGCTGGAGGGTCTGGGATTTCTAGTCCTATAGGCACTCCTTGTGGTCTTGGGCAAGCCACTTAACCCTCCATTGCCCATGTTCCCTGTAAGTATTAGCGTATGTGTCTCATATCCCCTCGTGTTAAATGTATCCCCCAATTGACCGCTTTGACCCAGTGAAAAGCAGGATATAAATACAGCTAAATAAATAAATGTATACTCTGTATTCTTTCTTCTCTCTCCTTTCTGTCCTATTTCCTTCAAGCGGGAGAGGGAGAGTTATTCTCTTATTTAAGGGGGATTTAGTTCAGTTTAAGAGTTAAGATGTTGTATTTAATATTATTGCTACTTATTTGTTGCTCCTTTGAGTCTGCTTTGTCATTAGATCACTGAGAGCTGGTGGGAGGTGCCAGCAGGATATGTACAGTTGTGTCACAATTCTGACATGCCCAGTCTCCATGCTGCGAGAGGAGGTGCACTACCCAGAGGTGAGGGACTGGACTGGAGTTCCTCAAGGAACAATTAGCAGGTAAGTCTAATTTCTCTTTACTGCTACATTAGGAAGAGCCTGCAGGGTCCCTCAATTTACGTCAAGATGCATCAGCTCCCTCCTCAGCTGCCAGGGCCTTATCTCCATTCTCTCCCTCGGAGGATGCCCCTCTTCCTCCTCTTTTACTCCTGCAACAGCCACAGCAGCCCAGTGCAGGCAACATGGATCAAGATTTGGCCCAATTTATGTCCCTCTTCAGGCAAGCTTGAGGCCTTTGGGCATCCACATCAGCTTCCCTCAAAGTGAGCACTTCTTCCTCCAGGCCAGTGGCAGTGGCAGCACACAGGGCACAAAAGCGCACTCTGACTGAGTCCACCTCAGAAGAGTCCACGTGGCCTGTAAAAGAGATCTCCTGAGCTTCACTGGATGGTGCAATGGAACAGGATCATCTCTCCATAGAGGATAGCCCTCTATCTTCAGATCGGGAAGACAGGGAGTGGTCTCCTTCCGATGACCAAGCCAAAGATCAGGAGGCAGCTCAGGATGTCAATTTATTCCGTAAGTAGGAACTTCTAGCATTGATTACTCAGGCGGTGGATGCATTGTGCCTCTCGGAATCTCAAGCACAAGAAATGATGCAAACTGCTTCTCAGGCGCTTACCAGAGGATAGACCAAAGACAGCTAACCACTGTTCGGGTCGGAGTTCATCCCCTTCTTTCTCCTCCCAGGTGAGTTTCGGAGATTTTTGGTGTTACCGACCAGGTTGGTATTCGGGGCCTCCATCCTCCAGGACTGCCCCTAGGTCGCAGCCTTTTTGGGCGGTGTATCGGACAAAGGACTCCTTCTCTGCCCCCTCAAAGTTTGCCGGCCCTAGCCGCTCCTCCCACTGATGCTCCTCTGGCCCACTCCTGGATGCCTCCACTGGGGGGCCATCTGGCCCTATTTGCCCACAAGTGGGAAAAGATCACCACCGATCAATGGGTCCTCAGTATTGTCTACTGCGGCAATGTTCTAGAATGCGCCTATCCTATACACGATACAGTCATAGTTTCCCCTTGTGGCTCGGGGACAAAGCAGGAAGTCCTACAGTTCATTCTCCATTGCCTATTGGACCTTGGGCCATTGAACGGTGCCTCTACCAGAGACCACTACCGGACACTACTCCATCTACTTTGCTGTTCCAAATAAGGATGACTCCTTTCAACCCATTCTGGACCTGGATCAACAGCGCTTTCTGCATTTTACAGTGCTAGGATGCCACTTTCAGTGCAGCGCGTTGCTGTTTGGTCTCACAACAGCTCCATGTACCTTCTTCAAGGTCATAGTTGTAGTAGCAGCACCTCTGCGGAAGCAGGGTATCCACGTACATCCATACCTGGATGACTAGCTCATCGGGGCAAAGTCTTATCTGGAGGCTCTAGCAGCTGTCTCCCAAGTCGTGACTTTCCTGGCACATCTAGACTAGGAAGTCAATCACGCCAAGAGCTGTCTCAGTCCTTCCCAGTCCCTGGAGTTCCTGGGGGCCCACTTTGACACCCGCCTTGGGCGGGTCTTCCTCTCGCCAGCTGCAGAGACTCTCAGGCCAACTCCAAATGTTCTGCTTTCAGGCTCGGCTCTGAGGTGGGACTATCTTCAAGTTTTGGGGGCCATGGCAGCGATGATCTATGTCGTCCCTTGGGCATGAGCCAACATGCGACCCCTGCAATGGGCCCTTCTAACTCGCTGGTCTCTAGCAACGCAGGACTACAATCGGCTCGAGGTGCGAGCAGTCCGCCTTGCTCTGCAGACCTTTCTCTGGCTACTCTGCCATCACTCTGTCTGCGTCCTCTGCGGCAATGCCACCACAGTGGCCTATCTCAACCAACAGAGTGACACAAAAGCCCTGGGAGTCGCCAGGGAGATGTTGCTACTCCTCCTTTGCGCCAAGTGGCACTTGCAATCTCTCTCAGCCCAATGCATTGCCTGGGTAGACAACGTTCAAGCTGACTTTCTCAGTTGGCATACTCTGGACCCTGGCAAGTAGGAACTCCATCTGATGGCCTTCCAGTGTATTGAGTCTCTGGGACCAACTCAGGTTCAACCTCATGCCCACTGCTGCGAACGCCAAAGTCTCCGACTTCTTCAGTCGCTGCAGGGAATTCGGCTATCAGGGGATAGACACCCTGGCCCAGCATTGGCCAGTGGTCTCGTTGCTATACTTGTTTCCACCATGGCCACTGATCGGGAGGTGTCTCCATCGCATCAACTCTCACCCCGGTCTGGTGGTCCTGGTCGCACCCAGCTGATCCTTGCACCCATGGTATGCGGACCTTGTTGGCTGCAAGTGACCTCACCCCTGCCGCTGGGCTCTCACCATGGTCTCCTGAGGCAGGGCCCAGTCCTAATGGACAACCCGGCTCCTTAATCGCTTACGGCTTGGCTCTTAAGGAGTAGCGTCTAGTCCATAAAGGCTATTCGCTTAAGGTGGTTCAGATTCTGCTTAAAGCATGCTGCCCATCCACATCGTTGGCTTACACTCAGATATGGTGCTTGTTTGAGTCATGGTGCGCTCATCAACAGTGTTCTCCATGGTGAGTGCAGATTCCAGAAATCCTAACGTTTCTACAGGACGGCTTGATAATGGTCTTGCTCTCAGCTCTCTCTTAGTACAATAGCAGTCCTCAGGGGCCCTATTGTGGGGCATTCGCTTGCATCTCACACAGACATCAGTCGTTTCCTGTGTGGGGTCTGCACACTAAGGCCTCCACTCCGTCCATTTGTTCCCCCTTGGGACCTTTCTCTCATGCTCCGGAGTCTTATGAAGACTCCCTTTGAGCCTCCCCAGCATGCTATTCTCAGAAAATTTTCCTTAAAGATAGTCTTAGTTACTAGCAAATCAGCCAGGCGTGTGTTGGAACTACAGGCGCTCTCCTGTCAAGAGCCCTTTTTCTTATTAACTTCTGAAGGGGTGTCACTTCGTGTCGTGCCCTCCTTCTTTCCCAATGTCCTTTCGCCCTTTCATGTGAATCAGACCATTTCCTTACCCGACTTTCTGAAGGAACAAGGCTCTGAATCTCCGGACAATTTTCAAGCAGTCAGTGTCCGGAGAGTTCTACGTCGCTAAGTTAAGGTCACAGCTTCCTTTCGGAAGTCAGATCACCTGTTTGTATTATTTGCTGGGCCGCGTAAAGGCCTGGCAGTGTCCAAGGCTACGATTGTGCACTGGATCAAGCACACCATTGAATCCGCTTACAGCCTGCATAACAAGTCCATCCTTGTGGGGCTTCATGCGCATTCCATGCAGGCTCAGGCAGCGTCTTGGGTGGAACGCTTGCACGTTTTGCCCATTGACATTTGTCGTGCGGCCATCTGGTCCTCTCTATCCACTTTCACGCGCCACTACCACCTCGACCGGCAGTAGTGGTGCGGCTTGGGCCGAGGCGCATTTCGGGGCCATTGTGGTAGAAGCGGCCGTTCCTTCCCACCCAGCAGGGATGTAGCTTGGGTACTTCCCACTTGTGTGGACTGGTCCAGCAGGATGAATTGGAAGAAGAAATTTCCTTTCTGGGAATCCTGCTAGACCAGTCCAGGACCCACTGCTCACTGCATTCTTCAGCAACAGCCTTGGGTCGTCATTCATTTAATACAGCTTTCTGGAAGGACAGGCTGTGATCTCAGTTTCAGGCTCAGAAGTCAGTTTAGCCTGCCGACGCCGTTTTTACATAGTTGCACTTGTTAGTGCTCACCGTTCCAGGTCCCCTGGGGCATTTTAATGTGTTTTGGTTGACATGGGGCTTCCTCTGCTTTTACATAAGTATACTGAGGGTGACACCTAGGGGAGCCTCTCTCTATGCCAGAGCCTGTTTGTTGAGGCTTTTGACACTTTCTCTGTCTCCAACATCTGCTGACAGAGGGACTTAACCCACTTGTCTGGACGGGTCTAGCAGGATTCCAGGAAAGGAAATTAACAGCAAGTGAAATTTCTCCTTCGTGTTCCCTGCCTTGGTTCCATATCATTGCTACAGAAGGTTCATAAAGCTTTCCACCAGGATACTTTAATTTTCAGAACTTGCAGGATTCCAATCATCCCACTTTTATCCAAGTGTTGCTCTTCTGACGTCTTACCTTTCCCTATCAATGAAGTTACTTTTCCATTTTTCTTACAGGCAGAAGAGGCTACTGTACGGATCCCACAGAAGAGAGCCTGAAAATAGAAGAGGTTCATCTCAGGAACCAGCTGGAGGGAGGAGAGGAGAATACTGACACCAAGATGGGTGAGCCAAGAATTCCTTTATGATACAATCCTTGCTATGTGCAGTGGACTACTTCTAAACTTAAGCATAGAGGGTGAATGTTTGGGCATATCAACAGAGAGGTTCCAGTAAAGACAAAAGTAACTTAAATGCCCTTAAGTATAGAGCAGGCATGTTCAACTTCGAACAGGTCGTGATTTACTTTTTCCGGCCAAAAGTGACGGCGATCTACCACCATGAAAATTAAGTTTCAAATTAGTTTCAAATTAAATTTTAACCCAATAAAGTTGGAGGATTCCTCCCCCCCCCTATTTTTAATGGACCTTCTGTCATTTACTTGGATGTGATCAGCTGTTAAGCAAATTAAGCAAAAACAAAACAGAGACAAAGATCCAGTAAGAACTGCAAGGGGAAATGGAAAGTACATTATTTCTTAGTTTTATTGAGTAATTACGTTCTTTATCTTTTATTGAGTAATTTGTGTTAAATTTAGGTCGAGTATTGATCCAGGCTAATCTTGCACAATCTTTAATATTTCGCTCTTACTCATTAGTGAGACGTCTGAGCCTGCATTTCATCCACCAGCTTTTTGAAGTTGAATGAATATTGCGTGAGGGCGAGTCTTAGGGAATCCTGGAGATGTTCATCTATCATGTTGGAACGTTGTGTACTCTTTGTCATTTTCAGATGGGAAAACGCAGATTCACACAAATAAGTTGAACCGAAACAGGAGTGTACAGCTTCACTGCATCTTCTCAAGTTGGGAAATTTGTCTCTAGGCACTAGCTTCCAAAACGATTCTTGCTCAGCACAGGTCTTGAGAAAAATGTCATTTTTAAGGGTTACTATTTCATTTTCAAGAGATGGCTTGTTCAATGAGTAATTTTTACTGATAGCAGCTGCAGTTTCTTTAATTCCACATCTGCTTTGAATGGGTATGACAAGTACTCCACAACTGTTCCAATTTTTTGGAAGCCACAGAATCTATTTTCGAATTCCTGGATAACAGAACAGATTTCTGTCACATACTTCTCTGAAAAACAAAATTTGGATATTGTCCCAGATGGTCTTGCGTATTAGGAAAATGATCAAAAGTTTTGTTTTGAAGGTCAGTCATCATTAGCTCAAATTTGCTCTTGTAGGATGAAACTGTACTCATCATCTTGCCAATGCATTTGTAATTCAAGGTTCATATCACTTAGTTCGCCTGTAAAGTCAGCGAGAAAGCCAGATCACATAATCACTCCTCATCTTCCAACTCTGCTTGGTCATCTCCCCTCTCCTTCAAAGAACTTCTTATTTCATTCAGCAAATCACAAAATATTTGCAGAAATTTGTGCCTACTTAGCCACCTTACATCTGTGTGCAAAATGATTTCCACTGCCCCTTCATCAAGAGTAAGATTGAAAAGCTGTCTTTGAAGTGATCTTCCACGAACTGAATTTACAATTTTGAAAGTGATGTCCATGACAGTCCTTGTATTGAGTCTCTTGCTTGCCAAAACTTGCTGGTGAATGATGCAGTGGTAAGAAAGGAAATCTGGGAAGTCATCATGCTGTCTACAGAGGGCCATGAAACTGTTAACCTCGCCTGTCATTGCTCTTGCTCCATCAGTAGTGATGAAATCAAGTCTATGCAATGGAAGATTACACTTTGTCACAAAAGAAGGGAAAGAACTGAATATATCCTGACCGGTAGTTCTCCCTTTTAAAGAAATCATTCCAAGTAGTTCTTCTTTAACACTGAAGTCTTCAAAAACCATTCGGATAAAGACTAGTAACTGGGCTATGTCTCTTATGTCTGTAGATTCATCCAGTTGGAGTGAGAAAGCAACACAATTTGAAACATCCTCAACAATTGTTCAGTTGTGTCTCCACACATATTTTCTATTCGCTGCACGACGGTGTTTCTTGACAATTGTACATCTTGAATAGCAGCTATGATCTCTTTCTCATTTTTAAGACTGCACAAAGGATGGGGGGAATGGTCTTGCCAGTTCGAGGGCATACCCACCTCAAACCACCTCCAGAACCCACTGATTGGAAGTGACCCAATCCAAGCAGAGAAAAATTTGCTGCAGCTGGCCCGGGTCCCCCTCGCTTCATTGTGGCTTCCTAGGACCCGAGGTGGAGGAAGAGACCCCAAATCCCCTTCCTGCCCCCTGAAGCCTCTGGAAATTCTGTCCTTTCGCGGGAAAGTGTCCCCTCTGAAAGGGTGTAGCGTGAGCTGACCGAAACTTACGAAAGTCACACGGCTGAGACAGTGCAGGCGTGGGGATGTGACTCTGTTGGGGTCTATCCTCTGGGAGCCTGCCTCCTTTAGATTCTCCCAGCTCTTTAACCAATTTGTCCAGGTCCTTCCCAAACAAAAGCGTTCCCTTGAAGGCGAGCTTGCTGAGTCGAGCCTTAGAGGAACCATCTGCCGCCCAGTTGCGGAGCCACAGATAGCGACAGGCGGCCACCACCGAAGCCATATTCTTCGCCAGACTCCTGATAAGCAGGGAGGTCACTCGGCAGCTGGAGCTGCTGAGACCATCGAAGGCAAGCCCTGGCCACCCAAGCCCTGCACACGAATGCCTGGAGAGCCAGAACATTGATGTCAAAGGCTTGTTTAATAACGTGTCTAGCTTCCTGTCCTGGGCATCCATAAGGGCCGCACTGCCTCAACAGGGATGGTTGTCTTCTTGGTAACTGCCGACATGGCCACATCCACCCTAGGGACCGAAGTAAATCTTTCTCGTGTTCCGCAAGGGATATAATCGCGACATGGACCGCACTACCCTTAAGCCAGACTCCGGCTGGTCCCACTCCTCCTCGATCATCTGATGAACCACTCGGTGAACTGGGAAGACTTTTTGGGATTTCCTAACTGCCTGAATAAATGGATACTCCAATGCCTCCTCCTCTGCTGGGACGCCTGCGGAGATTTGAGGATCTTCAAGGACTCACTGATTAACGCCGACAACTATTCTCGGCGGAACACCCGAACAATCCTGGCCTGTTTCTCTTCCGGAATCTCACCCTCTTTGAGCTCCTCCTCGTCCTCCCCCCTTTCCCTGTCTGAGGACTCCTCCTCATGAGCCTCCAACCAAGGGGAGTGTAAAGCCACCTCACTCACCAGCCTAGTCCGTTTCAGAGACACCTCTGCGTCTTCCGGCTCCTTGTGGTCAGCTCCCCTTTTTGCCGCACCCTCCTGCGCTGGCTCCTGATCTAGTACGCTCTGTTGCTTCAGACAAAACCGTCTGTGCAGCAATAAAACAAACTCTGGGAAAAAAACCACCCCAGTGTCTCCCCCCTTCCACTCCCTTCGAAGTGGAGGGCCTGGGCTGCGGCAGAGGGAGAGCAGGATGATCTGACAGAGAAGGTGGCGGTGACCCAGACTCAACCATTGTGACCCCAGGTCCCGCCAACTCCTGGGAGAGGGCTAAAGGGGGTTCCTAGTCTATACTTGCTTGGATACCGTGTTCCAAGGACGCCGCTTCCATTACGCAGCCTCTACACAGTCCTGTCTCTGACATTGCTCCCCACTGGACACCGGACACCAAACACTGCGGCCTCATTGGCATGGTGTCTGGACTGCTCTGAGCCAACAGAATGCCAATGCACAGTCCTCAGGGAGTCTGCTGCCAAACCTTGTTTCTGGACTTTTTTTTTTTTTTTACCTCTAACACAATCGAGAAATAATGGATCACCGGACCAACAAGGACTATTAGCATCCCACTCCCCCAATTAATGGGATTCCGTGCCAACCAGCCCCAAAAGCAAGATATGGAAGGACAGACTAGATAGGCCATGTGGTCTTTTTCTGTCATCATATTTCTATGTTTCTATATTTCTTGAGACTTTGTTAAGAATTGGGCCTCCAGCAGCAAAAAAAAAAACGTGTGAAAAAAGAACACGAACGCAACAGGCCTACCTCTTCCGACGCTGATCTTCCTTTCCTCTGCCTCCGACGCGGTAGCCCTGTTGCTAACATGTGGCTGGCGACTGTGTCTTCTACTTTTCCATGCAATCTGCCGCCATGACTCTCTGCTCAGCTGTTTCTTTCCTTGTGGCTTCTTAGAGCAGACTTCCCTGGCGATGCTGCTCTGCCCGCGTGCTCAATAGCCACGAGGGCTTCAGCACCGCAGCAGAACGGAACAGCAGGCAGCCCTGGCAGTTAAATTAAACTGCAAGATGGCTCCTCACCCTAGCAGGGATCGGGAACCGCCAGGCACTGACAAACTCCCAAGAAGCCTCCTCTTGCTCTGCCGGAACGTTTAAGACAGGTCAAAAGAGAAAGGAGGGGAAGGGGGTCCCTCTCCCACTCTTGCTCACACACCTGCCTGCCTATCTAAAAGGGAGACCCAAGATAAAAATAATTAAAGAAACTAAAGGAACTTATCTTCCTAAATGTCTCTCCAGTAAGCCTAATCTCCTGGCTTACTGCTCCCTAACTGCTTGGAGACTGAGTATACTGGAGCTGGTGGGAGGTGCCAGTGGTATATATACTCCAGTGTCATCAAAAGGATGACGTACTCAGTCTCCAAGCTGCTGGAATGGGAGCACACCCAGAGAAAAGGGACTGGACTGGAGGAACGCTTAAGAATGAGAGGTTAGATATGCTTGTCCTCCTTCTATCCAATCTCTGAGATATCAATCAGTAGGACATTGTGATACTTGGTACAAATTATATGATAATGACAGAGCACAACCCCTCCACCCATTTTATCTACTCTGTTAGAGAGGGCATTGAGTCACACAGGATTAAAATGTTGCAGGAAAAAAAATACACTATAGAATCTCTATTGATTAAAATGCCATGTAAAAAGAGGCGATGGCATTGGGGGTGTACTACCGACCTGGTCAGAATGAACAGATCGATGATGAAATGCTCAAAGAAATCAGGGAAGCTAACAAAAGTTACAATGCAGTAGTAATTGTAGGTGATGTCATTTACCCTGGTATCAACCAGGTCACTGTCATGGCAGGACATGGTAGGGAGATAAAGTTTCTAGATGAAATAAATGACTGCCTCTTGGAGCAGCTGGTTAATTAACCGACAAGAGGGGAAGCCATTTTGGACCTAGTCCTTAGTGGAACCCAAGATCTGGTGCAAGAGATAAGGATGTTGGGGACACTTGGCAATAGTGATCATAGCGTGATCGCGTTTGATTTAATAAATGGAGGAAGGACAGCAGGGAAATCCACAGTACTGCCTTTTAACTTTCAAAAGTGAAACTATGATAAAATGAGAGAAACAGTCAAGAAAAAAGCTAAAAAGGAGCAGCAGTAAAGGTTAAAAATTTACATCAAGCATGGGTGTTTTAAAAATACTATCTTGGAAGCCCAGACCAGCTATATTCCAGGCTTTAAGAAAAGTGAAAAGAAGTCCAAAAACCTGCCAGCACTGTTCCCTCTAAGCTGTGCGCGTGTGCGCGCGCAAACACCTCGCCGAGCGAGCGCACATACTTTACAACAGAGTGCACAAAAATTACGGCTCTGATTCTGATAGAAAACAACACAGACGTCTTAAAATTTAAAAGTTATGATTGTAATTACTAGAAATTTCCCGTTTCATTTAGTAATCGTCTATTTTCATTTAATTTATTAAAATCATTGTGTTGTACATACTGTATTCTGACGTGTAGTCAAATTTTAAAGTATATAACTCCGAGTGTCGTTATGTGGCGCACAAAAATTTAACCTTCCTTCAAAAGCTGCACACAGCTGATATTTTATGCGCACACAGCCTACAGAAAATTAGAGGGAACATTGCCTGCAAGCATGGTTTAAAGGTGAGGTCAAAGAGGCTGTTGTAGCAAAAAAAACATCTTTCAGGAAATGTATTTATTTAACAGGATTTATATACTGCCTTGTCCTATAATCAAAGCGGTTTACATGATAAAAAAAACATGATACATGGCAGTTATACATTACATAGTCGTGTGGGGTTGGGGACATGCGGGAGGTTCTTGATAGCAACTTATTTACAAAGAGGCGTATATACAATATTTACAAAAGTCATGATTTGAGTCAGCTGATTTTGTCGGGGGGGGGAGGGGTCAATGGGAGGAGGGGGAGTTGTGCATTAAGTGACGGCTCCGTAGTGTTCTATGAAAAGATAAGTTTTGAATTTCTTCCTGAAGACTTTGGCATCAGTGGTGGCTCTCAGGTCATATGGAAGGGAGTTCCAGAGGGCCGGTACTGCTAGTGACAATGCTCTTGCAGATGTGGATTGGGTGGTTTTAGAGTAGATGCTAGAGGTCTGAATGGTTTCCACTCTGTTACGTCGTCTGGGTCTTGTGCTTGTGTTCATGTTGACGAGAATGTCAGGGGACAAGTTGTGCTGAATCTTATATATGTTGAGATCTATTTTGAATTTGATCCCGGAGGCAATCGGAAGCAAGTGCAGTTGGTTCGGGGGGAGGGAGGAATTTATGATCCGGTGATGATGTGGGCAGCAGAATTTTGTGCCATCTGTAGGGGTCTGATTGTTTGGGTAGTCCATGAAATAGTCCAGGAAATAGAAAAAGGAGTCAAAAGATGAAAACTGGAAACATAAGGAGGGCAGCGGAAGCAGCATCGCCCAATCCGGGCTCTCCACAGGCCTTAAAAGGCCGCGCCAGTCGGGGGCAGGGTCTCTTCACCTCCTGCCACCATCCTCAGCTCTCCCCTGCACGGGGATCAAGCCTCCGACGGCAGGAGGGCAGCGGAAGCAGCATCGCCCAATCCGGGCTCACCACAGGCCTTAAAAGGCCGCGCCAGTCGGGCGCGCCCGCGCCTGGCGGGCCCGCGCCTGAGGGCCTCGCCAGAGGGCCCTTTGGCGTGGCCCTTAGGCGTGGACCCTAGAAGCAACGCTGAATTGTGTGCTCCCTCGTTCTTCAGCAACAATCCTCCATTGCCTGCAGCAACAACTCCCTATGGACGGTACCTAGCATCTCAGTGGGCTCTTCTACAAACCTTATCAAACTGCCGACACTGCAAGTATAACACAGCTAAATTGTCTGTATTAAATATTGTTTGCATAACTACTATTACTAGCTTATCTAGTCATACCTAGACATACCATCTTCAGCAGCCATTCTTAATCTAGCCTAGACACCACGTTGCTATTGTTGTTAACTAATATAATTACCACCTACAACGTTCTTAACCTCATTACTATTACATACAAACGCTCTCTATTGTGAATAGCCTGTATTTATTATTGTTATTGCACTACCTATCTGATATACATCACTGTGGTCTTGTTATCCATCTGTAATATATCACTGTAGTATTTCTACCCTTATGCCTACTGAGACAATGTAAAGCATCAAAGTGACAATAACCACTCCACCAAGGAAACAAGCTATTCAAATAGTAATATATTTTGTCTCTATCACTCTGCTCCGACTGCCCTGCTGCCCGGTCCAGGACACTCTAGAAACTCCTCGCAAAGTTACTACGACGCCCATCCCTTGCCTCCTACCATGTATCAAATAATTCACTTGATACTTATCCTGCTTATCGCAGCAACCCCTGCCATAACACTCGCACTAGATCCTGGAATCAAGCAGATCCCTATACTTTATAGCACGGGAAGGCGCCCAACGGAAGATCCATGCCGCGCCACCTTGAGAAACAAAATACCTTATTCTCACCTACTACATATCCCGTTACTACCCACTGCCAAGGACCCTACTGAGAAACATAAGGCCAATCGACTACTCAAGTGTGCCTTAATTAATGCCAGATCTATACGCTCCAAATGGCCTGTAGTTATTGATCTGATAGCAGCACATAACCTGGATATATTGCTGATAACTGAGACATGGCTAACCGACAACGACAACGTCCTCATCAACCAGATGATCCCACCAGAATTCTCCATCTTCACCTGCCATAGATCCAATCAGAGAGGGGGTGGCACACTCATCCTTGCTAGATCGGACCTCCAATTCAAACAGATCAATACATCCAGCACATCACACCTTGATGCCCTATCAATATCAAACAGGTCCTGCACAATCAACTTACTCTATCGAGCACCATCACCTTCCTCAGATGACCTTTCACCAATAATCAACTTGGCATGTAACGCCCCAAACCCACATGCTCATAACTGGCTAGTTGGTGATTTTAACTTACCTTCATTACAAGCATCACACGCCTCAGCATTCCTCGAAGCCATGCACCAACTAGGCTATGAACAACTTATTGACGCCCCCACCCATGCCAGAGGAAGCACACTGGATTTAATATTCGCCCCTCAATTGATAACCAACACATCTCAGAAGATCCTGATCTCCATAACCCCTGTACCCTGGTCTGATCACAATCTACTCCTCTTTAACATCCCCACTGATCATTCTACTACTGATCGCAACAAACCAGGTCGCCCCCCAAGTGCCCTTGAAACACGCTTCTGTCCTTTTAATAAGATCGAGGTCCTGGAGAAAATCCTACCTGCTCTCCACAAAGACTTACCTTCGCAAGATGACTTAGTAACCAACTGGGACAATACATTAAAAGCCGTGGCCTGCATCTCTACTACCGACAGGATCAAGACAAAAGACAAACATAAACCATGGATCTCCTCTGAATTACAAGAATCTCTCCTTCACCTGCGCAGACTCGAGAGACGCTGGCGCTCCTCTCGCTCTCCTGACGCACTCTGCTTGTACAATTCATACCTACAAACTCACCGGAGAATGACAATTGAGAGAAAAAAAAATTCCACTCAGATGCACTAATGAGGTCCTTAAACAAGCCACATGACCTCTTCAATATAGTTAAATCCTTAACAGGTGACCCAACCACAACCCAAACACCTATGCCACACCCCCAAGACTATGCCATATACCTACAATCAAAAATGATACAGTCTAGTACGATTACCACAACATCATCACCTTCTACTCCACAGACCGTGGTCCAATTAGCATCGCTTGACAAATGTTCCCAGGTATCACACAAAGAGATCGAAGATACCATAGCAGCTATTAATTTAACTACTGCACCAAATGACCCCTGCCCAGCCAGGTGGATCAAAGAACTACGACATGAACTTAGCCCAACTATTAGCAAGATTGTCAATCACTCCTTCTCAACAGGATCCTTTCCTCAGAGCCTGAAATACTCATCCATCCGCCCGCTCCTGAAGAACAGTAAACTTGACCCAACAAAAGTTGAATCCTTCAGACCCATCTCCAGCATCCCTCTACTGGCAAAAATCATGGAAAAAGTAGTCCAGCGACAAATACAGCATCATGTTGACTCCGAATCCCCTTTGGACCCCTCACAACATGGCTTCAGAGAAGAACATGGCGTCGACACCCTTCTCACAACACTGTTCAATAGCCTAATCATAGGCATTGATAATATCCACCAAGGGTTCACTCTTATCTTTCTCGACATAGCTGCAGCATTCGATTCAGTAAACCACAATACTCTACTACAGCGCCTCCAAGACAAGGGAATCCAAGGACTAGCCCTGAAATGGTGTAAATCCTACTTATCTGATAGACAGCTGCAAGTCAGAACAGGAGAATCAACGTCTGATCCATTCCCCCTTAAACAAGGTGTCCCGCAGGGTTCCTCATTGTCCGCCTTAATGTTCAATATTTATATGCAGCCAATCTGCGATCTCATACGCACCTTCAACATACAATGTCTTGCCTATGCTGATGACATCCTGATGTTTGCCCCATTCAACATAAAACAACCAGATTTTACACCAATAATTCACTGCTTTGAAGCTGTATCCAACTGGCTCCTCAATCAGAATTTACGGATAAACCATAACAAAACAGATGTTCTATTCATTACACGGAACCCAACATTCATACCACCTACCTCTCTCCAGGTAAACAACATTGAGTTGAAAGCACAACCCACAATTCGATACTTGGGAATTATATTAGATCAACAGCTTAATATGGCAGCCCACATTAAGAAAACAACGAGCGCAATCTACCACAAGATACGATCATTACGTAATCTCCGACCTTTACTTAACTACTCCGACTTCCGTACCATATTCCAAGCACTGGTATTACCACACTTGGATTTCGCCAATATCATTCTACACGGTCTCCCGCAATCCACCATAAATCCCCTCCGTCTAGCCATGAATGCAGCCGCGAGAATCCTCGTAGGTGCTCCACGATCAGAGCACATAACCCCAATATTGATGAGCTTACATTGGCTACCCCTACAAGCCAGAACTCTATACAAGACCCTGGTCATGACTTTTAAAGCATCAAAGTGCCCATCTCAATCACCTCTCAGCAATATGATTCATATCACCCCAAATAACAGATCCAGGAGATCTGTTACATTAAACTCCATCGACCTACCAAAAGTCATCACAAAATGTTCTAAATCAACAGCCTCTAGAGCTTTCTCTCTGTTTTCACCCAGAGCCTGGAATGCCCTTCCACCCGAAATCAGAGCTATCTCAAGTCTGATTAAGTTCAGAAAGGCACTGAAGCACTATTTGTTCCTAACATACTACCCCGAAGCTACTCCATCCGAAGCTACTCCATCTGAAAACAGCTCTCATGCAGATCTTTCATATTTGACCCCTGTAGAGAATGGATAATTACGATGATTATTACCTGCTCACTATAGGACATATTTATTCTCACTATATTTAGCATATTTACTCTTTAATTTAATTAACTTCTTATCCACGGCATTAATAATTAACCAAAATATCCATGTATATAGTTGCCATGTATATAGTTATTTATATATAATTACCATGTTTTACCAAGTTTATTTACCTTGTTCATTGTAAAAAACCAATGCTGTTTGTACCATTGTGTTTATATTTGTTCATGTGTAAACCGCACTGATTTAAGAGCGCGGTATATAAGAAAAATAAATAAAATAAATAAGAACTGGCAAGTTAGATGCAAGTTATTGATAAGGCCAGCAAAGAGAAAATTTGAGAAGAAGCTTGCTGTAAAAGCAAAAACGCATAGTCCCGATTCCATCCTGGATGTCCTGGCCCTCTGTGTGCCTGGTCGGAATCGGACACAGAGAGTTAGCCATGATTCTGATCATGTGGGGCACGTCTAGCCCTGTGGGATCAGAATTGCATACTGGCCTGTACGTGCAGTACGGGACCAAGATCCCGGTCAGCCTGCACCTACGTGCCTTGCCCAGGTAACTCAGTTAGGACTCCTGAATGGAGCCGTGGCACCATGACGTCCAAGCGCTATGGCACCGTGTCTCCATTCGAGAACCGTGATCCCTAGCCCTCAAACAGATTCTGCATTCCCCGCAGCCCAACCCCCAATCTGGCACCCCAAGGCCAGGTTCAGTCTGTGGGGAATCTCCTCTACCCCCTTCTACTTCTTTCAATGCCCTGGCCTGCTGTTCCCTGCCGATTAGGGGAACTTATTCTATCTCAGAGGTGGAATAAGTTCCCCGTACAGTCTGCTGGCCCCGGACATACAGGGCTGACATTGGAATCGGCTCTGTATATCCGGGGCCACTTCCCGCCCTCACGCCACCCCCATCTAACCACCCCATAGAAAATGCAGGGAAATTAGTCGGGGTCGGCAGAGGGGACGAATAGCAGGAATGGACAACCCTGATAGTGAAGACTTTTTCAAGTACATTCATAGCAAAAAACCTGGGACAGAGTCAGTTAGACCATTAGATGATAGAGGGGTAAAAGGGTCACTAAGAGGGGACATAGCCATAGTGGAGAAACTGAATGAAGTCTTTGCTTCGGTCTTTACTGAAGAAGATGTAGGGAAGGTATCCATGACTGAAATTGTATTTAAAAATGATACATCAGAAGATTTGAAAGAAATAGCAATAAATCATGAAGGTATATTGCAACTATTTGATAAAGAGTAGCAAATTACCTGGACTGGATGGTATACATCCGAGGGTGTTGAAAGAACTGAAATATGAGACTGTAGACCTACTATTAGTAATCTGTAGTACCTGAAAATTGGAGAATAGCCAGTGTAACGCCAATTTTTGAAAAGGGTTCCAGGGGTGATCCAGGAAATTACAGGTTGGTGAGCCTGATGTCAGTTGCCGGCAAAATGGTAGAAACCATTATAAAAAACAAAATTACTGAACAGGTAGATAGTCATGGTTTTAATGGGAGAAGGCCAACATGGCTTTAGCCAAGGAACGTCTGGTTGTACTAACCTGTTATATATTTTTTGAAGGTGTGAATAAACAGGTAGACAAAGATGAGCCAGTCAATAGTGTATCTGTATTTTCAGAAAGCCTTTGACAAGGTCCCTCATGAAAGACTCTTGTTGAAGTTAAAAAGTCATGGGATAGGAGGTAGTGTATTATTGTGGATCAGGAACTGGTTAAAAGATAGAAAGCAGAAGATAGGCTGAATGGCCAATTTTCTCAATGGAGAAAGGTGAATAATGCAGTACCACAGGGATCTGTGATGGGTCTGCTGCTTTTTAACATATTTATAAATTACCTGGAAATGGGAATAACAAGTGAGGGAGTCAAATTTGTAGATGACGCAAAATTAATCAAAGTTGTTAAAACCCAAGAGGATTGTGAAAACTTTCAAGAGGACCTTGATAAACTGGAAGACTGGACGTTCAAATGTCAGATGAAATTTAATGTGGACACATGCAAAGTTATGCACCTAGGAAAGAAAAAGCCAAACTAAAGTTACATGATGTAAGGTTTCACATTAGGAACCACCACCTGGGAAAAAGATTTAAGTGTCATCGTGGATAGCACATTGAAATCCTCTGCCCAGTGTGCAGTAGCAGCCAGGAAGCCAACTAAGATGCTAGGAATCATAAGGCAAGGCATGGAGAATAAAACAAAGAATATTATAATGCCTCTTTTTCGTTCGATGGTGCGACCACACCTTGAATATGAGGAGGAGTTTAAAAGCTTAGGGCTCTTCAGCCTAGAAAACAGTCGGCTGAGGGGAGATATAGAGGTCTATAAATTAATGAATAGAGTGGAACAGGTAAACGTAGATCAATTCTTTATGTCATCAAAAAGTAGAAAGACTAGAGGACGTGCAATGAAGCTATGGTGTAACCCGTTTAAGACTAATAAGAGGAAATATTGTTTCATTTAACACGTAATCAAACTCTAGAATTCATTACTGGAGGATGTACTAAAAGCTACTCGTGTAGCTGGGTTTGAAAACGTTTTGGACAAATTCCTGGAGGAAAGATCCATAAACCATTAACTTTAACTTTATTAACTTTTAACTTTATTCCACACTTGATAGACCGCTTACGTTAGAAACATTAAAGCGGTGTACAAATAAAATAAAAAGGCAGCACTGCAAACTACGGAAAAAGGAACGCCAAAATAATAGGAAAGAAAGAAAAGTATAGCACAAAACTGTACAGACAATAATAAATAACAATTAACGAGGGCACAAGTTAAAACAACAAGCAGTAATCAAGTAACAGGTTAAAAACAATAAAAACCTAAACAATGATAGCATAAGTTAAAATAAAACCTAAACAGTAACAGGCAATAAAATAGCCGCCAAATTAACAATATCCAAATACTAACCAATGATTAACACCAAAAATATGAACAAAGGAACCAAACAGTACCACTAACAAAGACAAACAGAAGGGGGACAGGACCAACCAGACTAGAACAAGACACTTAACCAAGGACGGTATCAGGGAGGGAAAAACCAGAGGGGAAAATCAAGGGGGGAGCTCAAACACTTTATGAAACAGGTGAGTTTTGAGACAGGATTTAAACTGTGAGTAGGAGGATTCTAAGCGGAGGGATGCAGGCAAGGCATTCCACAACCAAGGTCCCAGGAAAAAGAAAGCAGCCTGACGGGTCTTTTCAAGGTGGGCATGAGATGGGGACGGTAAGACCAAACGGTTAGCGTGAAGGGAGCGAAGCTGGCGGTAGGGCGTGTGGAGGGAGATTAAATCAGCCAAATATAACGGGTTATTAGTATAAAGTGCACGATGAATAAGAATCAGAAGTTTATAATGAAACCTAACACGGAGGGGCAACCAGTGGAGACGAATGAGGATGGGAGTGATGTGATCAAAACGACGAGCGAAAGTTATAATACGGGCGGCAGTGTTTTGAATGAGCTGTAAACGATGTAGTTGGTACTTGGGGAGGTTTGCCAGAAAAATGTTACAGTAGTCCAGACGACTAATGATAAGCGCAAGGGCAAGAGTGACCAGGGACCCAAGGGGAAGAATGGAGCGAACAGCCCGAAGACGATGAAGAATAGCAAAAGAGCGTCTTGTGAGGGAAGAAATATGATCGTGAAAAGAGAGAGAAGAGTCAAGAATCACCCCGAGATACCGAAAAGAAGACACCAGAGGGATAGGAATAGAATCAATCATAGGTGCGACTGATGGACAGGACCCAGACAGTGAAACCCACATAGCAGTGGACTTGGAAGGGTTAAGATGAAGAAAGTGATGGGAGAGCCAGGAGGCCACGTGAGAAAGGCAAGCATTGAAGGGAGAAAGATCCAGGGAAAGTGGAGAGATGTGAAAAAGCAAAATAATGTCATCTGCATAGACATAACAGGACACAGGATATTGCTGTAATACCAGAAGCAAAGGGGCCAGGAAAATATTAAACAACAAAGGGGACAAAACAGAACCTTGGGGGACACCGCAAGTAAGAGGAAAAGAACTAGAAGACTTACCATTTAAAGTAACAGAAAAGGAGCGGGAAGTGAGGAAAGAACGAAACCAAAGAAGAACCGCCCCACGTAACCCCACCTCAGCAAGACGAGTGAGAAGAAGAGTGTGATCGATTAAATCAGAAGCCGCGGATAGATCAAGAGAAACCAGATCACCACGATCATGTGCAACGTGTATTTCATTTAGGACAGCAAGAAGAACAGTCTCAGTACTATGACCTTGACGAAATCCGGCCTGTCGGGGATGAAGTGTGTTTGTGGACTCAACATGGGATGACAACTGATGAAATGCAAATCGTTCCAGAAGTTTGGCCAGGTAGGGAAGATTTGAAACAGGGCGCCAATTGGCAGGAACAGAGGGGTCAAGGGAGGGTTGTTTTAAGAGTGGATGAACAACGGCCGACTTCCAAGGAGAGGGGAATAAACCAGAGGAGAAACTTGTATTTATGATAGTAGTGATAATAGGAACTAGCTGTAGGGAGGGTTCAGACAGCCAGCGAGAAGGAATAGGGTCAAGGGAACAGGTGGTCTTACGGGAAGTGGAAAGGGTCGTGAGAATTTCAGACGAGAGAATTGGATGAAAAGAAGACCAGGTGTGGGCAAGAGCCCGATTGGGCAGAGTAATAGAGGACAACAGAGCATGGTCAATGGCAACTGGATCATAAGGGGAAGCAGGAGGTGAGGGCGGTGGAGGAGGGGGAGTAGGAAAAGAAGACCGAAGGTCAAGAACTTTCTGGGAAAAGAAGGCAGCCAACGAATGGGGATCTAGGGACTGGGTGGCCATAGTACGTGAAGAACTAGTGGAGGAAAGTTTATGCAAAATCTGAAAGAGCTGACGAGAAGAGTTCGCCGCTTCAGTAATTTCAGCCTCGTAATATGCCCGCTTTGCAGATTGGATGGCCAAACGGTAAGCAGCATAAAGCTGTTTAAAGCGGGCATATAACTCTGAAGAAGGGTGACGAGACCAGCGGCGGTGTACCTGGTGGAGTTGAGCCCGCTGCAGCCGTAAAGCAGGATGAAACCAAGAGGAATGACCAGGGTTTGGCAGACGGGGACAAGGACGCAATGGTGCTAACTGGTCCAAGACATCCTTTAGGAGAGAGTCCCAAAGAGAGACCTGACCGTCTGGAAGCAGTGATGCGAAATCTGAGGGGAAAACTGAAGAGGCAGGAGGAAAGGAGTCCAGAGTGTTAGGGGTTAAACGGCGACGAAGAGGAGGGGGGGAGGGGGGTACCAGAAAGGAAGACATCGAGTGGGGAGAGAAAGTAATCGAGAACAGGACACAACGGTGATCGGACCAAGGTATATCCAGCAGAGAAGGGGGAGAAATCTGGTCAGCTAACGCAGGTGATGATACTACAAGATCCAGAGTATGGCCGGCTATATGAGTAGGGCCTGTAACATGTTGGTGGAAGGCAACATCATGAAAGAAATTCAGCAAAGTGAAATCCTTCTGCCAACTGGGGTTATCGGCGTGGATATTAAAGTCACCCAAGATGATAAGATCAGGAAACTGCAAGACAGTGTCAGAAAGAGACTGAAGGATACCCTCCCAACGCTCGGCAGAGAGGGAAGGTGGAAGATAAAGAAGAAAATACAACGGGGGAGAAGAGTGAAGGCGGAGAAGGAGAGACTCAGAAAGCATTAACAAAGGAGACCCAGGTAATGCACTGCTTGCCCCAATACAGGCATTCTAGAACCTGTATGTCTTTTTGGGAAACTGCTAGGTACTTGTAACTTGGATTGGCCACTGTTGGAAACAGGATACTGGGCTTGATGGATATTGGTCTGACCTAGTATGACATTTCTTATGTTCCTGTGAATATAACTAGTCCATTTCGGAGTTGCAGAGTCTTTTGCAGATTCTCAGTGGACTTTAGTAGCTGTAATGTGAGTGAAGGGATTCAGGGCGGAGGCTAGAGGTGAGGATGAGACACCCAGAACCAGTAGGCTGAAATCCAGTGGTCTGTTCTTCTCTCTTCATGTGCTATTTCTGACTTGTACCAGTCTACAAGCAAAACCAGCTCCCATTTCTTTTATACTGTATAACTCCTTAGCCCAGCAAATATCTTTGAAGAATTCTTTGGGGATAATTCATTGTCTGTGTTCTTCTCTATTGCTGTAAAATTAGTGATCTTACTTTCACTTATATTCAATAGGTAATGGATCCAGACATAACAGTGAGAGAATGGAAATGTTTAATGGGCAACAGAGGAAGAAATGGAAACAGAGGGACCCCTCCAGAACAGATCCTTCAGCTGACTGTGAAGAAGGTGTTGGTAGAGTAACATTGCCAAGAGGGAAAGAAAAAGCTCAAAAAAGAGAGAGACCCAGCACATACACTGAAAAAGAGGATAATTCCAATCAGTGTCCAAATTTTGAACAAAGTAAGAGACTTAATGAAGAAGTGAAACCATTTGAATGTACAGCATGTGAAGAAAGATGCACTAAGAAGCCAAACCTGACAGCAGAAAAACTGTTTCATAGTCAAGTCAAGCCATTCCAGGGTACAGAAAGTAAAAAATGTTTTACACACAGGTCACAGCTTAAAATTTATCAAAAATTTCTCAAAACACAGAAGACATTTGAATTCTTACAGTGTAATAGAAATTTAAGTCAAAAAGTTAACTTAAGAACTCCTGAAAGAAACCACACTAGAGACAAACTCTTTAAATGTTCTCAATGTGGAAAATGTTTTAAATCAAAATCACATCAAAGAAGCCATGAAATAATTCATAGTAGACTGAAACCATTTAAATGTTCTGAATGTGATAAAAGCTTCAACCAAAAAAATACACTACAAATTCATGAGAATACACACTGGAGAGAAACCATTTAAATGTTCTGAATGTGATAAAAGCTTCAAACAAAAAAGTAGTCTACAAATTCATGAGAGAATACACACTGGAGAGAAACCATTTAAATGTTCTGAATGTGATAAAAGCTTCAAACAAAAAAGTGATCTACAAATTCATGAGAGAATACACACTGGAGAGAAACCATTTAAATGTTCTGAATGTGATAAAAGCTTCAAACAAAAAAGTAAACTACAAATTCATGAGAGAATACACACTGGAGAGAAATCCTTTAAATGTTCACAATGTCATAAGTGGTTTACTAGTAAAGCTAGCCTAGAAATTCACAAAATTATTCACACTGAAGAGAAACCATTTAAATGTTCTGAATGTGAGAAAAGCTTCAAACATAAAAGTAATCTACAAATTCATGAAATTACACACTCGAGAGAAACCATTTAAATGTGTGAATGTGATAAAAGCTTCATTTGAAAAAGTAGTCTACGAATTCATGAGAGAATACACACTGGAGAAAACCCATTTAAATTTTCTGAATGTGATAAAGGCTTCAATTGAAAAAGGAATCTACAAATTGATGAAAGAATGCACACTAGAGAAAAACCATTTCAATGTTCACAATGTGATCGAGGTTTGCTACTAAAGCTAGCCTAAGAATTCACACTGAAAAGAAGCAATTTAAATGTTCTCAATGTGTTAAAAGTTTTACTTGTAAAAGTGGCCTAAACGTCATGAAAGAGTAAACTCTGGAGAGAAATGATTTAAGTGTTCTGAATGTGATAAATATTTCATAGCAAAATTTGATCAGAGAATACATGAACAAATTCATCGTGGACTGAAACCATTTGAATGTTTTACATTGATAAAAGCTTCAATTAAAAAAATTAGTCTGCAAATGCATGAGAGAATAGACACTGGCGTGTAACAATTTAAATGTTCTGGCTGTGATAAAAGCTTAAAGTGAAAAGGTAATCTAAAAATGCATGAAAGAATACATACTAGAAAAAAATTAGCCATGCTGGTTACATCTTACAAACTCTAGAAGGAAGCTTTTTTGGCACAATGCAAGTATTAGGCCGAGCATTAGCAGTAAATTTGTGAGACTGAAATCATACTCCACACACCCTGGCTTAGAAGTGAGGTTCATGTGCAGAACTAGCCCATTTGGAGAAACCTCCCCGAGAAAAAACATTTAAATGTTCACAATGTGATAAGAGGTTTGCTAACAAAGCTAGACTAAGAATTCATGAAAGAATACATACTGGAGAGAAGGCATCTAAATGTTCTCAATGTATTAAAAACTTTACTTATAAAACTGGCCTAAAAATTCATGAAAGAATACAATCTGGAGAGAAATGAGTTGAGATCTGAATGTAATAAACATTTTATATCAAAATCAGATCAAAGAAAGCATGAAATAATTCATAGTGGACTGGAACAATTTAAATATTATGAATGTGATAAAAGCTTCAATCAAAAAAGTAATCTGCACATGCATGAAAGAATACACACTGGAGATCCTACTCCACATACCTTGGCTTAGAAGTGAGGTTCATGACTGTCATGGTATGTGCAAAACTAATAATTAACAACACAAGTAATCTATGAATATTGCTCCCAAAATGATTTTTTTTATATTTATTTATTGAAAAACACAATATACATTACATAACAATACAAATTATGTCACTTTTCCAATATACTATCGCAAGAAACCAACATATCTAGGGCAGGGCTGTGTCTTGTCCACTGCCCCAGAGTATCAACGGTACAAAACAGAATTATCAACTGCCTACCCGACCTCTCCCCCCTCCCCCCCCCCATTCCACCCTCCCGGGACCTAGGGGACCTATCGAGCCTATTCTCAACAATCGGCTAAGGGCACCTCACCAAACCTACCCCAGGCACAGGATTTCACTACGGATTTTAGGCTGCGGCGCTTGAATATAGGGTTCCACACCAAGAGAAAGGAGGCCCAGCTCCGAGGGTGCCTCTGCGCACTCCTCCGTTCCAGGAGCATAAACTGATGGAACCCATTGCGCCACTCCCAAAAGGAGGGGGCCGCAGGCTCCAACCATCGCCGCAGCACAGGACTCTTCCCCACCAGACATGCTTTCCGTATCAACAGTTTCTGCCATCGGCCTTTGGGGTGGAGTGGTCCCAACTGATCCAATACGACGAGCCGCCCCGTCCAGCAGACCCATTGTTGCAACAAGCCGCTTAAATAATTTGCTATCCGAATCCAATAGCGGCGAATATGAGGACAACCCCACCACATATGGCCCAAGTCTGCTAGTGAACAGGCACATTTCGGGCACCCACCATACGCAGTAAGACGACTACGTAGTGCTCGCCTCAGGGAAAAATGGGCACGTACAATACATTTAAACTGGATTTCCCGCCATCTAGCGCCTTCCACCAGCCCAGCAACCCGGCTCAGCGCTGCGCGAACAGAACCCAGGGCCACCTCGCAACCCAGTTCTCTCGCCCAGGAAGCCTCCTCTGCCGAGTAATCTGACGGTGCCCCATAGAGCTCCAATGCTTTTTTGAAACTTGCAATAGTGGGTGGGTCCCTGTCTCAAGGGCGAAGAATGCTAGTATCCTTGCAGAATGGTCACCCAACAACTCTCGTCCCGAAACTGAGCCCACATAATGAGATAGCTGCAGATACGCAAACACCGAAGCTTGAGGACACAAATCATACTCCCGACACAACACTGCCAGTGGTTTGCACTGCCCCTCCAAGTCAATTACGTGCCCCAGCAGCCGTATCCCCCCTTCCGCCCACCGACGGAAAGGGACCGAATCCGATCCCGGGGGAAATTGGGCATTGCCCTGCAGCGGCAACCAACTCGAAATCTCCGGCGAACTCCCCCACAATTTATTCAGCCACTGCCAGGTACGCCGAGCCGCCTGGACCAGCACACCGTTCACTATGCGTCTTGGCAAAACCTCCCGCCGTAAATGTAGAACCGCCAGCAACGAGTGTGGTGCCACCAGGGACTCCTCCAGCTCCCTCGGAGTATACACCGCAGTTGTACCGAGCCAGTCCCCTAAATGCCGAGCCTGGCAGGCCAGGGCATATGTCCAAAGATCGGGCACACCAATGCCCCCAGATCTCCATCCCCCCTTCAAACGGCTCATCGGTATACGCGCTCTGGCCCCCCTCTAGAGAAACCCGCTAAATTCCCATTCGATACGCAAAAGGTCCCGGCGTAATAGCCACACCGGCAAAGTTTGTAGCCAATAAAGGATCCGTGGTAACACCACCATTCCCAATGCCGCCGCCCTGCCCAGTAAGGACAGCGGAAGTGGGGCCCAAGCTTGGAGTTGTGAGCGAACCTTAGACCAGATACGCTCAAAGTTCCATCTATACAGCGCCTTCGGGTCTTTAGGTAGCTCAATCCCCAAATAGATAAAGGACATACCGGCCCATTTCAATGGGAAACTCCCTCCCCAAGACCGCTGAAGCTAGTAGTGGTACACTCAATGTGGCTGCTTAGCGCAAGGAAGGCGCTTCAGGAGTGTAACCAAAAGACTCAAAAAAAAAAAAAAAAAAGATATAAAAAACCGTCATCAACTTTTGTTAATACTAACAAATGTATGTATAAAAAGACTTTTGAAAATCAACATGTTTAAGAATAAAAAGAATAGGATCATATGTTACTTAAAAACTGCTATATAAGCTGCTTATGTTAAAACGTCTCTCTTTAGCGGTCACTAGTATTGAATAACAAAACATTATGGGAAATAATTTTCACAGATATCACTTGTTAAAGCCTTTTTAATATGCACAAAACTAATTCATTTAGAGAAACTGTTCGAAGAGAAACCAGTTACATGTTCTGAATGTGATAAAAAGATTGCTAACAAAGCTAGCTAGACTGAGAATTAATGACAGCATACACACTGGAGAGAGGTGTCTATTCCAAGTGATTATTCTGTGACTCATGTGGAGAGGGAGAAGATTCTGAAGCACCAAGAAAATGTGGCAAAAAGACAGAAATATATCCTATCATAGTGGGAGCCACAAGCTTGATAAAGGAGAACTTCAAGTCACATATTAACAAATTGCCCATATATGTTATGTCTTATGAACTCCAGAAGGAAACTCTCTTGGCACAATGCAACTACTAAGGCAAGCGCTAGCAGTAAATCCTAGAGACTGAGTTGATACTTTACATACCCTGGCTTAGGAGTGAGGTTCATGAGTGTCATAGTATGTGCAAAAGTAAATAAACAAAACCAAAAAACAATGGGTCAAACAAAACTCAACACCTCAAAGGTGCCAAGAAATATATGTATGTGTGTGTGTATGTGAAGGGAAAGGTGAGGCATCCACAGGTATCACTTCGGACCCTTAACTGCAGGTCTCTGATCACCTCAGCCTCATCATTCGATTCCACCTCCCAACAAATAAGCAATCTTTATATTAACTTAATATGATCTTTGTGAAAAATGTTTTAAAACTTCACAAAACCACATTACTTCAAAATCAGATCTCAAAAGCAAAAACAGAAAGGAGTCACTTATCTTTAAGAAGCATTTCCAAAGTGTCAGGGCACAAGCAGCATGGCTCAGATATACAGAAATCTACTTCAGAGTGGCATATATCCAAAGCTGCAACAAACTTTCAACAGCAAAGGAAACAAAGTGATTGTCTTAGATGTCAAAAAGATACTGCGGAGTTACGCTGAACATCAATGTTTCAGCTAAAAAAGAGCTTGCATTAGGAGCCACCACACAGTTTTGCCACTTCAAAATTTTAAAGCCAAAGAGACAAGTCTTTTTCATATCTAAGATGATCCAGTTCAATCAAATACCTGATCTACAAATGCATGTCTGGAGACTTATTTTATACTGTTCAATTCAATCATGTTATAGGTCTTTTATGTCATGCATTTGACCTATTTCATGTTTATATTTCATGTATATAGTTCATGTATATAGTTCAACCCCCCCTGTTATCCAAGTTTATACCCCTGTTCGATGTAAAACCAAACAGAAGTGTGTTTTGGTCATTTTGTTATACTGTGAACCGCGCTGATGCCGAATAGTGCGGTATATAAGCAACTGTAATAAATAAATAATAAATAAATAAGATATTTATATGTTCACAATAAAGTAGCATGCCTCATCTGTTGGAAACTCTGTAAATACTACAACATCACTGTGCCTGAAAAGCACTGGGATCATGACCCTAAAAGAATTACAAAGAATGAAGAGGTTATGATCACCCGAGATACTCCCATTCTGACCGATAAAAAGCTGGATGTGAGGAAGCCAGATATAGTGGTAAAATAGAAAAACTCCAGAGCAGCATTGATTGTAGCGGTGTCAATTCCAAGCAACTATTCTGTGAATTGCATTGAGAGGGATAAAATCTTCAAGTACCAAGAAATGCAGTCAAAGACCAAGAGAATGTGGAACGAAGATACCGAGTTATTGCCCATTGTATTGGGTAACACAGAGTTAATTAATGGGAATTTCCAGCATGCCTTGATAAATTACCTATACAAGCAACATTTTAGGAACTCAAAAGGGAGGCTTCTCTTTGGCACAAAGCAAGTACTATGCTGAGCATTAGCAGTAAATTTGAGAGACTGAGATCATACCTCGCATACCCTGGCTTAGGAGTGAGGTTCATGACAGTCAGGGTTTGTGCAAAACTCACCCATTTAGAGAAATTGCTCCCTCATAAAAGTATAAAAATAAAAAGCCAGAGTTTGTCCCCATTATTAAACTAGGAGAGGCATCCAACAAGCAGAAGGAATGAATGAGAAGCCACCAATATATACAGGGAAGAAAGCAACAGAATTTGCAAAAACAAGAGAAAAATCTCTTTGAAGAATTAGATCAGCAAACAAGGAAAACCAAGTAGCAAATTCCATAAATAGTGTGGAAAATATAAAGCATTACACCAGGAACCATTTGTTGATCAAACAAGGACACATGAGTGGTTACAAAGAGGTCAATTGAAACTTAAGGATAAGAGATTGATGATTGCAGCCCAGGACAATGGATTACAGACAAGATGGTTCACAGTGAG
Organism: Ichthyophis bannanicus; assembly: GCA_033557465.1. Classification (NCBI taxonomy): domain Eukaryota; kingdom Metazoa; phylum Chordata; class Amphibia; order Gymnophiona; family Ichthyophiidae; genus Ichthyophis; species Ichthyophis bannanicus. Next base: position 27,702,226 of record CM066033.1, read on the forward strand.
CGGAGAAAACTGGTAAAACACATATGCAGATTTTATAAGAAAGAACTGAAAATGGTTACTCCCCTTGTCACTGGTTGTAAAGTACAGATGGCAGAAAATTGTGTACTGAAAGGCACAACAAAGTGGCACGTCTCATCTACTGGAAACTCTGTAAGCACTGTAACAAAACTGTAACAGAAAAGAGGATTACAGAGAATAAAGAAGTTATGACAAACTTGGGACATTTCCATTCTGATAGATAAGAAACTGGATGCAAGGAAACCCAATATAGGAAACACTAGAACGGCATTGATAATAGAGGTGTCTGTTCCAGGAACTATTCTGTGAATTGCGTAGAGAGGGAGAAGATCCTGAAGTATTGAGAAATGCAGTCAGAGACCAAGAAAATGTGAGACAAAGATACAGAAATATTTCTCATCATATTGGGAGCCATAGGCCTGCTAAAGGAGAACTTTAAGCCACATCGTAACAAATTACCAATACATATTACGTCCTATGAACTCCAGCAGGAGGCTCTCTGGCACGATGCAAGTACTACGCCAAGCATTAGCAGTAAATTTGAGAAACTGAGATCATTCTGCAAATACCCTCTTTTAGAAGTGATGACTATCATGTTATGTGCAAAACTAACCCATTTGGATAAATTGCCCCCAAGAGAACCACTTAATTGTTTACAATATGATAAAAGCTCTGCTAATAAAGTTAGCTTAAGAATTCTTGGAAGAGTAAACTGGAGAGAAACCATTTATGTTCCTAATGTGATATGTTTTCATTTAACATCTCCTCAATGAAAACATGACATAGTCCACTCTAAGGGTCTCATGATCAATACTTAGTGGAATAATTTCATCTAGTGAAAAGCTTTTTAGATAACATCAGGATGATTTTTGGCCTGGTGAAATGTGCTAAAACATTGCCCTAGAGCAGTGGTTCTCAGCCCAGTCCTATGGGACCCCCAGGCCAGTCAGGTTTTCAGGATATCCACAATGAGATAGATCTGCATGCACTGCTTCCATTGTATGCAGATCTGTCTCATGAATATTCATTGGGGATATCCTGAAAACCTGACTGGCCTAGAGATTCCAGAGGACCAGGTTAAAAACCACTGCCTTAGAGGAAAATTGAGGAAAACTTAAAATATGTCTGTCACGGCTTCATGTGATATAAATGAACTTGAACAGGAAGATGTAAATAAATATCAGAGAGTACAAGAAGTAACAATCCAGCATATATTAGTAAGGGAATAGCTCTACATAGAATAATCTCCAGGAACAAGCAGGAATGTGGTCTTCACATATGGGTATCGTCAGCATCGATGGAACCCGCGCGGGAACGCTCCCCAGCGTCTTATAGGAAAGCTTTTGGGAGCATCCCACTGCGCCTGTGCTGCTGCCTTTCTGCCTTTCCAACTCTCCCTCTTCGGTTTTTCATTTTCTGCGGAGCGGTTCTTCTGAAGGATCCCTCTCCTTCCCAGCAGCACCAGATGTTTCCTTCGGAGGACATAACTTTTCAAGACTTTATACGGGATGTGGCTCGGGGCCTCTCAATTGCCCTGGCCCCCGAGAAGGAACAGAGAGCTGAAGAACTTGAAATTCTTCAGTATCCTGCAGCCCCTAAAGAGGCCATAATCCTTCCCATACATCGGATTTTGCATGACCTCATGCTTGGGATCTGTGAGACATCTTTAACGGTGTCTCCACATTCTCAAAGACTCGATACAATGTACCGGGTACCACAGTGTCCCAGGTTCAAAAAATGCAGTTACCACACCATTCCATGGTTGTAGAATCGGCAATGTGATGAATTAGAAGTGCAAACACACAATTATCTAATCCTCCAAGCCGTGAGGCAAGAACTCTCAATGCCTTTGGTCGTCGATGTTTTCAGGCCTCTATGTTATCGGCCAGAATAAGTTCATAGAGTCCGAGAACACTATTTTAAAAAGGCTCTCAAGGATCACTGCCAATCCAGCTAAGAAAAAGACGGTTAAGAAATCCTTTTTCAACAAGAAAAAGATAGTCTATCCTTCTTACACCCAGTCCATGCTTCCCAGAAGGGGCAACAGCAGCTGAAACAACAAAGAAAGGCTCAAGTCCCCAGAGCTCAACCAGCTCAGCAGACACAGCCTCCACAAGGTCTTTGACTCCTTCCTAGAGAACCTAGTCATCCTACCTCTAAGAATTCCAGAGCCACTCAACATTCCAGGCAGACTCTGTTACTTTGCCAAGAGGTGGCAGCAGATAACATCAGAGCACTGGACTCTCTCCATAGTGAAAGAGGGGTACAAACTCCATTTCCAAAGTATGCCCCACCTCCACTACTAGAGAGTTAAGTTCTCGCCCCCCCTCCCCCTTCACCACTCTCTTCTATCAGGAAGTTACCTCACTCTTTGCTGAGGGTGCGATAGAGGACGTACGTCTTTCTCAACAAGTCCTGGGCTTTTACTCCCCCTACTTCCTTATACCAAAGAAAACAGGAGGGTACAGGCCCATACTGGACCTCAGGGAGTTAAACAAGTTTCTGTTCCGAGAGAAATTCAAAATGATCTCTCTCGGAACACTTCTCCCTTACATCCAGAGTCAGGATTGGCTATGTTCTCTAGACCTAAAGGACGCATATACACACATCCTTATTCATGCAGAACACAGGAGGTTTCTTCGATTCCGCTTTCAGGGAAGACATTGCCAGTACTAAGCGGAGTCTCACCCGAGACTCATACAAAGGCACTATCACCTCCTTTTTCTAGCTCTCCATTGTCCTCCGTATGCACCAAAGCAGGCTTCTAGGTTTGTTGACAACATCCTATCTATCATCCGATACCATCACCTCCAGGTCCTGCTTTTCTTTCATGCACTGAAGTACTTCACCCTATATACTGTATCACTTCCCTCTAGTAAAGCCATGAGATCTCAGATCTTGTAATCATTTGTATTTTAGAAATTACACTATCCTCGGCTTTATCAGGGTTTTCATTAATTTACTCATCACAAAGATTAGACTAATCAATCTATAGTTTCCACCCTCTTCCTTACTTCCACTTTTGTGGTCAGGAACTACATATGGTCCAATAGAGAAAAGCACAGGAGACCTCACAAAAACTAAGGAATACCAGTACAAGGTAAGAAGTAAAAAAAAAAAGTTTATTCAAGATACCCCAAAGGGTAAACACACTATACAGAATTAATGTACGCTGCATATTCGAGGAACCTCATATGGCCACTTTTTGCCAGTCAAGTAATATAACTTATATGTGAATGACATTAACATTTGATGCATGGCATGTGGATAGACTACCTTGTGGCATCGTCAGACTGTACTGTACCAAGCCATAACTGCGCCCTGTGTGACTTGAAAACCTGGTACCCCCTTCGCTATGACATCAGACTTTTGTTATTAGCCCCTATCTCCCCATGACCAGCATAGCTCTCCTGCCCCTATCCCCCCATGTCCAGTATCTCCCCATTTTACACCACCTCCTCAAGTCTAGTCCGCTCCGCCCTTGATGCCTGCCCTTTGCCCCGCCACCACTTTTCCTGTTCCCTTGGTGATGGTGACATCAGCGGATCTCCAATAAAAAAGAACGTGGTCTTTCCAACTCCGCGCTTGCATGGCTGGACTGATCCCTCTCTCCTCTGACATATGCATGTGACAAATGAGGGAGGGAGTAGACCAGCCATGCAAGTGTGGTGTTGCAAAGAACCATGGGGCCCGATAATGAGTTGGCAGCGCATAGAACTCCCTGCCGACCCTTAACTCCGGATATCTGGGGTCATATGCGACCTCAGCATTGAATATCCGGGGATCACTGCAGACATGGGAAGCCGCAACTGCTAACCATGCGGCAGTGATATTGAATATCCCCAGTTAAAGCATTTAAATGGTTTATTGGGCCTTTCGAATAATGGGCCCATGGGTTTTTTTTTTTATTGGAGATCCGTTGATGCCACCATCAGCAAGGGAGCAGAAAAAGCGGTGGTGGGGCAAGGAATGGCCAGGGAAGCAACGTGGATGGGGGGTGGTGGAGCCAAGTCTGGCAGAAAACCAGCCCTAAATGCACCCTTAAGTTTTTTCACCTTGTGTGGCTGCACCACTGGCACAGGCCTAGGTACAGCCCTGGGCATCGCATCTACCTTGATTCTAAGATGTTCATTCAGTGGGCCAGAGACCACAGTATTCCCAGGAGAAGGCTTCTTTTTTCTCTTATCCTTGGACAGCATCAATAGGGCCAGAAATTAGGCTCCTCACTGTTCCTCCAATGCTCCTAAGGGGCTCCCAAAAGGTGTAGCCTGCTTCTTGTGGCACACCCCTTAAGGCACACCATGGCCGTCCACCAATGGCTGCATGCCTCGGAGAAGCACAGTCTTATGGGGGCCTTTGGCTGACGGCGGAAGGCTGTCCCAGGTGAGCCTGCCACGGGTGATGGAACTCTGCTCCTCCTCTGTCCTCTCTGCAGGGCAGCTGCACAATCCAGCTCTCCCCAAGCTAATTAATAAATCTTAATGAATAAGTCTCACTGCACGGTTTCCTAATTCACTTGTTGAAGAGAGATTATTCCTGAGGAACCAGTCCCTTGCATAAAGTTATTCCAATTGAAAGCTAGCACCTACAACTTTCATGTTGATTGTTATAGCTACATATTTCATTTCATTTCATTTCATTTATGAAATCTTGATATACTGTCCTTAGTGGGGGACAGCAGATCGATTTACAAATTAAATAAAACCAAATTATAACCACATATAGAAAGGAACACCAATAGTAGACAGGAAAGAAACACAAGACATCAATAAAGAGTAATTTAAAAACATAGCAAGGAGAAGAATAGAATTATGGATGGTCTGGTGGAAGATTATACACTATGGGCCCGATTCTGAGAAAGACGTGCAGGGCGGATGTGTGGTTTATCTAGCATGTGTCATGCTCTGAGAGTTTGCAGGGGACAGCCACTACTGATAATTTGATTTGGAATCACTATTTTAATAAAATGGAATTATATTGAACAGGTGATTGGTAGGAGTATTTCAGAGCTGTTGATGGGAGGAGGATGGGGCCTACTTTGAAGTTAACCTTTACCATTGCCTCTACCTCTGGGGATTCTGAGTCTCTTTTCCCCTTCTGTATCCAGTGTTTACCTGAGGTGATGTTACAGGCATGAAAATGATTTGAGTAGCACAGTCAGAAAAAGAACAAGTAGAAATCAAACCCTTGTCCCCTATATATAAAGGCATTGCACTAACCAGTAGGCCACACCTCCACACCTCACTACACGCGGCTGGATACAGAGAGACTGCAGATCACTGCCTAGAAAGTCTGCTGTGTGTGCCGGCATAGGGTAGCCCCCACCAGTACCTATGATGCAGTGCATATGCCCAACAGCAGTCTACAGTTGATCCCCAAATGGAGAATGCACATAACCAGCACCTGAGGCGATATGTAAGATGCACTGACAGTGTGTGATACAAGCACAGAGCAGATACAAACTGTGCTACCGAGCAGTTTCTGCGATTACCCTGAGGGTCGAGGATGGGCGCGCAGCACCAGTTCTCCAGTACCATGTAGTGCTTGAAATGGTTTCTGCTGTTTGTGCTGCAGGTCTCTAGCACTGCCAGGGTGTAGCAGGCATTGTTTGCAGTGTGATATGCCAGTCACATCTGGCCATGTCTGACAGGGACCCCCTAGAAGAGTGTATATCAATAGCTAGTGTTACAATGCTAATGCTGATGCCAACTACCTGGGAGGGGTGGTCGTCACCATGGCCCTACCAATACAACTAAGAGTAGGCCTGGAACACCCCACGTCCCAACCACCTAGGTCTAACATTTACCCACAGTAAGCACAGTCACACTGCACCTGCTGCCCACCACTGGGTTTACACACCATGCACATAACAATTGCAGACAGTGCGCTGGTCAGCATACATTGCATGTGCACAGAGCGATCTTGTGCACCCAGCAGTTGGTTTTGTGGCCACCCCGTCCACCCAGCAGGGAAACACATCGGGTCCTTGATGCAACATAGGGGTTTAGTAGCCATTGAGGTGCAGTACCTCCTAGGCTCTATCCCTGACTGAGTCTGAGACCCGTTCCCAAACGTTTTCAGTACTTGGGAGTAGTTAGATAGTGGAGCAATATTCTGTGATTGTAGTTTTGATTGCTCTAATAACCCGTTGATTTTTTGTTGGTTTTGTGATCAGGACAAGACATGCACCCACATCACTAGGACTAGACACTACAGTATATAGCACTATGTGGATACATAGCCATGCCATGGTCACTGCTCGGTCAGAGTGAGAGTACCCTCTCAGCATTACATGCTGTGGCCACCCCATCCATGCAGGTGGCAGTCGGGCACTACAATGTCCCAGCCATTGCCCTACCCCTGATGCAGACACATCCTGGCCAATCCGCCCTGTTTCAGGACATACCCACAATTTATTTATTTATCAAGGCGGTTTACATTGAACTGAAGGTTTTACAATGAACATGTTCTTTGGACTATTCAGCAATACCTTGCTCCTCATCATGCATATTTGCAGGCTAGCACTGAAACAGCTTAGACCAGGGGTGGCCAACTCCAGTCCTGGTGCGGCACAATCCAGCCTGGTTTTCATGATGTCCCTAATGAATATCCATGATATGTGTGCATATAAGGGGAGGTGGTGGATGCAAATATATCTCATGAATATTCATTAGGGACATCACAAAAACCAGGCTGGATTGTGGTGCGCCATGACTGGAGTTGGCTGCCCCTGGTTTAGGCACTCCAAGGCTCAGTGAGGTGTAGAAAGCCACAAAACAATGGATAGACATACACACACACACACACATATTGATGCACTGTGCAACGATGAGGATGGTTGGCATTCCTGCCTGCCACTCTGGCCCCAAGCTCAGCTCATGTTGCAGTCAGCACTGTCCCTGTGGCCCCCTCAGCCCATGGCCTCACCACTCAGCAATGCAGGCACACAGGACAGAGGAGGCCTGAGGGACCAGGATGTAGCACTGGAGATGTGGCAACAGGATAAGACCAGTCCAGTGTATGCAGGTGGTGTTATGGTAAGCACACAGGCAACTGAAGTGACAGACCTGAGGGAAGAAAGAAACATTCATATGTACGACACCTCCTTCCTGCCTCCACAGATGGTTCCATGTCCTGTGGGAGACGGAAGCATACAGCATGTAGTTCCGCAACATACGGCGTAATAGACCACGGCTCCTGTGACGTATATGGCAGCAGCTGCAGCGGGAGTGAGGTGAGTGTGGGGGAATGAGTGGCTGGGCATCATAGGGACAACAGCAGACCGAGCATGTGGAGGCATCTGACAATGGGGACATGGCAGCCAAACACCTCCATCCACCAAAACTAACAGACCCTGAAGAAGGCGTCTTTGCCGAAACACGTGTAGGGTAACCTCCATAGTTTTCAATAAAGCTCTTTGTCCTCCAAGCCATGGTGAGACCTGATCCTTTTTGTGCATGGCTAAGGACATGACATTATATGGGCGTACAGGCATGGCACTATGTTCAGTGTTCATAGCCTGTATAGGGGGACATCATATTTGGGTATGTGACAGCCTTAGGCCACTGTGGGCCAGCAAGCACTCACAGCCTGTCTCTGTCCCACTTTCCACTGTGCCTTGCATTGAATAGGCTGTCCCCAAGTTCAAAATAAAGGGGTACCAAATGAGGAGCAGAGAATTCCAGTTATAGCCTAAAACAGAGCGGTTTGCACAGGATGCATATGAGTCAGAGGTTAGATAAATGGCTGAGCCATCTTAACGTGGGTCTGCCATGGGCATGGCCTGGGTGCACACATCTGTTCATGATGAGGGGCCACTCTCACTCTGACCGAGCTGTGACCATATCATGGCTATGTATCCACATGGTGCTATATAGGGTCAAGCTGCAGTGATATGGATGCTGTTTCTTCTTTGGCAGTCGAGACACCAGATAGGCTGCTGGAAGTCAATGTTTTCATGGTGGCTATATGTACATGCAGTGGGAGGTGACTAGCAGACTGAGCACAGATGGCATGTGAGTGGCTGGCACAGCCCAGTGTTGCCCAACATATGCAGTCTGCTTGTGGTTGCTGTAGCTGATTGGAATTCTCAGAAAGAGAAGCTAGCAGGTGTTCTTGGGCTGCTGGTAACCTGCTGATAACTATGGTCTTGCAGGCCTTCCTGCTTGGTGTCAGCACACCTCACCTCCCCCCTTCCTGCCTAGACAACACTCACTGCATTCGGGTTCCTTGGAAAACAGCTGCTGCGACCTTGGGGAATGACATGAGATGTTATAGGAGAGAGTCTGTGGCCAACAGGTGCAGGACACAAGGGCCAGATAAGACAGGCCACTCGTACGTGCTGCAATTGTACATCATACCAAATGACTAGCATCACACACTGCAGACAACCTGAAGCACACTGGCAGTGATACAGATTTATTTCACTTAATATAAAGGCTTGTGGTTAAGCATAAAAACGATGGGATGCAGTTCTGGAACTTAGAATTATCTGATATGCTTACCTACCCAAGATGATGGATTACCAAGGAAGAGAACAGAAACCATCCTAGAAAAATATTTTGCAGTAAGTCACATTCTCTGACTGGAATCTCGGGTGTATCCAAAGCACTATGAGAAGAATAGCTGGGAAGAGTTAATGAGCTATATGATGGTTTTCTATCGGTGTCTTCTATGTTGCTATATTATCATTATATTATATCCAATAGAAACATAGAAACATAGAAACATGACGACAGAAAAAGACCACATGGCCTATCTAGTCTGTCCTTCCATAAAAACAACTACAACAGTCCACTTTTTACCTTTAGAGATCCTCTGTGTTGGTCCCATGCTTTTTTGAATTCAGTTACTGTCCTCATCTCTACCACCTCCACTGGGAGACTATTCCACGGATCCACTACTCTTTCCGTAAAGAAATATTTCCGCATATCACTCCTGAATCTATCTCCCTTCACCCTCATCCCATGTCCCCTCGTAGCAGAACTTGCTTTCAATTGAAAGAGGCTCTCTCCCTGAACATTTATGCCACGGAGGTATTTAAACATCTCAATCATATCACCTCTATCCTGCCTTTCCTCTAAGGTGTACATATTAAGATCCTTCAGTCTGTCCTCATATGCTTTATAATGAAGCCCATTAATCATTTTAGTAGCCACCCTCTGCACCGACTCCATCCTGTTCACATCCTTTTGAAGGTGCGGTCTCCAGAACTGCACACCATACTCCAAATGAGGTCGCACCAAAGACTTATACAGAGGCATTATCACCTCCTTTTTTCTGCTAGCCATTCCTCTCCGTATGCACCCAAGCATCCTTCTAGCTTTTGCCGTCACCTTTTCTACCTGTTTAGCTACTTTAAGATCATCAGACACAACCACGCCTAGGTCCCGCTCTTCTTTAGTGGACAATATAACCAAACATTCCAATTAATTAGTATTTGTCTCTTGTTTAATGAAGGTACTGGGTCTATAAGGTTATATTTAAAAGAACAATCTATATTTAATTGTAAATGGACATTTCAGGAGGAGATATTCCTTAAGGCTGAACCTCTGAGCAGCAGCATCCAAAACAGTCCACATGGGATCCTCACAGCTACTGGAACTCAGTTAGAAATAGACCCATCACCTCACTGTCAGCATTAGAATTGTGCTGCCCTCATTCTCCTTCTGTGCAATTTAATGCTGAACCATTTCTGCCTATCATTGAAATATTCAACAGAAGATGCCTTAAGGATGCTACAGCATTCCCCTCCATACCCAAGCATAAAATGTGGAGCAAGGAGGGAAGGCATTATCACAGGAGAAGCTAGTTCACCATGTTACAGGTGTGAGCTCATCCGCTTCTGTTTCATTGGCTGCTGTGTGACATTCCGTGGAAGACGGCTGAGACTCAGTGTACACTTGGAAACTACCAGCCACTGCACCCAGGATGCTACAGGGTTGGGGAAATCATGGTTGGGGGACTTGTAACTGTGAAATTCTTTCATCCATTTGAAGCTCCGTCCTTCACAACACCTTCCTCATTTGAAGGATACAATATGTAAGTATCATCACAACTTAACTCCTATCTCAGACATTATTGTGAGTTTTAGTTTAGTTGGTCACTGTAAATATACAGGAGTTTTCCACTATAGGAGTTTTTGAAATTTTACATTATCCTGTCATTATTCTATAGGCAGTTATGAGTCTTGAAGGATTAGAAAAGGGAACTGCTACTTCTGGAGAGAGATCTGCAATAGTGAGTATATATTTCTGGGAATTTTTCTGAAGGGACTTCTTCGGATTAAAGCTGATTAATCTGTGAACCCAGTGTATTTGTTAAATCAGTCAGAGCCTAGTAGCAGCAGTTTAAGTTTAAATTTAAAACATAGAAGAGAGCTTTCTGGTTAAATTTAGAACCCAGCAGAGAGCTTCTAGTTTAAATTTCATAAGTCAGAGCCTAGCAGCAGCAAAGAGCTTTAATTTAAATCAAATCAGAATATAACCGCATAAAAGGCAAAACAGGGTCAGTATTCTTTGAGCAACAAATAAATTCTTCTAGAGACCTTTACAAAGAGGCCTTCTACCTAGGGGGCAAGAGACCTGTGACACTTTTTCAATAGGTTTTAAAGCCAGATGGCAGGTCAAAAGTCCATTTTGAAAGACTCCTTCTATCCAAACAAGGACTGTTAATCACCCAGGAAGTTGCTCAGAAGCACAGGACAGGGTACTGTGTAGCAGCCCTCTTTTAATAAGTCTTGTTATTTGACCTTTGACAGTGATGAGAGCCTCCAAACATTTTTGTAGCCATTTATAAGTTTTGTACATCTGCCTGCTGATAGTTTCTCCTACTCTCCAGCTGTGATTTGTTCCAGCTCATGAATGTTTCCAGGATTCCTTTTACCAATGGCGGATTTCAGCTTTTCCAAAGATTCTCAATTGGATTGAGATCAGGACTCATTACTGGACTGTTTAAAACAGTCCATGTGTTCATTTTTAACCATTTTTTTGTACTTTTGGATGTATGTTTTGGGTTATTGTCTTGCTGGAGGACTCGTGACCCTCAACCCAGACCTAGCTTTCTGACACTAGGTAGTACATTTCACTCCAAAATAACTCGGTAGTCCTCAGACTTTATGATTCCTTTAATAAGTTCCAGGCCTCCAGTTCCTGAGGCAGCAAAACATTCCCACAACATTGTGGAACCTCCACCATATTTAACTATAGGAAGGGGGTGTGGCGGAAAGATGGTGTTCTGCAGGCCACTGTAGAGCGACTCCGGGTGGCCTTTGCGGGAATTAAAGCTATTTCTGAAACAGTTCAACTGCAGGAAATTCAATATAAGTTTTTGTGGAGAGCATATGTACATAATGTGTGGGCGGCGAAAGCAGGTTTGTTGGCGACGGATCTATGCAGCCTCTGCAAGGTAGAGAAAGGGGGTTTCGCTCATCGATTCTGCTTCTGCATTCATATTCAGGGGTTATGGTTGGCAGTGGGTCGGTTGCTGGGAAGGTGGCTACAAACTAAGGTAGAGTTAACCCCTGAATGGTGCCTTTTTGGGTCTTATGAAGGAGTGCAACCCCTTTGGGATAGTGGGCGTAAGCTGTGTGCAAAAGGCTTTATCCTTGTAAAATTATGCATACTGCAGTGTTGGCTGAAAGATGTTGCACCTGCGGTGGGGGAGTGGGAGGGGGCTATGCGAGCGTTGATGGAGATGGAGCAGGAGGGGCGTGGGAGCGGTTCACCAATGTGTGGGGGCCCCTGAGAGATCCAGCCCCCTAAGATGAGGGCGGCAGAGTGAGAGTAATGATAGAATTAATTGGGTTTAGATTGGGGAGGTAGGGGGTGGTAGGTGGGGGAGGGGGGAAGGGGGAGGGGGGCGGGCGGTGGGGGGGGACTAGGGGGGGTCCGTTATAGGCTCTGTGGCAGTGCTCAATATATATGCTGTTATGTATCTTGTAGCAATAAGGGGGAAGGGGAAGGGGTTTAGAGGGGACAGTATTGTGTTGTTTATTTGTTCTAAATGTTGGTTGTACTTTGGCTATGTATTTGTTCCTGAAGTTTATGATGCTTATAACTATAATAATAAAAATGATTCACCTATAGGAAGGGTTTTTTTTCCCTTATAAGCTTCATTTCTTTACCTGTAAACGTATCACTGGTCTGCATTGCGAAAGGATCAAGTTTGCTTTCATCTGTCCACAAAACGCTTCCCCCAGCAGGATTATGGTTTCTGAAGGTGGGTTTGGGCAAAGATCAGGCATGCCTTTTTATGACTGTCTGAGTGGTGGGGTCCATCCTTGGCCTTCTCCCATGAAGTCCTTCTTTGTTTAATGCACGGCATAAGGTGCAGGTTGAAACCACCACTCCAGATTGCTTCAGGTCAACCTTAAGCTCTTTGAGTGATTACATGAGTGGAGGAGTGGCCTAGTGGTTGGGGCAAGGTACTTCAGGCCGGAAGGTCAGGGGTTCAAATCCCACTAGAGGACAGCAACCTTGGGCCGGAAGGACTGTGGTTTCTAGTCCCACAGGTGCTCCTTGTGGTCTTGGGCAAGCCACTTAACCCTCCATAGCCCATGTTCCCTGTAAAATAGTTATCTCCAAGTTATAATGCCCTGTTCAATGTAATTTCAGTTTGTTCAATGTAAACCGCACTGATGCAGAATAGCGTGGTATATAAGAGAATGTAAATAAATAAAAATAAACATGATGTTTTTCCAACAGTTTGCACTCACCTTCGAAGACTTCTTGGATTAAATTTTCTCTTTCCACCATGTTCTGGGAGGTTCTTGACAGATCCATGAGCAGAAAAAGTCTTAATACCATTGTGAACTGTAGAAACAGGAATCCCAAGATCTTTGGAGATGGTCTTGTACACCTTTGAAGGATGATGTTTGGTGATAATGGCTTTTCTGACTTTCTCAGTCATCTTTCTTGTAGTGAATTTGGCCATTTCAAACATTAGAGCCATCAATGGTTGATTCAAGTCATGTAAGTTCTGACAATTGATCACAGGTGCATCTAATTTTACTGCAATGGGAATGTGGTTCTTCAGATCAAACTGATTGGAATTGTTTATAAGGGTGCCAGTAATCATCTTTTATCAAAACCCAAAAAACACTCCTTATCCTCACCTACTTACTTACAAATCTACAAAAGGATAAAACTATGCCCTAAGCAATCAACTATAATTAATCATTTTTTGTCTGAGTTCTTGCCTTGAAAGAATTCCTCTTTCTCATAGCAAACTCTCCTTTTTATCTATTTAAAAGGGAATCAACCCTCACCACATAACAAGGGATAATATATAATGTCCCCTAGTATTAATCAAAATTAGTGTGCTTCAATAAGAATATTCTCCCAGTACTTAGATGACAAGCAATGTTCAGGATCACTGCATTTCAACTGCGTCATCCAGCGTTGGCTCCAAATGGTAGACTTCTCAATCTCAGCGTTTAAAAAACGCCCCTTCTAATTCTCACTCCACTGGACCATCAAGCTGTAGACTTAATGCCCAAACTTCCTCATGTGTATGGGTACAGCACTACATATGCCTTGTAGCACTATACAATTGCTAAGAAGTAGTAGTAATTAGTTGGCACTTTAAAGGACCATGCTGAGATGTGATCTGTCATGAGCACTATGATAATATAGTAACATAGGGCCCGATATTCAGCGGCGGTGGCTAGTGCGATTACAGTGCCTAGCCTTCGCCGCTGAATACTAAACGTGATAGTCAATGCTGAGGGCCATATGTGACCACTGACCCTGAATATCCAGGTCAGCCACACAGCCTGGAAGCTAACGGTCAGCAGTAATATTGAGCTGCTGTCCGATTAGCTCCTGTGGGTAAAGAAATGCTAGCTTTTACCATGCATATCTTTATCCATGGATTGCTAACTGTGCAGTGATTCAGTATCACCACTGCCTGATCTCAGAAATGACCTGCACATCTGGAGTCACGTCTAAGTTTTGACCTGCTCCAGGCACGAATAAGCATCTGAAAAGTGCTTAAAAAACCATCCAAAGCCCTCCATCATCCCCAGCACTCAGCACAATTTCAATGATAGCAGCAGTAGGGCCTGAACCCTGGCTTCCCTGTTCCTAGTCTACTACTTTAGCCATTAGGCTACTCCTAGATGTCCAGCTGCTAGAATACTATTCTTGGGACATCTATGAAGACTGCCCCGCAGACGTCCATATTGGGCATGTCCATGTTTATGAAATCATGTCTGCACCTGCACATGCCTGATTGATGTCCAGCTGCTAGAATACTATTCTTGGGACATCTATGAAGACTGCCCCGCAGACGTCCATATTGGGCATGTCCATGTTTACAAAATCATGTCTGCACCTGGACATGCCTGATTGATGTCCAGCTGCTAGAATACTATTCTTGGGACATCTATGAAGACTGCCCTGCAGACGTCCATATTGGGCATGTCCATGTTTACGAAATCATGTCTGCACCTGGATATGCCTGATTGATGTCCAGCTGCTAGAATACTATTCTTGGGACATCTATGAAGACTGCCCTGCAGACGTCCATATTGGGCATGTCCATGTTTACAAAATCATGTCTGCACCTGGACATGCCTGATTGATGTCCAGCTGCTAGAATACTATTCTTGGGACATCTATGAAGACTGCCCCGCAGACGTCCATATTGGGCATGTCCATGTTTACGAAATCATGTCTGCACCTGGACATGCCTGATTGATGTCCAGCTGCTAGAATACTATTCTTGGGACATCTATGAAGACTGCCCCGCAGACGTCCATATTGGGCATGTCCATGTTTACGAAATCATGTCTGCACCTGGATATGCCTGATTGATGTCCAGCTGCTAGAATACTATTCTTGGGACATCTATGAAGACTGCCCTGCAGACGTCCATATTGGGCATGTCCATGTTTATGAAATCATGTCTGCACCTGGACATGCCTGATTGATGTCCAGCTGCTAGAATACTATTCTTGGGACATCTATGAAGACTGCCCTGCAGACGTCCATATTGGGCATGTCCATGTTTATGAAATCATGTCTGCACCTGCACATGCCTGATTGATGTCCAGCTGCTAGAATACTATTCTTGGGACATCTATGAAGACTGCCCCGCAGACGTCCATATTGGGCATGTCCATGTTTACAAAATCATGTCTGCACCTGGACATGCCTGATTGATGTCCAGCTGCTAGAATACTATTCTTGGGACATCTATGAAGACTGCCCCGCAGACGTCCATATTGGGCATGTCCATGTTTACGAAATCATGTCTGCACCTGGATATGCCTGATTGATGTCCAGCTGCTAGAATACTATTCTTGGGACATCTATGAAGACTGCCCCGCAGACGTCCATATTGGGCATGTCCATGTTTATGAAATCATGTCTGCACCTGCACATGCCTGATTGATGTCCAGCTGCTAGAATACTATTCTTGGGACATCTATGAAGACTGCCCCGCAGACGTCCATATTGGGCATGTCCATGTTTACGAAATCATGTCTGCACCTGGACATGCCTGATTTGTTTTCCCACACGTTCTGACTTAGATGTCCCAGATTGCACGTGGACGTCCTTTCTAAAATTCTCCTTATGGGTCTACTTGAGGCATTGGAGAGTTAAGTGACTTGCCCAAGATCAAAGTGGCAGCAGTAATGGGATTTGAGCTGTATTTTGCTCTAATCATGAGCACTGTTCCCTCTAAGCTGTGCGCGTGTGCGCGCGCACACACCTCGCCGAGCGAGCGCACATACTTTACAACAGAGCGCACAAAAATTACAGCTCTGATTCTGATAGAAAACAACACAGACGTCTTAAAATTTAAAAGTTATGATTGTAATTACTAGAAATTTCCCGCTTCATTTATTAATCGTCTATTTTCATTTAATTTGATTAAAATCAATGTGTGCATACTGTATTCTGACGTGTAGTCAAATTTTAAAGTATATAACTCTGAGTGTCATTATGTGGCGCACAAAAATTTAACCTTCCTTCAAAAGCTGCACACAGCTGATATTTTATGCGCACACAGCCTACAGAAAATTAGAGGGAACATTGATCATGAGTCTACTTCTCCAGAAACATTTGCATTTGGACCTCACTCTTCTGGTTCCAAGACCCACACACCTCTGCCAATACACCCCAGTCCTACTCTGGAGTACCCCCTTCTATTTCCATAGCAAGATAGCACAAAACAGCTCTACTAATGCACCTTAATCCTGCCCTTCGACACTTCTTTCTACTCTAATACTCAGACCATGATATAAACAAATGTGATATGTTATTTTTACAGTGTAGTATAATTCTTGTATTGCATTCATTCACCACTCTGTAATATAATTTTGTATGCAATGACTTTCTGACTCCCTTTTTGTTGTATGTCTGCATTCTGGGAGGAGAGACTACATGGCTAGTAATATGTAGACATGTTGGAAGAGGGACAGGACAAAGGGGTATGTTTACTAAACCGCGCTCATGTGCGCGGTGCACATTAGCGTGCGCTAAGGTACCTTAGCGCACGCTAATGATGCGTTTTTGGGCCCAAAAGTGCCCGCACATGTGCGCGGCGCTCATGAGTGCGGTGTGCTAATGTGCGATGAAGGCGTGGAAAGGCTCCCGGAGGGCGGAGGAAGGCTCCCCAGGGGCGGAGAGAGATGGTCAATGGGCAGAGAGTGGGAGGGGAGAGGGTTCCCACACATGAGCGCAGTGAACTATCAGGCTTAAAACTACCGCGAGTGAAAACCTCGCGGTAGAGCCGATTTAAAGGGAAGAGAAACCATTTCTGTCAGCAATGTACAGCAAAACCAGGGAAACCTAAAAAATGTGATAAGTGTGATACATGTGCATGGTACAAAAGGGCAAATAAACATTAAAAATGACCTCAAAAAAGGGGAAAAAAAACATAACCATGCTGGCCAATAGTGACATCAATGGGCAACAGTAAAAAACACTCCCAAGAAAGCTAAAAAAAAAAGAAATGAGTGTTGGAAGGGCTTACGCTCCGTCTCCATACAAGGTGAATGAGCCCACAGTGAAATTGTGCAGAGCAGGGTTTCTGACTCCTTCGGCCAGGTCTCCTATCTCCAGGGACTGCACTGTCTCTGTGGCCACAGTGTGGTGCAATGAACACAGACAGTGTGTTCAGAAGCCAAAGGTCACAGGTTCAAATCCCAGCTGGGGCTCCTGCCAACCCAGTCCCCATATTTTACCCACCACTAAACCGTGATAGTAAAGACGAACCTTTATTGCAGAGAACATAAGCATGGTCCAAACACCTCTATTTTACCCTACAGAGCACAGACACCAGAAACATGCGCATTACCTAGACCACGGTCCCCTAAATGCAGTCCTGGAGGGCCACATATCAGTCAGCTTTGATGGTGTCTAAAATATAAGGCCATGTCAGCAAGGTGGCGGAGGGGTATCGGTGGCAGAGGGGGCAGTGGCTGCTGCCCACAGCAGACGGTGGCCTAGCCCCCTTCACGTGGGTGCAGTGCACTCCAATAGACAGGCCCTGTCTGACAAACAGCCATGGACTCCCCAGGGAATGCACTGTTTCTGTGCTAAGACAGTGGTGCAGCAGACACAGCCAGTGCCTTTAGGACCAGAAAGTCACAGGCTCAAATCCCAGCTGGGGCTCCTGCCAAGCCAGTCCCCTTATTTTACCCATGAAGAAAACATGGTAGTAAAGACTGAACCTTTATTGCTGAGAACATAAGCATGGGTCAAACACCTATATTTTACCCTACACAGCACAAACACCATAGAAATGTGCATTACCTACGGCAGAATCCCCCAAATGCAGTCCTGAGGGCCACAAATCCATCAGGGTTTATGCTGTCTCCAATCTAAGGATGGAGCGGCACTGGTGGTGGAGGTGGCAGCGGATGGTGCCCACAGCAGACCATGGCCTAGCCCTGTCTAGGTGGGTGCCGTGCATTGCAACAAACAGGCCCTGTCAGATGTACAGTCATGGACTCCCCAGGGAATACAGCATATCTGTGGCAACATGGTGGTGCAGTGCACACAGACAGTGTGTGCAAGAACAGAAGATCACAGGTTCAAATCCTGGCTGTGGCTCCTGCCAACCTAGTCCCCATAATTTTCCCACTAAAAAAAACGTGGTAGTAAAGACTGAACCTTTGCTGCTGAGAACATAAGCATGGGTGAAATGCTCATATTTTACCTTAAACAGCACACACCACATAAACATGTGCATTACCTACAGCAGAGTCCCCCAAATACAGTCCTGGAGGGTCACAAATCACTCAGATTCTATGCTGTCTCCAATATAAGGCCATGTCAGCATGGTGGCGGAGGGGTACTGGTGGCGGAGGGGGCAGTGGCAGCTGCGCAGAGCAGACCATGGCTTAGCCCTGTGTAGGTGGGTGCAATGCACTGCAACAGACAGGCTCTGTCTGACACACAACCATGTTATCTCCAGGGACTGCGCCATTTCTGTGACCACAGTGTGGTGTGGTGAACATAGCCAGTGTGTGCAGGAGCAGAAGGTCACAAGTTCACATCACAGCTGGGGCTACTGCCAATCCAGTCCCCATATTTTAACAACTACTAAACCGTGAAAGTACAGACAAACCTTTTTTGCAGAGAACATAAGCATGGTTCAAACGCCTCTATTTTACCCTACAGAGCACAGACACCAGAAACATGCACATTACCCAGACCACAGTCCCCCAAATGCAGTTCTGGAGGGCCACAAATCATTCACGTGTTATGCTGTCTCCAATATAAGGACATGTCAGCATGGTGGCGGAGGGGTACTGGTTTTGGAGGGGGCAGTGGCTGCTGCCCACAGCACACCATGGCCTAGCCCTCTTCACGTGGGTGCTGTGCACTGCAACAGACAGGGCCTGTCTGCCGAACAGCCATGGACTCCCCTGGGAATGCACTGCTTCTGTGCCAAGATGGTGGTGCAGCGCACACAGCCAGTACCTTCAAGAGCAGAAGGTCACAGGTTCAAATCCCAGTTGTTGGCCCTGCCAACCCATTCCCCACATTTTACCCACCACACAAATGTGGTAATACAGACAGAACCTTTAGTGCAGATAACGTAAACATGCCCAATACATCTACATTTTACCCGACAGAGCACAGACACCAGAAACATGCGCATCACCTAGAGCAGAGTCCCCCAAATGCAGTCCTGGAGGTCCACAAATCATTCACGTCTTATGCTGTTTCTAATAAAGATGCGTGTGGTTCATTTCCATGCGCCGCCCCCATGGTATGCAGATGTATCTCATGCATATTCATTAGGGACAGCAGGAAAACAGGAACAGTGTATGGCCCACCAGGACTGGAGTTGGGACCTCTGCCCTAGAGCAGCGGCCAACAGGAGCAGAAAGAACCACACCCACAGGCTCCATTATCCAAAGCCTCATGGACAGGCAGGATATCGGGCCTTGCGTACATCTCACAATAGTAGTACGTGCACACCTTAGCAATGCCACCCTAAACCTGGGAATATGGTACACATATATCAAAATGTTGCTATGATTACTGGCAGATAGCAATTCCTACGTTAAGCACAATATGCTCATTGAGCTGTATCATACCAATATTTCTGATGTCTGTGGAGTGTGTCTCAGGTCTGGTGTCTGACAGTGTTCACCACCCTGGGGAGTGACCCCAACAGTATTGCATACCATAGCCATGCCTGCGCTGTGTCCAGGACTGTTGAGTTGGCCTGGACTGCAAAAACTATCTATAGTAGCACAATGCTGGCATAGGTGAGGGAGTGTGTGTCTGTCCATCCAGTGTGTGCTGGTTGCAACACCTTACTCAGCCCACACTGTTTGCACTGTGTCCAGTGTTAGCTTGCCAATGTGCATAATGAGGAGCAAGGTATTGTGGGTATAGCTCCGACAGGATGGCCTGGGCAGGATGCATGAGCACAGGGCATAGGGCAATGGCTGGGACATTGTAGTGGGCAGCCATCAGCTGCACGGACAGGGTTGCCCCTGCATGTCCACCTGGGAGGTCACTCTCACCCTGACTGAGCAGTCACCATGGCATGGCTAGGTCTCCCATAGTGCTAACAGCATCTCTCTCAAGTGATATCTATGGGTTGCCTTTTGGGGCCCAATCACTAACCTATCTGCTTGGTGGGTGTGCTGACATCCCAGTTTTGGGTGTACACATTTCGTCCAGTAATATACACTATGGACTAGCTAGCAGACTGGTTGCAGTTAGTATGTGTAAGGCTGGAACACCTTGCAGGGTGCAGCGGCTGCAGAATCACTGTGCTTGCTTCTGGAGAATGTTAGATAGTGGTGGTGGGCAGCTGAGCATTTCCAGGCCTCCTGTCTGTCTGCTATCACCATATGGATGTGTACATTATAAGGTGCTGTGGTGGACAGTGCACCTCATAATGTTTCCTCTGGAGTGCCCCATAGGGTGCATGATGTGGCACCTTAGGTTATGGCATTGTGAGAGTGTGTTTGCTCGCATAACAAATCAAAAAACAAAAGGCCTCACAAATCATTGCTGATATCAGAGAGTAATGTCCCAGGCAGACATATAGAATAGCCACACTGGGTGAATGAACCCACGACTCCTGGACCATAATGCGGTCTGGCAATGTGCCACACCTCTGCCACTATGTCTGTATGCCAGCACACCTACTTACGATCAACGTGTATTAACGTCGCATGCCTACCTCCATCGGCTCATTATGTGTGCTACGCAACCTATTGTGCATGTCCTATGTCCAGATCAGAAGCCCCCCCCCCCCTTATGGCATCCTGAACATCATTGCTGGGCTCACATTGAGATGAACTACTGAACATGTTCCATTGGCACACACATCCCCATATCACCAGGGTGAGTGATAGCCCAATCTGATGGGCTCTCAGGACTCCTGGGGATAGGGAGGATGTATTGAACTGTTTAGGCACACACAACCATATCCCCAGGGTGACTGATAGGCCACTTTGATGGGCTCTCAGGTCTCCTGGGGATAGGGAGGATGTCTTTAACAACATTGGCACAGATCCCCATATCACCAGGTGAGTGATAGCCCACTTTGATGGGCTCTCAGGACTCCTGGGGATAGGGAGGATGTCTTTAACAACATTGGCACAGAACCCCCATATCACCAGGGTGACTGACAGCTCACACTGATGGGCTGTCAGGACCCCTTGTTGTAACTGTCTTGGCAATCACTGCTATGTGAAAGGCATAGCACATCACATCATACAAAGCCCTAAGAACCAGTAAGGTAGTGTTGATAAGTTCGAGACCCAAGTGTGTAAACACGAGAAGTCCCAATAATTTGTTTTGTGTTATAAAATGTGAGACACAGCAGTGCATATGCAAGTTGCGGCGTGCATGTGCGCGATTGGCGTCGCGCAGCTGCGTGATTTTTGCGGGGCGCAAATGCGTGGAATGCTCCGCGCAGCTGCGTGAGTTGCGGGGCGCATGTGCGTGAATGACAGAGCGTGCGTGCGGTCATGTGGTCATTCTGCAAAATGGCCAGCAGAGTGAGAAAGCCTGCTTTTACCAGCCGAGAGCTCTGCCACCTGGCTCAGCTTATTGCAGCCAGGCAGCACAAGCTGTTCCCTGGGGCCTCCAGGCGCCAGGACCGGGGCAAAGTACGCAGGGCCTGGGAACGGGTCCAACGCCGCTTCAATCGTGTGGCAGATTTCCCATGGGAGGTAAGCGTAGGGGGACAAGTCAGTAGATCCATATACATAGCCAGTGTTGATTGCAGCTGTCCATGCTGCTGTGTTTAGGTAGTATGTCTCAGTAATGTGTAGCAGGTGAACCCACATTCCATATTGTCTGTGTATCACATCTGAGTGGTTTGCCCTGTACCCAGGTGGCGAGGGATATGGTCACAGAGGTCCTGATGCTATCCTGGTGACATGGCAGCTGCTGCTGTTGATGTGCAACAACATACTGTAATACAGCTAGCCCATAGATCTGCCTAAGCGGCTCTCCAAAACATCATGCGGCTCTGGTGGGATCTGCACCTGCAGGGTAACACATTTTTCCCACCACCAGGGGTTGTGAAACGTGGCCCAAATGGTATGTCAGTCACCCTGGTGATATGGGGTTCTGTGCCAGTGTTGTTAGACATCCTCCCTATCCCCAGGAGTCCTGAGAGCCCATCAAAGTGGGCTATCAGTCACCCTGGGGATATGGTTGTGTGTGCCTAAACAGTGCAATACATCATCCCTATCCCCAGGAGTCCTCAGAGCCCATCAAAGTGGCCTATCAGTCACCCTGGGGATATGGTTGTGTGTGCCTAAACAGTGCAATACATCCTCCCTATCCCCAGGAGTCCAGAGAGCCCATCAAAGTGGGCTATCAGTCACCCTGGGGATATGGTTGTGTATGCCAATGTTGTTCAAAACATCCTCCCTATACCCAGGAGTCCTGAGAGCCCATCAAAGTGGCCTATCAGTCACCCTGGGGATATGGTTGTGTGTGCCAATGTTGTTCAAAACATCCTCCCTATCCCCAGGAGTCCTGAGAGCCCATCAAAGTGGCCTATCAGTCCCCCTGGGGATATGGTTGTGTGTGCCAATGTTGTTCAAAACATCCTCCCTATCCCCAGGAGTCCAGAGAGCCCATCAAAGTGGGCTATCATTCACCCTGGTGATATGGGGATCTGTGCCAATGTTGTTCAAAACATCCTCCCTATCCCCAGGAGTCCAGAGAGCCCATCAAAGTGGGCTATCAGTCACCCTGGTGATATGGTTGTGTGTACGCCAATGTTGTTCAAAACATCCTCCCTATCCCCAGGAGTCCTGAGAGCCCATCAAAGTGGGCTATCAGTCTCCCTGGGGATATGGTTGTGTGTGCCAATGTTGTTCAAAACATCCTCCCTATCCCCAGGAGTCCTGAGAGCCCATCAAAGTGGCCTATCAGTCAACCTGGGGATATGGTTGTGTGTGCCTAAACAGTTCAATACATCCTCCCTATCCCCAGGAGTCCTGAGAGCCCATCAAAGTGGGCTATCACTCACCCTGGTGATAATGGGATCTGTGCCAATGTTGTTCAAACCATCCTCCCTATCCCCAGGAGTCCTGAGAGCCCATCAAAGTGGGCTATCAGTCACCCTGGGGATATGGTTTTGTGTGCCAATGTTGTTCAAAACATCCTCCCTATCCCCAGGAGTCCTGAGAGCCCATCAAAGTGGCCTATCAGTCACCCTGGGGATATGGTTGTGTGTGCCTAAACAGTTCAATACATCCTCTCTATCCCCAGGAGTCCTGTGACCTGCGTAAGGTGTACTGTCAGTCACCCTTTTGCTATGGTGTATGCAGCTGATGATGTGTGCTAGGACACTCAACCCTCAGGGGGCCAGAGACCGGATTGCAATGGTAGGTATGTCATTCAGATATTGTGTTAGGTTATGGCAGGTAGGTTGCACATCTCCCGTAGACTGTGAGGTCAGCACCTCATCACACACGTCTTTGATGTGTACAGATGGTATGCTAGTTGCAGATGTGGATGTGTGTAACAGCACCCCACCCCCATGAGCTATGACATCTGATTACAAAGGCCTGTAACAGAGCCATGTCCCCATAAAGGTATGCTGCGTCAGGTCACACATCTGCGCACTTGCTACGAATCACAAACCTTGTGGCAGATGGACATTACTGATGGTGTTGGAAGGATACATGCACCTGTTGTGGTTGCACAGCATAGACAGAAACTCCCACATGAGCACAGGTGGCAATAGCCTATTCTGGTGCATTGGCCCCTGACCATGGTGTTGGCAACCACACCTGCCGTAAGCATACAAGGCCCAGGTCATAGGAACATAACAACATAAGATAGCCCATACTGGGTCATTCCCTCGTCCTTCACGCCCAGTATGCTCTTTGCAATAGTGTCCACACTAGGTTATACGTAGCTAGCAGTATCCCCAAGAGAGACACGTTACACAATGCTTGTAGTGGGTCAAGCAGTGCTATCCTGGGCCCTGTAGAAGTCCCAATGTCATGTTAGTGGCCCCTGACAAGGTGAATAGGGCCACACACACAATGTTCCATGTAGGGACACAGCACCCATGATTGATAGGATATCATGTTGCCAGTGGAGTTGGGTCCGAGGATGTGCGTAGATCATTACAACACAAATGTGTTCAACAGACCACATACGGGATTAGGGGGGTTACTATGGACACCATCATTGGCAATCACAAAGTGGCATGGTCAGGCAATGTCATGCAAGGGGCCCACAGGGTACTGCAATGATGTGTTCAGGGTGCCAGGCACACTGCACATAGGTGTCACTGCACACATGTCCAGAGACACAGCTATGCATGCAGGTGGCACTGGGAACAGTAAAACGCCTGGAACAAGCAGGAAGTAGTCCTTACATGTGGGTATCATTAGTACCGACAGAGCCTGCGTGCGAACGGTCTCCAGTGTCCAATCGTCAAGCTATTGGAAGCACCCCACAGCGCCTGTGTGCGGTCATCTTGCCTTTGCAAAATGGCTCTCTCCAGTTCACTGTCTTCCACAGAGCCAGCAGGTCATTGTTCCTGTCATTGCTGAAAAACAGCTATTGTAGTGCCACTCCTGTAGCACTGTCTGCCTGTTTTTCTGTATTGGTACCACTGGTCTTCAAAATGTATTTTCTAATAGGTCAGATTCACCCACACAATGAAACCTTTGTAACAAAAGAGCAACAATCCCCTTTGTAGGATTCCCCCCAGTTTGCCATTAGGCCCGAATCCCACCTCCATCATGGATAAGCACTCCTCGGCTGCAGAACATATGCTGATAATGTGCAGGTTCCTTATCAGTCATTGACAACCATGATTGGTATTGCAAATGCTAATGGCTAGATCAAGAAATGTCTGATTGTTTGGCCTGTGGGATGTTATCCAAGAGTGTCTGGCAGGACAGTGCACCCAAGCTCGGTACCCTCTTCCCCTCCAATGTGGCCTCTGTGGCAGACATGTCGACGAGGGCATCCTCTTCCTCCCATGGATTTCAGGTAACCAAACACAAATCTGTCCATTCCTGAAAGGGTACATTCCCCTCGAATATCGGACTGCCACTGGCATTGCCCTTGAGGAGCACGTTCCGGACAAACAGCCCCAGTGGGAGTCCCTGGCCCCCAAAGCCACTTAGGGACTCCATGATGTTCCGGAGGCCTCAACCTGGTCCAACCACCTTCTGCTATGCTCTGGGGTCCTGGCTTTGGACAGTACTCATACACAAACATCGTCAGTGTTGTTTGACCAGAGGATAGTGGCCATTGAACGCAATCTGGCAGCTCTCCATGCGGCATCAAAGACCCTGGTTCCACCCCAGACCCTGCAAAGTGCAGCACCGGTATGTGCAGCAATTACAGGACCAGCATTGGCAAATGCACCATTGGTGCTGATGAGTACCGGTATCCGCACACCGGTACCGTGTCACTACGATACTCAGGCCAATTGTTACCGATACCTCACTTTACCTGAGGCTCCGTAGAGAAGATACATCCAATCTCCTGAGGGGTCTGATGACTCTGACAGCTCAGAGGGTAACGATGTACCTCTCCAGGACAAGTCTGCCTCTCCCAAGAGGAGACTGTCCCCTCCTCAAGATATGTCCTTCCTGGATCTCCGCACACATGTAGTTGAGGGCCTCTCCATCTCATTGGTAACGCAATGTGAGCACAGGCCACGGGAGACAGAGATTCACCAATATCACCAAACGCCATAGGGGGCAGACATCCTGCCACTACATCAGATCTTACGGAATCATCTAAGAATGTGGAAGATTCCTCTTACCACCTCTCCACATTCTCACATGTGCCTACTATGTATCGTGTGCCTCCGTCGCATGGTCTGCAGTAAGGACACCTCCCTGATCACATCATCATGGTGGAGTGTGCTAGGAGGAGAATTAAACATTACAAACAACATGCCACCAACCCTCCTGGTAGGGCGTGTAAGACATTAGATGCCTTTGGTCGCTGTGTCGTCCATACATTCAAGCTGTCAGACAGGACAGGTGCCTATATCATGTACATGGGAATGTTCCTGACAGAGGTCAAACAAGATCTACAACTGGTAAGTCCACATCTCGCAGATCACAGAGGTCACTACTATGTAGCACCTGTCAAGCATGACCAGAACATTTCAAATGTTGTAAACAGGGCAGCATCTGACTGTCTTTCATGCAAAGGCAGAGTCTCTGCCATTGCTATTGGGGCAAGGACACCTGGCTGGCTGCAAGCCTCTCACCTGGAACACTGGGTACAGGATAAACTGACCAACATCCCCTGTAGTGGATGAAAAATGTTTTTTTAAATCAGGAAGGACAATTAGACCTTGACAAGGCTTTCACATATTGTAGATCCTGCAAAGATGAGAGCCGTAGAAAAGCGCCTCCCCTACAAAAAGAAAGGAGACTACAGCCCTATGCTCAGCACGGACAACCTGCAGTACAAGCTGCTAGAAAGGGTCAACAACCTACTAAGCAGAGAAAGCCGAGAGCTACTCTGCCTCAGCAGACCCAGCAGCCTCAGCCCCCACAGGGCCTTTGCCTCTGTGATGGAGTACCTGCCCTTCCTGGCCCTCCAGGGAAAGCAACCGTCCACAATCACAGGAAGATTAGGTCACCTCATCCACAGATGCAGGCAGATAACATCAGAACCCTGGACTGTGTCCATCATAGAAGAGGGTACAGGCGTCATGCACATAGCCTGCCGCCTCCAACAATAGTGGGGACATTCAGTTTGCAAACATCCCCCCCAACTGAATCCAGAGGTAACACATCGTCTACCTCAAGGAGCAATGGAAGAGGTACCTCTGCTCCAACAGGGTTCTGGGTTCTCACCCCACAATTTCCTCAGACCAACGGAACAAAGAGGTCACAGACACATCTGACATTTCAGAGAACTGAACAAGTTCCTGTTCCTGAAGACATTCCAAATGCTCTCTCGAGGAAAAGTACCTCCTGACCTACACAGGTGGTTATGCCTTTGTTTTCTGGATCACACGGATGCGTACACCCATCTTCTCTGCCAACAAGCACACCGAAGGTTCCTTTGGTCCCCCCATCAAGGAAACCACTATCCCAAAAATGTTTTCCCGTCAGCCGTGCCTCAGCACCCAGAGTATTCACAAAGTGCATGTCTGTGTTTGGCAGTTTGGTCCATACCAGGGGAATATTCTGGTGGCCCAATGTGGATGACTGCCACATCCAGGCACAGACACAAACACATGGCCAGGCCTCTCTCGCCTACACAATGCATGGACTCCAATATGTAGGCCTTGTCAGCAATCTCGCGGAATCTTTTCAGACTCCCACGTAAACGCTGGAGCTCATAGGTGCAAGGCTAGATACCAGACTGCGAAAGACCTACCTGACTCAGCCTCACTGTCCTCGCATTGTGCAACGTGTTTGGACAGCACTACAACAAGCGCACCTCTCACCTCAAGGGATGCATCAGCTGCTGGGTCACATGGCATCTACGGTGCATGTGGTCCCCTACGTGTGTCTCCACATGAGACCAGCCCAGTGGGCCCACTCTCTCCCTAGTGGATGCAAGCAACAGGCTGTCCCTCAGATGTGACAGTAAACTCAAACCGCCATAACCTGTGCCTGCACTGGTGGCGGTCAGCACAAAACCTGTTGGAGGGGTCACCTTTCCTGCAAACCCCTCCTCAGATCCCATTAACAACAGATGCCTCTAAAGTGAGCTGGGCTGCACATGTACTGGACACCTCCACCCAAGCTACCTGGAATTGTCAGGAGAGTCAGTTCCAAAGCAATCTGTTTGAGCTTGTGATAAGGAAGCTTATCATAGTTCAGGAAGGAGCTATAGTAGAGGTGAATTGGCTCTGAACAAGCAACCTGTCTTTTCTGGTAGAAATAATAAAACAGAATGTTTCCATAAAAGACTACCAGTCCCAGAATGCACCAGGTTTCCAACAGCCACTAGAAGAGCTGAAGTGGGGAAACGTGTGTTCAATCAGGAGAGCTATGAGGTAATCCCCAAGCACTCATCTCCAAGGGCAGGGCTTGATTCAGCACAGCTGCGCTGTGCTAGGGTGGAGCATCCCTCTAAGCAGGTTAAAAGTAAAGCTTATTCTACACAGCAGAATCATCTTCATGATCATCATCATCAGCAGGAGCAGAGGCAGCAGAAGCCAGAGCTCAAGGACAGAGAGAGCAAGAAACACTTTGGAAGAAAGAAGAGAAAAGCATCTTGGAGGTCTAAAGGAGTCCATAGCAGTACGTGTGCTGGGAGTAATTCCAGAGGCAGGCAAACTCCATTGGACTGGAGGAAACCAGAGGAGTGGGGTTACAGAGCCAGGAATCCCCGGACGGCACCTGTGAGGGAGACGGCTGCATTTGGAAGGGGCCCTAAGACCAGTGCAAGAAGGTATGTGAAGAGAGACCCAGTGTCCAGGGATCTTGATTGGAAGGCTGGACATAAAACTGGACTACATACTGGCCAGGATATTGGGAGAGGAACCCTAACAGCAATGGAAGCTCAGGTATGAACACTGATCTATGCCCTAGCTTTTCACTTGGAAGACAGCAGGGAAACAAGTATTGTCCTGAGAGTGCTCCATTAAGAAATTCCTCTGTGCCAATCCATGATAGTGATTCTATGATAGTTGAAGAAGAGGGGGATATTGTAAATGAACAGTGTGAATACATGGACTGCTCTCTGTCTAAACCTCTGTGGTAATATACTTTCACAAAATACAACAACCATCACAAAGAAATATAAACTTGTTCTTTGATCTACTCAGAAAAGCTTCTGAGTAGGATTTGAGCCACGTATAGAAAGAAAACCAGCCAAGAGGTTTGCAGCTGGTTAATTGTTAGCAATTGAGCCTTGCCTAATTGCCTGTGAGCTCTGAAGGGACCCTTCTGGGTGTGTGTGAAAATACCAGAAGTTATCCTTGGAAAAGAACAGGTTTTTTTCTTACTTTGTGGGTTTTGGTTTGTTTTTGAAGCATTGCTAAAAAGATATTAGCAGGAGCCTACAGAAAGACCTCTCTGTTCCCATCAAGGTCTTTATGGATTGATTTGATTGCTTAAGAAGTTCAGTTGTTGTTTTTTTTTCCTGATTTGTTTTTCTAAGTATAATACTGAAAGCAAGTATCCTTTTTGTGCTACCAAGTACATCTGTGTTGGGAGAAATAACCCCATAAATAAAATATATTTTCTTTGCTTTACACTCGAGCAAGCACAACTAATTTATTGTGAACGGCTGATTCTGGTATGAATGGACTACATTTCCCACTATCCTTTGCAAGTCATATTAATATTTGCCTTTGCCAAGACTGGACATTCTCACCCAGCACCCCCGTTTACAAGCTCTGAGCAATTTGCCTGGCTCTTCATGTCCTCCATTCCCTTCTCCAGGCCAATGGAATAGTACTTTGCGCAGACAATCAGGTAGCTATGGTCTATGTGTACAAACAAGGGGGAACAGGCTCTCTGTGCCTTTGCAACGAAGCTCCTCAACTGTGGTCGTTTGCCAGACAGCAGCAGATCCATCTCCTGCCAGTCTATCTCCCTGGCAATCAGAACTCTTAGCCATACAAACTCAGTCGTGTTGTGCTTCCGCACAAATGGTCTGTACACATGGACCAACTCTGTAGAGTGTTGCAACTCTGGGGAACTCAGGATTCATACCTCTTTGCACGTGCATCATATGCCAAACCTACCCGGTCCTATACACCAATCCAAGCTCAGAGCTATCAAGCGAGGGATGCTATCCTCCTCAACTGGGGGCAGGAATGCCAATATGCTTAACCTCCCATTCCCTTGATTGCCAAGACCCTATTGCAACCCCTGAGGGACAGAGGCTACATGATCCTCATAGCCTCACGCTGACAACAACAGGTGTGATGCCCTCTGCTTCTACATATGACCCAGGTTCCACCCCTGTACGTAGGGTCAGCTCCAGACTTACTGTCGCAGGAGGAGGGGAATGTATGGCATACAAACCCCCCGTCTCTGCACCCCAGAGCCTGCCTACTGACGGCTGAAACTGCTTTGGCCCTCCCCTCATTCAGGAAGTGCATGATGTCCGTTATGCTTCCAGGAAACCTTCCACAAGGCAGTCCTGTGCCATCAGGTGGACGTGACATTTCATTTGGTGATAACAAAAGGCCTGGAACCCCTCCTGTTATCCGTATAGAAACATGTGTTTGACAAATGCCATTACTCATCAAACAATGTTCCCCAAACAGAGTGAGTCAGAGTCCATTTAAGTGCCATTGCTGCTCCTTCTGAACCCATCACTGGACAACCCATGTCATCCCATCCTCTCATATCCGAGATCATGAGAGGCCTGCATCTACCAAAACCTGCCCTTAGGCCAACTACAGAGGCATGGGATCCCAATCTGCTGCCAGGGCAGCGTATGCTGCCGCCCTCTGAGCCCTCAGACACTACATCCTGAAAGTCTCTGACCTGGGACGTAGGATACCGTCTTGCAATCACATCAGCAAGTTGTATCAGTGAATCTCAAGCTCCAGTGCCTGATCCACCCCACACACCATTTCACCATGATAAGGTAATCCTAAGGACACATCCACACATCATGCCTAAGGTGGATTCCTCCTTTCATTTGAAACAGGAGCTGTAGGTACCTGTAGTCTTTCAACAGCCGCATGCTTCAAATGCAGAGAGGACTCCTCATACTTTGGACTGTGAATGAGCTGTGGCTTCCCATCTGCAGAGGACACAGCAACACCGAAGGTCCCCTCAGCTATTCTGAGTCTCGGATCCCTCGCATTTGAGTACAGTAGTGTCAAAACGATCTATACCCAACTGGATTGCTCAGTGTATTACCCTTTATCTATCCTGGCTAACACCATTTACTGGTGGCCCATGTTTCCACTCACAATGTGAGAGTCATGGCAGCCTCACGGGTTCACCTCCATTCTGTCCATATTAACGACATTTGTGGAGCAGCTACCTGGTCCTCGTTTCACGGACCACAAATGCTTGGATAAAGGCTCCCGCAGGCATGCTCTGGTTGGTCAGGCTGCTCTCCAAATCCTCTCCCATACATAATCCACTCCTAGCCGCCTCTCTCACAGGATGCCCGAGATCCATGGGTGGAGATGGAGGCCCTCCACAGGCCCTCACCACTCTGGGGATCCTTCCCTGGCATCTACATCTAGGGTTTCCCCACATGTGACGACTACGTCCTGCTTGTACATGGTGATAGCATAGTTAAGTGCCTGTAACAGGTGATCTCCTGGAACAGCAGGATGATGTTATCCCAACCCACCCCTCTCACCTTGCGGGTTGTGTGTCTCTCTCTGTCTCTCTCACTTTCCCAATGTCTCTCTCTCTCCCTCCATGTGTCAGCTGTAAACTCAACTGGAGAGGCAGTTTGGAAAGGCAGGAAGGCAGCATGCACGCACTGTGTGATGCTGGCAAAGGCTTTCATATAGGACGCTGGGTAGCGTTCCCACACAGGCTCAGTTGGTACCGACGCTACCCACATGTGACGACATCTTCCTGGTGTTCCTGGAGATCACCTGTGACACGTGATGAACTATGCTGTACATGACACACACAGCAGTGGAGCAGGAGCAGCAAGATACTGGGCACACTGATGTATGTTTATGTTGGCCACCCACCAGAGGTGAGCAGTCACTCATGCCCCCACCCATTCTTCTCACATCCACAGGTCGAGGATCTCCGGAAGAAGGGGCGGGAGTTGCGCCTCCACCACCAGGGCTACCTGGAGCGCCTCCAGGGGGAGGGCCCGCCACAGGGTGATGGTGAGTATTGGCGACCTGGCTGCCCAGTAACAGATGTCCCATGGGCACAGCAGCCTGTGTGGTGCCTGCATAGGTACATGTGCTATGTCACACACATAGTAATGTGTAGAGTTGTAAATTTTGGACCAATTTGTACAATCCCGGGATCGGGATTTCCCGAGATTTCAGACTTATAATCCCGGGATTTTTCGGGATTGAGCAAATAATTGAAAAAAATTGAAAAAAGTAGTATGGAAAGAACAAAAACTTCTTTATTTTTTGTAATATTGCCGCAGAAATATAAGAGCATCTAGAGTGTCATCATTCATTTGACTCCTGATTTTGTTAGCAAAATATCCAAGGGCAGAAAAGGCCCTTTCGGCCTCAACTGATGTGGGCTTAATAGTTTTAAGAGCAGTAAACAACCTTTCAAGATTTACAGGCCTTCTTCTGCTTGTCTCGTACAACGACATCTCTTTTTGGACCACACAAGAGCTCAGGTCAGTGTTTTTGGTATCTTCTGTTTCGTCATCTTCCACAAAAGCATAAAGCTCCTGAGATAAAGTCATTGGCTTTTCTTGGTCAAGTATTTCCATGGCACCGTCAACCGTATTGTCTTCATTGCCATCATAATGTCAAAATAGTCTTTGCAAGATATTGGTGGCCAGAGCAGCAATTTTGGGACGTCTAACTTTGTGCCCAAATTGATCTTGAGGTTGATCAAGGTAAGAAGCACTCTTCAAATATTTCAAAAGATGGACAAGTTCAGCATTGCGGCGTTCCTCAATTCGAGCTTCAAACCTGTTCTTCAAGTCCTGGCTGATTTTAGTTCCTTGCTCACAAAGTTTTTTCAACGTAAATGCAATTACTTTTTCTGCCAAAAGAAGGTCTGCATTCTCACTGGAGAGTGCTTCCACAGCAACTTTGATGGGAGCCAAGGCATCACACAGTTCTTTATTAACCATCATGTCATCCTCAGTCAATTCGAACTGAATGTCCAGCTGAACTAAAGCCATTTTTATCTCTTTTCTAAGTTCATAAAACCTCTCTAGCATTGATAGCAAAGTGTTCCACCTGGTCTTGCAATCCAGTTGTAGCTTCTTTTCTTTGCCTAATGTCTCCAGGACAAATGGCTGAAGAGCATCATCATTTTTCACAGGGGATCTTCTGAATATTTTCACAATTTTTCGGACTTTCTCGACTATGAACTGAATGTTCGGAGACAAAGTCGGAGCTCTGTCAACCTCTTCAGCCTGTTTTTCATCATCTGTTTCCTTCCTCCTCAGCACTGCCACTGTCAGAGTCAAGGTTATCACTGAGTGCTGCACTTAGTTGTCTTTTGTACAAGACATCACAAATGGCCAAATGGATCGCATGAGCATAGCAGATCACATGGAGTGGACTTGTTTCTTTTCCGAATTTCACCATCAAACTGGCACCATCAGTGATAATAGAAACAATATCTGTATTCAGGTCAAGGCCAAAGCAATTTAGTCGATCCTCAACCAACCTGATTGCTTTTTTTTGTGTCCATGCTGCCATTAATGCGGAGTAATCCTAGTGAATGAAACCCTCCTTGAAAATGGCAGTTTATGTTCATATAACGTCGATTCCTTGCAGATGTCGACTCGTCAAACGTGATAGAAAAACGACCATTGTTCAGTTTGATTCCATCAAGCTCTTCCTTGACCAACTTCTTGACATTTTCAAAGTTCTTGATCACCAGATTACGAACATGTTGGTGTGATTTGGGCAGGTCATAACCATCAGCCTTAAATGCTCGATGCAGTCTCTCACTTCTGGCAATTTGATTGAATGTGAGACCATCCACAGCAGTTAGCTGGCTCAGTAGTTCTTCCAGGCTGTTTTTTTTTGACTTGAAGAATAAATCAATTTTCCTGATTTTGGGTTTTGGCCGATCCTCAACGTCCAGGCAAGACTTCACTTCAATCTTGTGCTTTGACTTCAAGTGAATTCTAAGTCCCTTTGTGCTGGACCCAGAAGTTTTTAAAATTGTTTGACACAATTTACACTTTGCTTTTTCTGTGCTTTTGCAGAACAAAAAATGCTGCCACACCTCGGACTTTCTTTTAGCACCGACTTCTTCAAAGTTCGACATTAGGGCTGTAAAAATTGCGATGACAACAGGATAAGTAATGATTCGTAGCACTGAATCGTAGTAAATAAAGACAGTAAATGAACGAAGAATATGCACTGAAGATGCACGTAATTCCTGAAGTCGTAAATCGCGCACCGCTGCCAACAGGATGATGTATTCTCACCGACTGTTATTATTGGTAACGTAGAGCGTCAATGTAGAACATACGTTTCGCAAGATGGCGTCAGATCGAATTCCCCAGTAGCACAGCCATAGAAATTTCAATAGAATACCATAGAATACCATATCAGCTTTCTATGCGATTCTATTGAAATTTCTATTCCTTGTGCTACTAGGGTCGAATATTTCAAAAAGTACATCGAAACAGTTATTACAAAGGAGCATATAAGCATACAAAACAAGCATACTACTTCCAACTTGGAGGACAGCTAGAGTATGTAAAACTTAATACTGTACTTTAGAATTGTAACACTACAATCGTGCTCACTCCCGTAGGTTAGCACAAAAACGGTCAATCAAGGGTATAGTAACTTTTAAAAGTCCCGAGATTTCTAGACATAATCCCGGGATCGGGATTGGAAAAAATACCCCAAATCCCGGGATTTCGGGATCGGGATTTCCCGGGATTACAACCCTAGTAATGTGCTGATGACTGTCATCTTCCACAGATGGTGCTGACAACGAGGAGGAGGAGCCCACCACCTCCGCCTATTCATTGCGGCGCCCCACTGCCCGCCATGGCAGGGAGGCACAGGTGGTGGTGGAGCTGTCTGAAGAGGAGGCGGAGGGGCCAGAAGCAGCACCAGGGGAGGAGGGGGCTGTTGTGGAAAGGGTTGTTGGCAGGGTGGCAGGGGAGGGAGAGGGTGGGGCTGATGTGGGGTTGGGGGGAGGGTGGATGAGGATGTGGAGGGTGGGTGGGTGGAGTCGGGGGAGGAGTGGTTGGAGGGGGTGTGGGAGAGTGACATGGAAGACAGTGCAGCACAGGACACTGTGGGCTCCCGTCAGCCATGCCAGGTGGCTCCACCATCCAGGGCCCCACACAGGTCGCACGCACATGCACCACACACACCCCAGGGACTATGTGTGTGTG
>CM066033.1:27737656-27867396 GCA_033557465.1 Ichthyophis bannanicus
GAGGAAGAGGAGGTGTGCCAGGCAGCTGATACTGTAGCTGATGTGGAGTTGCTGCCCCAGGGGGAGAGCCCTGGTCCCGGGAGGACCACATGGGGCCTCCACAACGACCCACCCCACCAATGTTGTCTGCAGGAGGAGCTGCAGCACCAGCACAAGGCGGAATGAAGCAGGGGACAATGTGCTATTAGCAGAGCTGCGGGCCCATGGTGCCGCATCCCAACGCGGACACTGAAGGTGGGTGATAAAACAATCTTTCCATGACACCTCACTATGCTGTGTGTACATAGGCTATCAGGTGTGCACAAAATGCCACACACAGACACTCGTGGTTACACAAGCTAGCAGTGTCAGACACGTCAGCGTGCAGTATGTGCAACACATTGCTGGCAGTGAAAACAAAGTGTGAGCCACACATGCACGACAGCCTATATATCATGACACACAATTGTTGTGTTTGAACTGAATCACCAAGCTATTCCTCTGTCCCCGGTTATACATCCCCTATGTTTGCTGTGCACTGTGTTTGCCCACACACATGTGCATAGCTGAGAGGAATATGTGGAGGGACGTGACCGTCACAGCCACAACACACACCACTAGTCCATCTCAGGGTGTGTCTGTGGTGTATGTGACAACATACCCGCTACAGCTGTGATATGTGTGTCTACATTACACAGTACACATTGCCTTTACATAATGTTTGTCCCTTTTTACCCTAATGACACTGGTACACACACCCTGACAGGCCAGAGGGTGTTCACACCTACAGATGCAGACGTAACAGTACAGATGTGTGAGGTGCCTCATTTTGTAATGGAAAAACAAATGATGAACATATCACAGGACAACGAAAGCCTAATGGCTGTAGCACAGCCATGTGCCATTTATTCATTGTGTCACCTGTCCCCTGGGGCAGGGGGAATCAGGGTGACATACACAGGCCTAACCTACGTTTGATATGCAACGTCCTAATGGCCACATCTCACACAGCCTTTATTACCAGGTGTCCACACAGCATCATATATGACATTACCGTTCACAGTGCCTATTACACACAGAGATCACTATTTGCAGACAGGACAGGTTCAGATGTGCGGTTCCCCTGGTTGGGGCGGATACAGGACCCTGTGGTCACGTGTCTGCCCACACCAAGGGTTGGTTGTGTGACATACAGACAGAGTGGTCACGCTGTTCTGCACATGTATATTCCTGCGGCACAGCCGTCTGAGGCGGGTGGCCATTAGGGGCGGAATGCCCTAGTACGTGCTCTTGAATCAGCGTGGTGGCTGAGGCCATCAGGTGATGTGGTTGTGGGCACTGTTCCCTCTAAGCTGTGCGCGTGTGCGCGCGCACACACCTTGCCGAGTGAGCGCACATACTTTACAAACAGAGCGCACAAAAATTACGGCTCTGATTCTGATAGAAAACACAGACGTTCTTAAAATTGAAAAGTTGTTGTGTATTTATGGTTTTCACAAGTTATACAATATTTTCTAGTGCAATCAATGTGGTGTACATACTGTATTCTGACGTGTAGTCAAATTTTAAAGTATATAACTCCGAGTATCATTATGTGGCGCACAAAAATTTAACCTTCCTTCAAAAGCTGCACAGCTGATATTTTATGCGCGCACAGCCTACAGAAAATTAGAGGGAACATTGGTTGTGGGGGACACAAGATGCAGTCAAAACGGTCAGCCATCACACAGGTAACATGTGCTGAACAAAAGGTGTGTTTTGGCGTTGGCAGGTCCACAGGCAGACCTGCTATCGGTTACCCTAACCCCGAACAGACAAAGGACCTCTCATCCCAGAAACACATTTCCCAATGCAAACGGGAAACTGCTACAGCAAAAGCCTATTCCTGACCCTCTTGTCCTTGCAGTTCCAGTCCGTTCACTGGAACAAAGCAATTACCACTCACTGTAACATGCTCAATCAAGCACGTATGTACAGTTGCTCTCAGCCGCTCGGTAACAGCTTGTGATGCCATGCGGCATGATAGTCAGGAGGGTGACCAGCAGTCTCATACACGTCCAGCATGTGACTAATGGCTGCATGGACAGATGAGGTTGTGCTCCCTTTCCCCTGGCTTTCACAATGGAATATACAAGGCAGCGACACCTCTTATATTTTGGACTCACAGCACCCACTACAGATTATATACATTGCTCATAGCCAAGGCATGTTCCATCATATCACCAGGGGGTACTGATGTATGTGTGCCAAATGCAACTGCTAGCTCCACCTGTGTGCTGTGGGACACAGGGGGTGGGACACATCCAGGGATATTGTGCCTGACGGTTGATAGGACCAAACTGCTAATACGCCCACTGGGGATTCCCACCGCCCTTTGGAACTGTGTCACGGACACCTGCCCTTCCTCCCCCTGAGGGATCATACAGAGGTGACGTGGTTTGTAACATGCTTGCTGACGTCATTCCATTCCTAGGCCGTGTGAAATGCTTTGCCCCTGCTTGTGTTTTGGACTGTTGGTCTCCAAGTGACAGCTGTAGTTGTTGAGATCCTCACAGGTTCCCTTCACCCCTCTGACCCTGCTACTGGCCTTGTAGGTTCCAGTTATCCCTCTTGGGATTCCAACATGTCTGAGCCCTGCAGTGCTGTCTCCACTACTGGACTACATGGAGTCCCTGTCTCACCGGGCTCACCTGGCTCTTGCCTCCACAATACCTTGTCTCCTAGTTGGTCTAACCCCTGGGCTACCCTCACCTGTAGATTGACGCTGTGTAAATGCCTGCCATGTCGCCGCCCTCACTGGGCACACCTTCTCTCTCCCTACAGTTGTCGTGGGGAATGGGGGTGACTGCAGGCTAGCCTTGGAAGTGTGTGTTTGTGATCCATGTTCCCTTTGGGATCTATGCTTAGATGAGGCCATCCCCCATGTATGGGTACACCCTTTCTCCCCTTCCCTTCCAGGGCTGTGTGCCACCCGCAGCACCACATTAAGCAACACTGAGGTGTACATTTGCATGTCTGCTACTATTGCACCGTTTAATAACACTTATCAATAGGGCCCGTGATGTGTTGTGACACAATGCACACCTCACTGCTGGCACGCCTGCTGCCAGGCACAATCAGGGATGCCCCACACCCCTATATCTGGAGCGCACCACTCATCTCTGAGGCCTGCCACTAGCATTTGCATGCTTAGCATACCCCTGTGTATGTACGTCTGTAGTCTGGGTCCCTGTGCTGCAGCATTCCATCATCACCTTGGCCCTTGTGAGCATGCAACATGGGCCCGAAGGTGTACATGCACAGTTATCTGCCCACTAGGGTCACCCCAGGGGGTGGGGGGTGGGGGGGAGAACACCTTAGCTGTCAGACACATGTGAGAGTTGTGGTCCAGGCCAGGCGATGGTTTGGGATCTTCCGCTCACACCCCAACCCCCATTGCCATGAGCACTGCACTGGTCACATGGCTATGGTATGTGTATCCCTCACCTCTACCCCAACATGGTCTGCCTGTATGCATCCCAACTCTCTTACTCATTGTGTATCCCCTGGTGTTGTTGCAGTCAGTCGCAGAACCTCCAGCCACCCACACAATGTACATTTCGTTGCTATCTGTCGTCTCTCCGCGCCATCGGATGACGTCACCTATTGTGGCTGACTCATCCTGCTTGTCCTAGGAGACATACACTTATTTGCTATCTGTCTCTGGGAGTACTGGTACATCTGCTGGACGTTGTTGTTTTTGCGCAGACGGGGTATCCCTGTGTCTGTGCCTCACATCATGTACATGGCGCATGTCCTGTGTGTGGCCCCAACGTAAACCCTTTTGCCCAGCTTCCTTACATCACAATATGTATTTGACCAATGCAGTTTGGAACATGCAAAGGGGATTAAGGTGTTAGATGTGTTGCCTTGTTTTGCTTGACAATTGTACCCAGCACAGGTATCTCACAGACCACCATCTCCTCCCCACACAGGCATTCGTCAGCAACTGGCAGCTCTACAGCAGACTGGTGAGCGCCTCATTCAGGAGGTGGTCCATCTGCGGCACAACATACAGGAGATGCCGTTTGGGAGGATGTGTGTGGCCATGGAGGGCATCCAAGCTGCGCTGGAGAGAATGGCACCACTGCTCCCGCACACACCACCACCACCGACACCACCACCTCCATCACAGGCACCAGATGGCCGGGTGGGCCCAGCTGAAGGGGGACATATCTTGCGGCGTGGCAGACGTGGGAGGCCACACCGTCGTCAGTAGAGCATTACATATCATGTTGACATTGGAGACATCATACGTCTCAGTCCAATGTGGTTCCCATTTATACCTTAGGTTTGTGTGCACATGCATGCTTTGACTATGCCCAGATGAGCTGAGACCAGGCCCGTTGTTGCTGGCGTGTTCAGACTGTCAGGTATTACTGCACACATGCCATTACCTGGCGTTCTGCACATGCATACGATCTGTTCATTGCCCCTTGGCTTCAAAACAGCGATGTACACATAGGCCCAATAGCACATGTTGCCCATCTCCTAGGTACCGGCAACAGTATCGTGACCAGTCCCCGTTCCCATCCCCTTCTACTGTGCACATTGGGGGACGATGTGTGGCCATTGACCCTGTCTTTGGCAGGGGTGACATGCGTGTCCTGCACCCCCCATGGCACACATGTGTCAGAGGCACACATGGGTGTCATGCATATGTACTATGCTGGTGTGCACCAGTGATTTGTGTTGCCACACACCCATCCCTGTGACATGCCTGATTAGGTGGGAAATATTACGACCAACATAATCTGTGGCTACCCATGTCCCATTCCCATTCACACATGTTTATCACACAGCTACGCATGTGGCGCTGGTACCATTATGATGGCCATGGCTAGGTTACATGTCCAACCAGGTGTATAGCCGTATTCCATGCCTGCGTACATGTTGTGTGTGTGAGGTAAACACGTCACCATTGAGGCAAGGTCATAACCAAAACATTTATTTAACATTTAAACATACACTGGGCAATATGCCCAACATACACCACCGCATGTGGTGGGGGCGGGGGGAACACAGCGCAACAGGGGGCACATAGGGGCATCACAGGTGCCAGCCATGGTACCTGTCACGCTCTTCGGCAGGTGGCCATCGGGATGCCAGATACACCACATCAGTGGCCACCTGCCGAACAGCCCCAGTCAGGCACTGCAGTGTGTGGTACAACACAACCCTGTCATGCAACATTCAAACAGCAGCTAAAAACCCACCTTTTCTCCATGGCCTTTAACCTCCCTACCTCCTCTTCCCCCCTATAATTCTACTTCTCTCCCCTACTGTTTCTTACCCTACTTTTTCTTTTCCTTTCCGGCTTCATGCCTTTTATTGATTTTTATTTATTGTACAAACATGGATGTCGCGTCGTACGTCATCCAGGGCCACAAACACATTGTGCATACACCTGCCAGCACACAGACACACAGGGGCTGTGGTCTGTGTGCTGGCATCTGCATGATGTGTGCCAGTGGCCCTGGATGCCGCACGATCGTGCTCACGGCCGTGCCGTGACCACGCCTGCAGTGTCGGACTGGTGCCCCGGTGGCCCTCTGCTGGGCTGTGTTCCCCTCCACCCACCTCCCACCCCTCCCCCTCCTTCCACACCCACCCTCCGCCCTCCGTGCCCAAACAATCACCCCAACTCCCCCCTCCCTGCCCACACCCCTGCCCCCGTTGCCCCTCTCCCATGCACCCCCCATTGTCCCATCGTCATGATGCCCCTGGTTAGGGGTATGGGTGGTGATGACATCATCCTCCTCCTCCCCCGCATCATTGGAGGACCCCACCACCACCACCTCCGGCCTCTCTTGACCCCCATCATGCTGCTCCGGCTGGCACATCTCTGTGGAGTCCTCCTCCTCCTCATCCATTGTGCGCCGGGTGGTGGGCCTGCGTAGGCAGTATGATGAGGTGTGTGGCGAGTCGTCGCTGGCATCACTGTCTGTGAAGGATGACATACATCATGGCACATCCATGTGTGACACATCCAGAATGTGAAGATACAGGCAATACACATGCTGGTGGTCCTATGGCCCACCTGAACCTGTGGCTTGGCCCTTTCACAACTCACCATCGTGGTGGTGCTCCCACTCCCTGCAGGCATGTGCCAGGAACTGGGGGTGGTACTTGCGGAGTTCACGCCCCTTCTTCCTCAGATCCTCCACACAGAGGGAGAGGGAACAAGTCATTGATGCTATCAGGCTGTGTGATGAAGCTAGCTACTACCAGCCGGTCTGAGACGAATTCCGTGCATATATTTGGCCCTAATCGGTTTGTATATGGCATATAGAGCATAGTAACACACCTCCAGCAGTCAGTCCCTTCCATATGTGCGAATAGGTTAGCAGATAGGTGTCACAGCGGTATCACCTGAGCGTAGCTTACATCTACCTGCACTGTCATGTAGGGCAGCACTCAACAGCATCACAAGGAGTGTGCATGCTGCCCCCCACCCATATCCCCACAACACCACACCACAACGGTGGAATGGTGGGAGTGACAGTGACATACAGAGGTGAGCACGAATGCGGACAGGTGGGGCATCACAGAGACAGAGGGGATGGGGGGGTACAGATCACCTAGGGGACATGTTGTGCATTGCAGGACAGATCCCTGCTGTGCAATGACAGCAGCTGTCCAAGGTGTGTGTGTCTGATGTTTCCTGGAACAGGTGGGACAGGTTAACCAATGGAGGTGACCCACTCGGACACATTGCCACTGTGTGATCCCCATGGTGGGTGTCCCCTGTGGGGCAGCTCACCTACAAGGTAGGCCTCGGGTTCACCCCCTATGGGTGTTGCCTCAGGGATGGCCATGTGTGTACCTGTTTTTTCACAGCATCATCATAACACATAGCATCCCTATGTGGGCCTCCAGCAGAGCGTTACTGGCTCTTGAGGTTACCGCAGGCCACCATGTAGCTGCTCGTCAGATGCCATTCACACAGACAAAATATCATGGGGCACGGGAGGCATCCATGGTCCTCACCTGCTGGTGCATGTATTGGTCAGACAGGTGCGTTACTTGCATTGCCCATGTTCACATTTGCACAATGCAAGGATGGCAAGGCTGCACCTGATGTGTTGTCGCCAGTCTGCGACGTTGTCTTGCTCGTGTGACCGGGAGGTCGGGGGGGGGATCTCCCAGATTATCTCTGTGACAACATACATCGTGTCATGCAACTGGTTTGTGTGAGGGGGAGAAGACAGGACCTCTGTGGATGGCCCTGTACAGATGGCCTCCACGTCCAGGAGTGGACATACTGATGTCCCCCTGCCACCCAGATAGGCAGCTCCCACAGCCATGCACCCTTTGCATACTGTGTGTGCTGTGTCTGGACCCAGGGTGTGAGATGTGGGTTGCGATGACCTCCCCCTGATAGCAGATACACTGTGCACATACGGGCTGATTGGTGGTTGTGCAGATGGTTGTAGGCATCCATCTGGTCTGTGGAGGGGGGTTAGTGAGGCCTGTGGGGGTATTGCGATGACATTGCCATGTGGTGACATATGTACATCTCTCAGGGGGATAGCCCTGCCCAGTCATGGACAGTCCCAGATGTGTCTGTGCCCTCATGTAGTCTCAGTTAGGCGCATATAGGGGCTGTGTGATACACAACCCACCTGATGAGGTGGCCCCACCTGTACCCCTCGTGAGCTAGTTTGCAGATGTCCCTGAAGGCCTGCTGGGGCCATATTCTGGGAATTGTCCCCACGTTGTGTTGTGAAGGGTGGGGATGTTTGGGTGGTTTGCATGGGCCACATCCCATGGTTGACAGTGTCCAGGCCCCCTATGGTTTGTCACAACACACATGCATGTGGGGACATGCTGTTAATAAGCTGTTCCATATATGTTTCCGTGGTTTGCAGGGGGTGGGGATGTACCTCACCAGGTGTTTTGATGTCCTCTGGGTGCTTTTGCTATTGTACAAGCTACGGCTGTGTGTTTCCCAGATGTGTTATTGTGTGGGACATGTACAGTTCTATCAGGTTGAGCTGGGTGTGGTCCATGATGGGCATATGACTGATGGCCTACGTTTGTGCTGCACAGTGTGTAGTCATTTGTGGCCATCCAGTTGCTGGGTAGTACTTTTTGGACCCCCTGGCCAGGACAGACCTGTCAGCATCCACCTTATGGATCCTTGCTGGCACCTTGTCCGTGACATTTCGACACACATACAGTGGGTGTAACAATCAGGATCGTGTGACAAACATGTCCATGTAGGCGGCATGTGCCGCACACGTGTCCATGACACAATGGCAAGGGCAGGGACTCAGCCTATGTGCCCACACCAGTCCAAGGATACCCTGTTGCCATCATTTCCTCTCGCAACAAGCATGCCTGACAGGCGGTACCTATACCTTTCCCATGTCATATGGGAGGGCCGCATCTAGGTGCTCTACATGTTCCTCTGACTCCATCCACTACATCCCGTGCGACATTGTTTGGGACAGTATCCTGGGTGACAGCAGGGATGCATGGCACACACGGCAGCCGAGGCAGCAAGGTTCATACGCCCCTAACAGAGTGTCTGACGACATGTCATCTGTGACATTGTGTCCTGAGCATAACTGACTACACCACAATGGGGTGCTCAGGGGGCTTTCCATTTGGCAACGCAGGCAACGTCTAACCCTGCATAGTTATTATCTCGGTATGTGC
The DNA here is from genome assembly GCA_033557465.1 of Ichthyophis bannanicus. Lineage (NCBI taxonomy): Eukaryota > Metazoa > Chordata > Amphibia > Gymnophiona > Ichthyophiidae > Ichthyophis > Ichthyophis bannanicus. The sequence goes on from CM066033.1 coordinate 27,746,339, forward strand.
CATGTGGGGAGGGTTTGGGAGGTATATCCCCTCCTGTTCAGGGGGTTATCCTGTATGTTTTGATGTCCTGGCAGGGTGGCACCCTCCCTTGGCATCTGTGGATATTGATGATTGTTTGCCTCATGTCTCCTGTGTTGTACCTCAGTTGTGACTGCAACTGACTGGAGCATGGACACAGGTCATGGCAGCCCCTAGTGGGTCTGATCCTCGGATGAGAAGATTTACCTTTTGGCACATACAGGCACCCCTTTGCAATTTACATTGCTATACTCGGAGCTGTCCCATTCACTAGGCCCTAGGTGGATTGGACGTATACTGTTCCTGTGGTTTTTTGGAGAGTGCGGTTCTGGAACACAGGTGCGTTGTACCAGAGGTGACGTGGAACCAATGTGTCCCACACAATATACATCTGCAGTGATGGTCCATATGCCCATGCTGTGCCCCAAACCTTTGTGTGTGCCAATGACACGATAAGTGTGGCCTGGGGTGGTGTCAGGTACCCTGGTGTATCAGGGATGGCTGCAGGCCCGCATCTTTGGCACACCAATCTGTGTGCTAGTGACACCTGCTATGCCTTTGCAGTTGTAATGGACACATCCCATGCCACACTGCGCGGCATGTGGTGTTATGACGCATGTCCCGACTCCCCACTGGTTTTGTGGTTACTGACTCGCTTTTTTGGGCCTGGTGGTAACACCAGAGCTGCTTGGAATGAGTGCATTTGTCAGTGCCACTTCCGGGACATCCCGATGTTGTGGCGTTTGTGGCCCTTTGGGATCATGCCACATTATGTTGGTCTAGATGTGATCCACAGGACACATGGCGCTCCACGGGGGAAATGCCTACCACCACAGCCACATTGTGAGGTTGGGGGGACGCAGGGCTGGGGTGCTCGGTCAGCCACCACCCCTGGCTGCCATCCCACTGGCCAATCATGGTGACAGGTCACATGTGGGCCCTTGCCATTCAGCACACTAGGCATGGCTGACAGTGACCAGAGAGTGATTGGCACTCTTGGCTCATGTCCTCCCGCACATGGTGTGTTTTCCGTGCTGATGGAGTGGTTTGGGCCTATGCATACATAGTGGAGTGACGTGATATGGTCATTCTCAATGTTCCCCTGGTATTGTGTTTGGATCATGTCCACACAGCTACTAGTGATGGGGGTTCATATCCGCCAGTGTCGCCGTTAGTGGGGATCTCGGCAGAGACACACACAGGGGTGTCTCTAACATGCAGGTGTATTGCACTTACACGGACACAGAGATGACAGTTTTGTGGGAAATGTTGAACTAGGGAGCAGCAGTTGGGGTTTGCATCAGGGCATAACACATGAGCTGTGGGGTACTCCCATATGCTTTTCTAGTGGATGGTGGGGGGCAGTCACATCCTGTCTTAAACACTGCATCTCAGACAGACATGGGTCAAGTCATTCATGCTTGTTCCAGGTGATTATCTGTCCCCAGTGCCACATACATGCCTCAATGTGGGTGTGGACATGTGTGCAGTGACACCTATGTGCATTGTCCGTGTCTCCCTGAGCACATGGGAACGTTTCCCTTTGCCACCCTTGTCAGACATGGCATTGCCATGCCACATTTGTTTGGGCAATGTGGATGTCCATGCTGAGCCCGTTAACCCAGTGGGTATTACTTTAGATAAATGTGTGGTCACATTATCTAAACATGTCATGGAATCCAAACGCAATGGCACCCGGATATACCAGCGAACATGTTAGTTTTACCATACATGTGACATTGAGTGGTTTGCCCTATGCACCTTGGCAGGGGACAGGTCCATGACACATGGATATCTACATGGCCATGGATGTCATGACTTTCACCACTACATGATTTGTGTGTCCTGTATGTCGTAGGGCTACTGATAGCTACGTCAGACCTACCTTGGCGACTGTTAGACACAGCATACTGGTGATGGTGGACATGCATCTGTCACCTTCCAGCCTATCGTGTGTTGTTAACTTCCTCTGACCTGTGTCCTTGATGGTTATATGAGATGTGACTGCACACAGTACGGGCAATGACACATCACACGGATATGTGCTTTTCCTGCCCCTGTACATGTGTGAATTTTAGGCTGCTGTGTGCAACCTGAATGGGTGTATGCAACCCCTCAAGGGCATGTGTGAGGTACATGTACAGAAAGGGCCATTGTGCCTGGGGGCTGTGGGGATGTGCGACATGATTCTGCATAAATAGCTTTGGACATGTCCCTCTCGCAAGGGTTTGCACCTCCATCTCGCGGCTACTGTGTCATAGTTTTTGCTGACGCACATCCATATCTGCATCTACCATAACATCTCCATACATCTACAGTGTGTGTGCTGGACTATGTGCCACATAGAGCGAGTGTGCATTGCAAACAGACCACTATACCCTATGTGTCAGATCTGACTAACATACCCTCCGTTACAATCAGCTCTCAGCCACCAGGGTCTTGGGTGTCCTAGGGCACGTCATCGGCAAGATACAGCATTGCAACATGGTGACACACTGGACACCATATCCATGTATCAGGACTGCATGAGGTTCAGATGATTGTCTGAACGCCATCCTCACAGTGCACTATATCACCAGGGTGACTGTGGCACACTCTGATGGGCTTGGCAGACAAATGGGGATTGGTGGATGTATTAGCCTACACTGGCACAACCGCACATATCTCCAGGGTGCCAGATGACCCACTTGGATGGGCTCTCTGACCTCCTGGAGGTAAGGGGAAGGCTTGAAACTGCAATAGGACACACAACCTTATCTCCAGGGTGATAGAGAACCCACTTGGATGGGCTCTCTGCACTCCTGGAGGTAAGGAGGATGTTTCAAACTACATTAGGGCACACAACCATATCTCCAGGGTGACAGAGAAACCACTTGGATGGGCTCTCTGCACTCCTGGAGGTAAGGAGGATGTTTCAAACTACATTAGGACACACAACCATATCTCCAGGGTGACACCTAGCCCACTTGGATGTGCTCTCTGCACTCCTGGAGGTAAGGAGGATGTTTCAAACTACATTAGGACACACAACCATATCTCCAGGGTGACAGAGAAAGCACTTGGATGGACTCTCTGCACTCCTGGAGGTAAGGAGGATGTTTCAAACTACATTAGGACACACAACCATATCTCCAGGGTGACAGAGAAACCACTTGGATGGGCTTTCTGCACTCCTGGAGGTAAGGAGGATGTTTCAGACTACATTAGGGCACACAACCATATCTCCAGGGTGACAGAGAAACCACTTGGATGGACTCTCTGCACTCCTGGAGGTAAGGAGGATGTTTCAAACTACATTAGGGCACACAACCATATCTCCAGGGTGACAGAGAAACCACTTGGATTGGCTCTCTGCACTCCTGGAGGTAAGGAGGATGTTTCAAACTACATTAGGACACACAAGCATATCTCCAGGGTGACAGAGAAAGAACTTGGATGGACTCTCTGCACTCCTGGAGGTAAGGAGGATGTTTCAAACTACATTAGGGCACACAACCATATCTCCAGGGTGACAGAGAAACCACTTGGATGGACTCTCTGCACTCCTGGAGGTAAGGAGGATGTTTCAAACTACATTAGGGCACACAACCATATCTCCAGGGTGACAGAGAAACCACTTGGATGGGCTCTCTGCACTCCTGGAGGTAAGGAGGATGTTTCAAACTACATTAGGGCACACAACCATATCTCCAGGGTGACAGAGAAACCACTTGGATGGGCTCTCTGCACTCCTGGAGGTAAGGAGGATGTTTCAAACTACATTAGGGCACACAACCATATCTCCAGGGTGACAGAGAAACCACTTGGATGGACTCTCTGCACTCCTGGAGGTAAGGAGGATGTTTCAAACTACATTAGGGCACACAACCATATCTCCAGGGTGACAGAGAAACCACTTGGTTTGGCTCTCTGCACTCCTGGAGGTAAGGAGGATGTTTCAAACTACATTAGGACACACAACCATATCTCCAGGGTGACACCTAGCCCACTTGGATGTGCTCTCTGCACTCCTGGAGGTAAGGAGGATGTTTCAAACTACATTAGGACACACAACCATATCTCCAGGGTGACAGAGAAAGCACTTGGATGGACTCTCTGCACTCCTGGAGGTAAGGAGGATGTTTCAAACTACATTAGGACACACAACCATATCTCCAGGGTGACACAGACCCCACTTGGATGGGCTCTCTGCACTCCTGGAGGTAAGGAGGATGTTTCAAACTACATTAGGGCACACAACCATATCTCCAGGGTGACAGAAAAACCACTTGGATGGACTCTCTGCACTCCTGGAGGTAAGGAGGATGTTTCAAACTACATTAGGGCACACAACCATATCTCCAGGGTGACAGAGAAACCACTTGGATTGGCTCTCTGCACTCCTGGAGGTAAGGAGGATGTTTCAAACTACATTAGGACACACAACCATATCTCCAGGGTGACACCTAGCCCACTTGGATGTGCTCTCTGCACTCCTGGAGGTAAGGAGGATGTTTCAAACTACATTAGGACACACAACCATATCTCCAGGGTGACAGAGAAAGCACTTGGATGGACTCTCTGCACTCCTGGAGGTAAGGAGGATGTTTCAAACTACATTAGGACACACAACCATATCTCCAGGGTGACAGGGAAACCACTTGGATGGGCTCTCTGCACTCCTGGAGGTAAGGAGGATGTTTCAAACTACATTAGGGCACACAACCATATCTCCAGGGTGACAGAGAAACCACTTGGATGGGCTCTCTGCACTCCTGGAGGTAAGGAGGATGTTTCAAACTACATTAGGGCACACAACCATATCTCCAGGGTGACAGAGAAACCACTTGGATGGGCTCTCTGAATTCCTGGAGGTAAGAAGGATGTTTCAAACTACATTAGGCCACACAACCATATCTCCAGGGTGACAGAGAAACCACTTGGATGGACTCTCTGCACTCCTGGAGGTAAGGAGGATGTTTCAAACTACATTAGGGCACACAACCATATCTCCAGGGTGACAGAGAAACCACTTGGATTGGCTCTCTGCACTCCTGGAGGTAAGGAGGATGTTTCAAACTACATTAGGACACACAAGCATATCTCCAGGGTGACAGAGAAAGAACTTGGATGGACTCTCTGCACTCCTGGAGGTAAGGAGGATGTTTCAAACTACATTAGGGCAGACAACCATATCTCCAGGGTGACAGAGAAACCACTTGGATGGGCTCTCTGCACTCCTGGAGGTAAGGAGGATGTTTCAGACTACATTAGGGCACACAACCATATGTCCAGGGTGACAGAGAAACCACTTGGATTGGCTCTCTGCACTCCTGGAGGTAAGGAGGATGTTTCAAACTACATTAGGACACACAACCATATCTCCAGGGTGACACCTAGCCCACTTGGATGTGCTCTCTGCACTCCTGGAGGTAAGGAGGATGTTTCAAACTACATTAGGACACACAACCATATCTCCAGGGTGACAGAGAAACCACTTGGATGGGCTCTCTGCACTCCTGGAGGTAAGGAGGATGTTTCAAACTACATTAGGGCACACAACCATATCTCCAGGGTGACAGAGAAACCATTTGGATGGGCTCTCTGCACTCCTGGAGGTAAGGAGGATGTTTCAAACTACATTAGGGCACACAACCATATCTCCAGGGTGACAGAGAAACCACTTGGATGGACTCTCTGCACTCCTGGAGGTAAGGAGGATGTTTCAAACTACATTAGGGCACACAACCATATCTCCAGGGTGACAGAGAAACCACTTGGATTGGCTCTCTGCACTCCTGGAGGTAAGGAGGATGTTTCAAACTACATTAGGACATACAACCATATCTCCAGGGTGACAGAGAAAGCACTTGGATGGACTCTCTGCACTCCTGGAGGTAAGGAGGATGTTTCAAACTACATTAGGGCACACAACCATATCTCCAGGATGACAGAGAAGCCACTTAGATGGGCTCTCTGACCTCCTGGAGGTAGGGAGGAGGTTTCAAACTACATTAGGACACAGATCCATATCTCCAGGGTGATAGAGAGCCCACTTGGATGGGCTCTCTGGACCCCTGAGGGGAGGGGGATGTATTATACAACATTTGGAAACTACCCCTGAGCACCTGTGCCTGAGTGCCCTTGTGCTGAAGGTTCCAGGACCCCTGATGGTTGCCCCTATGCGTTACCCTTCAGATGCAGATACCGCCATCAGCACATGATGGTTCTAGACACTCCTTAAGCAGATGCTTGGCCTAGCTGTGTTACAGTGGTCTGTAGTACATCAATACCAGCAGCTGTCATGACGCCAGGGGGTCATCATGCCCTCTGTGGCCACATCCATCACCACCTGGCTACATGGGCAACCACTCAGATGTGATACACAATGCAGATGGCATGTGTTTACCCTGCTACACGTAACTTATATAGACTACTTACACACAACAGCATGGACAGCTGACATCAACCCTGTCTGTGTATATGTTTTTTGTGACCTGTGGCCATTCACTTACCTCACGTGGGTGGTCTGCCTCACGGTTGAAGCGCCTGGTCACCCTCTCCCAGGCCCTCAGGACCTTTCCCATGTTTCTCCTCCTGGAGGGCCCTGGGAAAAGCCTATTTTGCTTGGTCCCAATAAGGGAGGCTAGCAGGCACAACTCACGTTGGCTGAAGGCGGGCTTCCTGGTTCTGGACGCCATTTTTTTTGGTGGGCGTGTAGATGCGCGAACGCTAACGACGCAACTTCCGCATTTGCGTGTATTGGATCACGCACGTGCGCGCCGCATGGCTGCACTACTAATCAATGCTTGCCCTTGCGTTCCGCATTGCTACGCGGCAGAAAGGTGCAATTATTACCGGCACGCAGCATTCATACACATTTTTTCCTTTTAATATATGAATATCTTTCGTGTTCTGAGCATACTCACATAGCTAAAAGGTGTCTCTCATGTCCCTATAACAAACTTTAATTATTGTGGATTTCACTTGTTCACACAGTGTGGTCTTGAACCTCTGGACACATATGCACTGATTCCTGGGCCATTGTCAGATGAAGTGTGCTATGTGTGTCACATAGCAGGTAGTGCTCTGACACTGATAGCAATGGGTGCAGACAGACCATCAGCGTCAGGGGTCAGGCAACCTGGTGATATGGGGTTATGTGTGTTGGTGGGCTATGTTCTGTGGTGAATCACCATGTACAGACAGCAATGATGTGGTGGTTGCCATAGGTGTTTGGCGGGGGTTCATATATGAGCATTACACACGCAAATTAGGTTGTGTGTTGGACAGTAGAGGGCAATGTGGTCAGTATGTCACCACACTGCACATTAACCTATGGTATGTGTGCTGGCATACAGTCCTGGGGGCTGAGGTATAGCGCAATGGTTGATCCATTGACTGCTTAACCAGGCATAATGGGTTACATCTTCCATTTGCGCTCTGGAGTGCCTGTCTCAGGCAGCTCAATGATCATACTTTGTTACACCATTGGCCATGGTGCTTTCCATGTACATCTATGCTGTGCACGGCATATATTTTCATACTTTGCAACATTATTACGTGCCCCAGAACCCTTTGTACATTACAGAGGTGCTGCTGGTGGCAAGACACGCACACTGCTGCATACATCATGTGTCATACACCATTGTCACTAATGGAGCACCGCAACCCTGGTAACAACAACACACAATCTGCATGATTGCCTCTTTAGCCAGCCAGGCATCTGTTCTTAGCAATCGAGCTGTGGCCCACACCTAACCTTGCTGCATGGAGAGCCAGAGATGCGTACTTCCATATACAGTGGGGTTATTGGTGACTGCAGCCAATGACAGGTCCATGACTGTACACTACTGGTGGTTGTTCGCAGATCCTCACAGTGCTGTCAGCAGCAGGTGCTCCACAGACCACCTTATAGGGTGTACTTGGGTTAATCCACTGTGATGGTGTTTAAGTTGCCAGTACTAAAGGACATTACACACGTTCCAGGCCTGACAGCCCCCATGAACCTTGAAAAAACATTTGCCTAATGTGACACTGCCATGTTCAATGTATGTTGATTTTCTGACATTTGACCCGCACTGCTGCTGACTGGCGGAGTCTATGGGCCAATGTCAAGATAGATAAAATACTTTGCTTGTACAACCACACTTTGGATTTGAACCACCAACCTTTTGCTTCTGAGGCATTGCAGTCACCACTAGACTACAGCTTTGTGGCTGTGATGTGACATCTGGCTGTCTGCAATAGAACCTATGCAGACTTTGTGCTGCAGTTAACAGGGTAGGGTAGGTCCACTCACACCCATGATGCACTGCACATGCCAAGCAGCAGTCTAATAATGGTCCAACGAGAGGGTGTGCAACCCCACAGCACCTAGGCCTAGTTTTGGCCACGGACCTTCTGTGTTGCAGGTACAGAGTGGGTACAGGACATCACAGTGTGTGTGGCTTGTACTCACCCTGAGTGTGAGGGGAGACACACAGCACCTGTCCTGGCTGAGAAGGCCTATACATCAGGTGAGCTTGTCAGATGATGTCTGATAGGTTGATACATTGGACACACATACAGTCCTCCTTAAAGCATCTGTATCTCCCTGACCCATTTGGGCCTTGTGGGCTACAATGCTCACCCAAGGGGTGCATATCCTTTGTGGGTGCCCTACCCTTCATGATAGGAGGAGGAGGAGGAGATGGAGATGGAGATGGAGATGGAGATGATGATGATGATTTACAGCAAACCTACAGGTCACTCTCTGCTATTTAGAACATATCCATATTTCTAGATCAGACAGATAGTAGAGCCAGAGACACCCAGCTCAACCAACACCATCTGACATGTTGCAGCTGAAGGTCCTGCAAGGTGTTCCAGCCAGACACATGGTAACTGCAGACAGGCCGCTTGCCAGTCCATGGTGCATGCTACCAGGGAAGCTCTGTCCACCCATAACTAGGATGTGAGCACAACCACCATGCAGTTGACTCAGTGATTGGGCCCCATATATACAGGACCCATAAACATCACATGAGAGAACTACTGTATGGCAATATGTTGGAACCTAGCCATGGCGTGGTCACTGATCGTTCGGGGTGAGGGTGACCTCCACACAGTGCATGCTATGAACACCATGTCTGTGGAGGTGATGGCAAGGCACAACATGGTCCTAGGCATGCACATTTGCCCTGTGTAGCTGCATCCTGCTCCTGCCGCCCTGTCTGTTCTATACCCAGAGTACTTTGCTCCTCATTATGCACATTTGCAGGCAAATACTGGCAACGGTGCTATCAGTGTGGGCTGTGGGAGGTGTTGGCAGCCAGCACACACTGGATAGACAGACACACACTCCCTACACCTAGGACAGCATTGAGCAGATGTAGTGTTATTTGGGAGCAGTGACCAATGCAACAGTAATGGGCACACTGCGGGCATGGCAACTTTGGGGTACACTTTTGGAGAAATGTTCCAGGCTGCTAGTCTCTGCAGGGCACATGACCTAACTCACATTGTACATACATCAGAGACGTTGTTATGTTACAGTTTGATGATCTGCTTGTGCTTGGCATCATCATTTCTAACACTCACTGCTCATACCAGGCTTCTGATATGTGTGTGATGTATCCCCATGTGTAGTGTGTGATTGGTGATTTCTGCACATGCTAGTTTTTGGCAGGGGCACACAGGACCCGACATCCTGCCGCTGCATTGGTCTTCGGATAATGGGGCCTGCAGGTGCAGGTGTTTCTGCCCCTGTTGGCCACTGCTCTAGGGCAGATTTTCACAACTCCAGTCAATGTGGTGCAAACACTGGTCAGGTTTTCATGATGTCCGTGATGAATATGACTCTGATACAGATGCATACCATGGTGGTGGTCACTTAACTTGCAGCACACGCATCTTTATTGGATACATCAGCGACCCTGAGTGTTTTTTTAGCCTGCATGGCTGCATTAGGGGGACTGTGCTGTGGGTGAGGCATATGTTTATGTGGTGTGGGCTGTTTAATGTAAAATATGTTATCTGTACCAACGCTTATGTCCTCAGCAGGGGACTCCCAGTCTTTACTAACAGGTTTCATGCATGGGAAAAACATGGGGAGTAGGATGGCAGGTGCCCCAGCTGAGATTTGAACCTGGGGCCTTCTGCTCTTGGAGGCACTTGCTTGGTGTACTGCACCACCGTCTTAGCACAGCAGCAGTACATTCCCGGGGGAGTCCATGGCTGTTTGTCACACGGTGCCTGTCTGTTCGATTGGACTGCAGCCACATGAGGGTGGCTAGGCGAGCATCTGCTGTGGTGCAGCAGCCACTGCCCCCTCTGCCAGCAGTAGGCGTACACCACCATGATGAAATGGGCTTATATTGGGGACAGCATCACAGCTAACTGACATGTGGCCCTCCAGTACTACATTGTGTGTACTCTGCTGTAGGTGTTGTACATTTCTGAGGGGTATGAGCTACTTATGGTAAAATAGAGATCCTCGGAACATGCTTTTGTTCTCTGCAAGTGGTGTTTTTATTCCCTATAACGGTTTACTGGTGGATAAAATATGTGCACTGTGTTGCCGGTGGCCCCAGCTGGGAGTTGAACTTGTTATCTTTGCCTCCCCAACACACTGGCTGTGTCCCCTGCACCACACTGCAGACACAGAGTCAATGTAGACCCTGCAAATAGCATGTCTGGTTGTCCTAGCGGGCCTTTCTGTTGTGGTCCACTGCACCCACGTGTCAGGGGCTCTGGCTCCATCTTCTCTGGCCACCTGCCACTGCCCCCCTCTGATAACAGTACACCTCTGCAAACATGCTGCAGGCCCTGCTGGTGCTGGGGCCACTCAGTTTTTGAACATCCACTGTGCATGTACGCAACTACATATACTGTGCATTATGGGTCTGGGGTGACTACCTAGTCCTCCACACTTCCCCACAACTCACACATGCTTGGGATGGTAAATGTTAGGGGTTTTACCAATGCCACTGTCCTCTGCCTTAAAGGTTTGTGCTTACTACCACGGTTTATTTGTGTGAAAAATATGTGGTCATGATTGGCAATAGCCCAAGCAGAGCTTTGAACCTGTGACCTACTACACTTGCATACAGTGTCTGTGTGCACTGCACCACTGTGTAGCCACAGATTGGCTGTGTTCCCTGGATGGTCCATGACTGTACATCCATCAGGGCCTGTCTGTTGCAGTGGACGGGACCAGCCTGCACATGGCTAGGCCACTGTCTTCTGTGGCTAGCAGGCACTTCCCCCTCCACCATCTGTACAGTTCCACCAACATGCTAGCATGTCCTTATCTTAGCATAAGCATATGGCCTGATTGAGTGGAGCCACTCAAGAACTGCATTTGGGGGACTTGGATGTGGGTGATGCCCATTGTTCTACTGTGTGTGCGGTGTAGGGTAAAAGAAGGATGTTTGAAACATGCTTATGTTCTCTGCAATAAAGGGGTGTCTTTTATATCTCTGTTTGGTGGTGGGTAAGATTTTGGGAGTAGGCTGGTATGAGCCCCAGATGGGATTTGAACCTGTGACTCTATGGTCTTGCAGGTACTGGCTCAGTCCACTGCACTACACTGTGGCCACAGAGATGGTGCAGTACCTGGAGATGATAAACCTGGCAGGATGGGGTCACACACCCTGCTCTGCACATTTTTACTGTGGGCTCCTTCACCCTGTCCGGTGACAAACATGCACATAATACCCAGACATGACCACGGAAAGGGACGATAAAATATATCCAACATGGGCTACAGTGCTTTTCATGAACAAACATGGGAGACATTGCCAGGAAAGCTACATAAGAGGGGATTTTGTTTTTGGAAGAGTCTCCGCTCCATACACCTTTCCATGGTTCATTCCTTTTTTTTGGCGCTTTCCTGGGTGTGTTTTTACATTTAGGCCATTACTACAACAGTTCCGGAGCTGGGTTACTATTTTAAATGTTTTTCCTGTGATCATTTTCAACTTTTAATTGCACTTTTGTGCTGTGCACATGTATCACACTGCTGACGTTTTGCTGGTTTCACCGGTTTTGCTGTACATTGCTGACGGAAATGGTTTCTCTTCCCTTTAAATGCTTTCTAACCGCGAGTGTTTCACTCGCGCTATTTTTACATGCAAATTCGGGCCCGATACTGTGCGGGGAGCCTCTCCCCTCCCACTCTCCACCCATTGACCCCGTCCCTCCGCCCCTCCAGAGCCTTCCTCCGCCCTCCTTTAGCCGTTCCACGCCTCTATCGGACATTTGCGGCCCGGCACTTGTACGGGGCCCGTTAGTGTGCTGCGTACCTGTCCGGGAGTGACACGCACGTGTGCGGGGCGTTTAAACGCGTTTATTACCGTTTCAGTGGCACGTTGCCGTGCGCTATTTTGCGGCGCGCAAATTTGCGGACTTTAGTAAACATGCCCCTTAGTCATAGTAATTTCTGAGTAAAAAAACAAAATATGACCTGGACAGGATTAATGTCACCCTTCACTAATATTTGGTTGCACAATCCTTGACAGTCTCCAGTGTTTCTTGTAGCCATCTATAAATTTCATAAATCTGTCTGCTGGTAGTTTCTCCCACTCTTCAACTGCGATTTGTTCCAGCTCATGAATGCTTCCAGGATTCCTTTTACCAATGGCAGATCTCAGCTCTTTCCAAAGGTTCTTGATTAGACTGAGATTGGGACTCATTGCTAGCCAGTTTAAAACAGTCCATGTGTTCTTTCTAACCATTTTTTTATACTTTTGGATGTATGTTTTGGGTCATTGTTCTGCTAAAGGATCCATGACCTTTGAACCAGACCTAGCTTTCTGACACTAGGTAGCACATTTTGCTCCAAAATACCTTGGTAGTCCTCTGACTTCATGATTCCTCTAATACATTCCAGTCCTCCAGTTCCTGAGGCAGCAAAACAGCCCTCCAACATATATGTCCTGCCAAGTTACTGATTTACATACAAAGTCCTTCGGCGGTAAGCCACTATCGGTCTTTCATGAAAACATTGATAAGACTGGAGGATCCCACCAATGCTTGTAAATCAATGATGCAATAATAGGAGTCTTCATAGAAAATGGTAATACACATACTAAAGGAGAAGATACTGACTGTGTTTGAACTGCAGGGGCCAATAATAACTCACGTTCATACAGGCTTCTCAAATATGCCAGTTTTAACAATCTTTCTTGGATAGTCCCCTTCCATATATCGATCACTTAAAGCGGTTGCTTGTATTTTATATTTATCCACATCATAACAAATGCGCTGAAGCTGTAAAAACTGACTGATGGGAAGACCCCGTTTTAACTTGATCGGATGATGACTTTAGAAATACAACAAATAGTTTTTCACCACAACTTTTTTATGGAAAGCGGTTAACAATTTTGTTTCTGTTTTCATTATTCTAAGATCCAAAGAGGCTATCCGTTCCAATTCGATAGCACTATCAAATTTCAAAATGGTTTACAATTATTAAGGCATTTTACAAAATCTTGCAAAAGAGAAAATAGTCACTGCCAAAGACAAAAGATTTCATCAAGAAACCTTCTCCATCCTTAAATATATTGCATTGTGGGGGCCACCGTTGCTCCCATAGCAATCCCAAAAACCTGGTAGGAATAGGAGCCATTAAACAAAAATATTTTTCACATAATACTAGTTGGAGTAATCGAAGCACATATGATTTAGGTAATCAAGCTGGTAATATATCTGGCCACTCCAACTTTGACAGCACCTCCAGAGCTTTTGTACAAGCATTTGTGTACAAGTAGTTAATATCCAGCGTAACTAGATCGGTAGAAAGGACATCATCTATTGACAATAGTGCATTCAACATTTGAGTACTTTAGGTAGGACCGGGCTTGTGCAGTTAGTGGATTAAGCAAACGACCCACAAAAATTGACAATAGCTCCAAGACACAATTAGTCCCCACCAGACACGCAACAGCCCACACCCGAGCGGGATAGCAACGTACACACCCCTGCAAAATCAATACCTAACCAACACAGCTAAACCCACGACAATATAATGATAAATATAACCCTCAAATTGTGTTGTCTTAATGTTGTTAAATACCCTCATGTTAAATGTAACCCAATTGTGATGTGATGTAACCACTTTGATTGTAGGATAAGGTGGTATATAAGTCTGTCTAAATAAATAAATTTCCTTCTATGATAGGATGGTCAGGGTGGTTTTCCAAATCCTTGTGAATTTTCGGTATGGTGTAGAAAACTGGACATGATGGAGTTTTATTGGTCAAAAAGGATGACTGTTTTGATGTCAAAAAACCTTGAGCCACTCCATAATTTACCACAGCCTCTACTTTGGACAAGATGGCTTCAGTGAGATCTGCCAATAAAACATAATAATACTTCAAATCGCTTCATTGCCTATAAGCTTCTTCATTATATTGTATCTTTTACTGTTCCTATTTTATCCACCCGTCTAACTACAATATTATCCAGCTGAGACAATTTGAGTAATTCCTGATGCTGATGTCGAGGTGAACATTTTGTTCCAAAACCTCCATATCTTATAATAACAATCTCTGATATGCAACCAGTAGAGAATCCAGAAGCCCACCAAGAATCCACATAGACGGTGGGACTATCGAGGAGTCCTTTGGAAAGGAATGAGATTCTAAGTATAACTTTTTATTCAATTTCCTGAGAAAACTATGCAACGCTATCCTCAAATCAAAAGGTCGATAGGGTACAGAGGGCATAAAGGATAAGCCCAAATCCAGAAGAGTTTTCTGGTCTTGTGACAACTCAAAAGGAGAAAGGTTCACGATAGCTGTACTTTCTCATGGGCACAAGTGATGGGATCCTGCCAGCTGGTGCCGATGGCCCCAATACCGGCTTCTCCCTCTCCAACCGTGATCTTCTAAAAAATCGTGTCCACATTCCCTCGAGTATTCGTCAGCACTAGAGTCATTTTCTTCCGATGTATAGTCCTGATATTCATGTTGGCTGCAGCCGTTAAGTAGGAAGGCAACAGAAGAGAGGGAAGGTCCCCTGCATACTAGCCAAAGCACCGTAAGAGAGGCACCGTAAGAGAGCAGGGGTAATAAGGGCAGCAGCAGTCAATTATTACAGCATAAACATGCAAAAACTATTGAAAGATTTTAAATGGTATTAAAATAGACATTTTTGGTAATTAGCAAAAGAACATAACATCAAATATACATATTTTTATTGCATTATTTCAATTACATTCAAACACATAGGGGGTTATTCTGAGCCACAGATAGCAAGGATGGACGTCCCAACGGGATGTCCATCCCCGCTAGTCAGGGGCGGGGAAGAGGCGGCCTGGGGATGGGCAGTGCGCAGTCACCGGCCTTGGACATACAGGGCTGAGTCTGATTTTGGCGCTGTACATCCAGGGTCGACAATGTCTGGGGAAGATATTCCACCACTGGAGTGGAATAACTTCCCTGGACGTTTCTTTATAGCGATGCCGGGGCACAGATGGGAATGTGAGGGGGCCAGGGATTATTCTCCGCAGCCCGATCCTGGCCTTAGGAGACCGGATCGGTGGTCAGGCTGCAGGGAATGATCACTTTAACCCTGTGGCCAGCATTGTGGCTTTTAAATGGAGCCACAGTGCCATAGCAAGATGATGCCATGGCGCCGCAGCTCCATTTAAAAGCCTGACTGAGCTATCCGGGCAGTGCCTGTATGTGCATACCAGGACTGAATGGCATGTCCCAGCCTGCATGTACAGGCGTGATCACGATTCTGATCCCGCGGGACTAGACGTGCCCCGTGGAATCAGAATCACTACCCCCTTTGTACGTCCAGATCAGCCCAGACATACAAAGGGGCTGGACATGCGGGATGGAATCGGGCTGATATTGAATGAAAGAAATAGAAAAAAAGTCCCAAAGAAAGAAAATATTATAAGTACTTGTAGTCCACAATCAAAGAGGTTGTGGGGGGGGTCAAACAGGGAAAACAGCAAAAAAAGAAGAAAAAAACTCTGGGTGAGGATTGAAGGGAGACGGGAGCTGCTGGTACGCACTACCTCCTTGGTGACACCCCCCCCCCCCTTCCCTTTCCTGCTGTTACAGGCTTTGGTTCCTCTCTAGCTAGCCAAGAATCACTGAGCCGACTAGGGTCAAAGAAGGGAGGGCAGCGTGAGGGGCTCGGCGGCAGCAGCCCCTAGAGCTTTGCCTTGATTCTACTGATCAGTGTCCTAAATTCTGGGCAGTAGAGCGGCCCTCTTGTTCCAGCCTCACTAAAGACAGTGGGCAAGGAAGTGACTCTAGACTGGCCAGAGCTATGCTACTCCCTACACCAGCTCCTTTTTCTCTGCCCTACAAGGAACAAATGTACAAAAGTGGCAGCAAAGTACTTGGACTAACTTTGGAGTAACGAGCTCTTCTACTGCAGCATAGTTCAGCTTGTTCTGTCAGTCTGCTGTGCTGTAGTTTAGTTGGCCTGCCTTTTATCAAAAATAGGAATTAGACTTACCTGCTAATTGTTGTTCCTTGAGGAACTCCAGTCCAGTCCCGAACCTCTGGGTAGTGAACCTCTTCCAGCAGCTTGGAGACTGAGTATGTCAGCTTCTTGAGAGCACCAGTACTAATACCACTGGCTCCTCCCATGAACTCCCAGTAATCTACTGACAAAGCAACCTTACAGGAGCAACAAATAAGTAGTAATACATTAATCATACAATAAATTAACTCGTAAACTACTTGACAGGCTTCCAAGGGGAATCCTCCGAACCCTCAGGAGCAGGAAAGGTGAGAAACAGGAAAAGAGAAAAGGGAACTACGCCACAAAGCTTCTGCCTAAAAAACATCTTAGAGAGAAAGAAGCTCAGAGCAATTTAATAGGATCTTCTTCAAACATTGTTGTTTGCATAGCAGCGGTTTGGTTGCACAAACAGCAGTATCACAAAAGAACCCTGGGTGGGATACGGGACTGGACTGGAGTTCCTCAAGGAACAACAATTAGCAGGTAAGTCTAATTCCTATTTCTTTATCGTCCCTCCAGTCCAGTCCCGAACCTCTGGGATGTAACAGAGCAGTTAATTAATGGGAGGGACCCGCTAAACCGGCTTGCAGCACCGCCAATCCAAAACGAGCCTCTCCCACCGCCTGAATATCCAGGCGATAGTGTTTACTGAAAGTATGTAGCAACGACCACGTAGCCGCCCGACAAATTTCTATCAGGGGAACCAAACTAGACTCTGCCCATGAGGTTGCCTGTGCCCTAGTGGAATGAGCTCACAGTTCTATCGGCTCCGCACGACCATGCAAAATGTATGCTGAAGAAATCGCCTCTCAAATCCATCTGGAAATGGTAGCCTTGGCTGCCGCTTCTCCCTTGCGCGGACCTCTAAACAAGACAAACAAACGATTTGACTTGCGAAAACCCTTGGAAGAGTTTAGGTAACATTTAAGGGCTCTCCTAACATCCAAACTGCAGATGTCATGATCCAGCCCGACCCCTCAGAGTCGCCTAGCACTGGAAGGGACACTGACTGATTCATGTGAAAAGCCGAGACCACTTTGGGAAGGAAAGAAGGCACCGGATGAAGAACCACCCTTTCTGGAAAAAAAGACATAAATGGTTCCTGACACAAGGCCTGCAATTCTGAAATCCTGCGAGCAGAACAAATTGCTACCAAGAACACTGTCTTCAATGTTAAGTCCTTTAAAGATGCTCGGCTTAAAGGTTCGAAAGATTCCTTCGTCAGCACCCTTAGAACCAAGTTGAGATCCCAAGAGGGAACCAGCACCCTGTGCGGCGGCCGAAGGTGAGTTACTGCTCGAAGGAAATGCAACATGTCCGGATGAGAACCCAAAGGTTCCTTATGAATCTTACCACGAAAACAAACAATTGCTGCCAGCTGCACACGCAAAGAGCTGGACGCCAAGCCTTTATCAAAAACATCCTGCAAAAACGCCAGCACTTCTGGAACCATCCCAGAAGAGGAATTCAGCTTTCTAACTGCACACCAATTCTCAAAGACGCGCATGTAGGCTAGTGAAGTAGACCTCTTACGCGTATTCAGTAAGGTTGAAATGACAGAAGCCGAATAATCCTTATGCTTCAACCTCGCCCGTTCAAGAGCCAAGTCATAAGAGAGAATCAACTCACTTGAGCTATGCGCAGAGGACCCTGCAACAGAAGATCGCTCTGATCCAGAAGATGCCATGGCCGGGTCACCAGAAGATGCACCATATCCGCGTACCATGGGCGCATTGGCCAGTCTGGAGCTATGAGAACAACACATCCGCGATGCGCTTCGATCCGCTGGACCACTCAGCCTATGAGAGCCCACGGAGGAAAAACAGAATCTCTTCCGTCGGCCACTGCTGCAATAACACGTCTATGCCTTCCGACATCCTTTCTCTTCTTCTGTTGAAGAATCAACAGGTCTTGGTGGACTCGAAGGTTGCCATCACATCCATCAGAGGGGTTCCCCATCTGTGTACTACCTGCACGTAAACCTCCGGGTGGAGAACCCACTCTCCTGGATCCACCCGAACCCGACTGAGGTAATCTGCTATCACGTTGTCGACTCCCGCGATATGCGCTGCCGATAACGACATTAGTCGGGGCTCTGCCCAGCGAAACAACTCCTGGGCCTGATCCTCGAGCGGAACACTGCCTGTACTGCCGATTGAAATAAGCCACTGCTGTCGCATTGTCTGACAAGACTCTCACCGACAGGCGTACAAGCCCCTTCTTGAAAGTCTTGAGTGCCTGAAACACTGCTCTCAACTCTGACGTTGATCGACCAACCAGCCTCCTGCGCGTTCCAAAACCCTTGAGCATATTGCCCCATGCAGTGCTCCTCCCAACCTGCTAGACTGGCATCGGTGAGCACCAGAATCCACTGTGGGGGGTCAAGGGGCATGCCCGCCATCAAATTCTTCCAGCTGAGCCACCATTGGAGTGCGATCTTGACCTCCTGAGGACAAGGCAGTTGCTGGATGAGAGAACCTGTCGGATGAGACCAACGCCGAAGTAGCGCTCGCTGTAACGGCCACATATGTGCTCTCGCCCACGGCACCACCTCTAGAGTGGCCACCATTTTGCCCAGTAACTGAAGGTACTGCCAGGCTGTTGGACTCCTGCGCCTTACAAAGGCCCGCACTAGACACTGTAGACTCTGTATCCTGTGCTCCGGCAGAAAGACTGCCCGTGATTGGGTGTCAAACCAGACTCCGAACTATTCCAAGCTCTGGGAAGGAGTCAATCGACTCTTGGCTTGATTGACCAACCAGCCCAAGCTCTCCAGGAGCTGCACCACCTGTGCCGTAGCCCAGACGCTCTCATCTCTGGACTTTGCCCTGATCAAACAGTTGTCAAGATAAGGGTGTACTAGTACCGCTTACCTTCGCAGTGCTGCAGCTACCATCGCTATGACCTTGTTGAATGTCCTCGGCGCCGTTGCCAAACCAAATGGTAATGTCTGAAACTGAAAGTGCCCCATAGGCACCGTGAACCGCAGATATCGTTGATGGTCTGCTTTAATAGGAATGTGTAAATACTCCTCCATCAGGTCTAGAGAAGTTAAAAATTCGCCCTTTCGTACCGCTACTTTCACAGACCGCAAAGTCTCCATGCGGAAATGCGGCACCTGAAGACACCGGTTTACCCCTTTGAGATCTAGAATGGGGCGCCAGGCGCCATCTTTTTAGGGGACCACGAAATAAATCGAGTATTGACCACTTCCGGATTGGTGGCTGAGAACCGGGATTACCGCCCGCAATTGAAGAAGACGATTGAGAGGTTTTTTTACTGCCAGCAGCTTGGCAGGTGCTGCGCAGGGGGTCTGGACAAAGGAATTGGGAACTGGTCAAGCAAACTCGAGGGAATACCTCTCGCGAATGATCTCCTACACCCACCGGTCGGATGTGATCTGGGTCCAGGCAGGGTAAAATTCCCGTAGCCGACCTCCCATGGGTTGCACCCCTGTCTGACCCCCCTTGATTTCATTGTGGCTTTTTAAAAGCACCGGGTGCAGTGGTGGCAAAACCTCTGTCGGCTCCCTGGAACCCTTTCAACTGGGACTATGAGCAGGGAAATCTACCTCTCTGAAAACTTGAGAGACGGGAGGAGCGAGAGCGCCGAAAATCTCGTGCCTGATCCCGAGACGCTGAAGTATTGCGTCTCTGCTTAGGCTTGTCCTCCATCTGTTATAAGTGGTCTCTTTTCTTCAGTAATAATACTAGTAATAAAATCGTGTTCACTCAAAACACAACTAAGGGTGTTGAAGCCCTATCAATGATTCAGTGGCTTTATAATTCCTAGGAGAAAGTTCTCAGGCTCGTAGCACTAAGCCAACAAATTTCCAGCTATTGTGCTTTGCTTGCATCAACGACCTTCTCTTTTAACTTTTAAACCTACTGCTGAAAACTTCCTTATAAGTGCTTGGTTTTCTTAATGTTAAACAAATCTGAATGGTTGCCGAAGTTTAAAGATCATCGGATAAACTTCGATGTGGAGGAGGTTTTCCTAATAGAAGAGCTAGAGGACGCGGAAGGGGCCGTGAGAGTGACCGGCCCTCACTGGGCGTGAATCAATGCGCCTATTGTAGAGAAGAAGGACATTGGAAGAATGAATGTCCGCAAGTAGACCCTGCCTCCCGGAGGGGAGGAGGGAGCACCTGGAGGACAGGGGGGGGGGGGCGATTCCAGAATCATGGAGGGATGAGCCGAGCACAGTTTCAACAAGAAAAGGAAGCAGCTATTGAGGGAATGGCAGCTATGGAGGGCTATGACATGGAAGAAGACTAGGCCAGACCGGGCTCCAGGTTTTCCCTGGGTCCCCAGCAGCCTATGGTCAGTTTGAAAATTGGGGACCAATACATGGACTTTATGGTGGATACAGGAGCTGAGCATTCAGTAGTGGCAAAGCCAGTGGCTTCTTTGTCCTCTCGAGCTGTCACCATTGTTGGAGCTACCGGTGCTAGGGCCACGAAACTTTTTCTGCAAAACCGCATGTGTGAATTAGGAGGACGAAAGATAACTCACCAGTTCCTGTATATGCCTGAATGCCCTATTCCACTTTTGGGCCGAGACATGCTTGCTAAACTTCAGGCACAGATATCCTTTGCTGAAGGGGGAGAAATGCAAATGACTGTGAATTCAAAATCTGCTGGACTAATGGTGCTAACTGTCCCCCGGGAAGAAGAATGGCGTTTTTACAATACCACTCCAAGCAAAGCAGCTCATTCCTGCGTACCCACCAATATCTCAGCTCCGCCTGGAGTGTGGGTGGAGGATAATCCACCGGGCCTAGTGAAGAACACAGCCCCAGTCCTTGTCACCCTCAAAGCAGGAGCAGAGCCAGTACATGT
Source organism: Ichthyophis bannanicus (assembly GCA_033557465.1). NCBI lineage: Eukaryota > Metazoa > Chordata > Amphibia > Gymnophiona > Ichthyophiidae > Ichthyophis > Ichthyophis bannanicus. Next base: position 27,767,649 of record CM066033.1, read on the forward strand.
GCGACAGTACCCTCTCCCTCGACCAGCCATCGAAGGCATTCACTGTCATCTGATGAAACTATTAAAGTATGGACTTCTTAAAGAATGCCAGTCGCCCTGGAATACCCCCCTCCTTCCAGTCAAAAAGCCTGGGACAGGTGACTACCGCCCAGTGCAAGATCTAAGAAGAGTAAATGATGCAGTTGTGACCATACACCCAGTAGTGCCAAATCCTTATACTCTCTTGGGACTGATCCCCGCTGAGGCTAATCATTTCACTGTCCTGGACCTGAAAGATGCTTTTTTCTGCATACGTTTAGCACCAGCCAGTCAGCTTCTGTTTGCATTTGAATGGCAAGACCCCACTACAGGCCGCCGGGGCCAACTTACTTGGACTCGATTACCTCAAGGATTTAAGAATTCACCAACCCTCTTCAGTGCAGCTCTAAACCAAGATCTCTCAAGCTACCAAGTGGACCCAGGGAAAAGGGTCCTTCTCCAATATGTAGATCACCTACTGATAGCCACCAACTCATAAAGTGAATGTCTACAAGCCACCAATGACCTTCTACACCTCCTGAATGAAGCTGGATACAAAGTCTCAAGAGCAAAGGCTCAGCTGTGCCAAACTGAAGTTAAATACTTAGGATTCCAATTGTCTAGTGGAGTTCGACGCCTGGGACCAGAATGTAAGGAAGCTGTATGTAGTATTCCCACTCCAACCACTAGGAGGCAAGTGAGAGCCTTTCTGGGAGCTGTGGGCTATTGTCGTATCTGGATACCTAACTTTGCTCAGTTGGCAAAGCCATTATACCAAGCTACTAAAGGAATGGAGCGATCTCCTTTGGAGTGGGGACCCAACAAGATGCAGCTTTTCGTACTTCGAAGACCGCCTTGATGTCATCACCGGCTTTGGGCCTGACCGATGTCCAGAAACCATTTTGTCTATATGTCCATGAGTCAAGTGGAAATGCTTTGGGAGTATTGACTCAATCCCTTGGATCTTGGCAGCGACCTGTAGCATACTTATCCAAACAGCTGGATACTGTTGCCAAAGGATGGCCACCCTGCTTGAGAGCCATTGCTGCCACTGCTCTCTTAGTGAGTGAAGCAGACAAACTCACCTTGGGACAAAATCTTCAAGTTCTAGTGCCACACTCTGTTCTGACCCTTATGGAACACAAAGGAAATTATTGGTTCACAAATTCACGAATGTTGAAGTATCAGAGCATGTTGTGTGAGAACCTCCGACTACAGTTGACTGTCAGCCAAGCTTTGAACCCTGCCACGCTGTTACCAGTCGGTCCAGGTCCCCCCAATCATGACTGTTTGGAAGTTATGGACACTGTTCTCAAGTCGCCCGGACCTGACGGATGTTCCCTTGGAGAACCCAGAACGAACTTTCTTTGTGGATGGGAGCAGTCTTGTTATCAATGGATATCGGTGTGCTGGGTATGCAGTGGTGACTCTGGACTAGGTAGTCGAATCCTCAGCTCTGGCCCCAGGGACTTCAGCACAGAAAGCTGAGCTGATAGCCCTCACTAGGGCATTACAAATAGGAAAAGGGCTTTGTGTAAATGTTTACACAGACTCAAAGTATGCTTTCACAACTTTACATGCCCATGGGGCCCTGTACAAAGAGCGAGGGCTGATAACTTCAGGAGGCAAGTCCATCAAGTATGGCCCCAAGATATTGACACTATTAGAGGCAGTGTGGGCCACCAAGCAAGTAGCAGTCATGCATTGTCGAGGTCATCAGACAGGAGGAGGAGAGGTCTCACAAGGAAATAGGTTTGCAGACACCTCTGCCCGAAAAGCAGCCACAACTGGACAAACTCTGACCCAAGATACATCAGTCCAGGCAGCTCTGTTTCCAACCCCTCTCAATTTATGGGCTCCCCGATATACCTCCAAAAGTTAGATTACTACTGTGAAAAGGAAGGGGGAGTGTTAACAGATGGGTGGATAGTGCTGCCGTCGCCAGAGGGCGGCCAACCTCCAGGTCCAACTGTAATCCCTGAGGCACTAGGTCCAGCTTTTGTTCGGGCTTTTCATCAGACCACTCATTATGGAAAAACAGCTATGGAAAAAGCCCTTAGACCCCATTTCTGTATCTCATTACTAGGGCCCCTGACAGCTTCAGTAGCTCACCAATGTTTAGCTTGTGCCAAAAACAATGCCAAGCAGGGTCCTAATCCACCCCCGAGAGTTCAGTCAGTAGGGGCTGCCCCCATGAGTAACTTGCAAGTGGATTTCACTGAGATGCCACGAGCAAATGGATATCACTACTTGTTGGTTTTAGTTTGTACCTTCTCTGGGTGGGTAGAGGCGTTCCCCACCAGAACTGAAAAAGCCAGAGAAGTCACCAAGATCCTGTTGCATGAGATCCTTCGCCGATTTGGCATACCATTAACGATAGGGTCAGATAATGGGCCCTCATTTGTATCCCAAGTAACTCAGCAATTAGCCCGAGCCCTACAGGTGCAGTGGAAATTGCATACGGCATATAGACCTCAAAGTTCAGGGAAAGTAGAGCGTATGAACCGTATCTTGAAATCTCAGTTGCCCAAACTCTGTCAGGAAGCTCACCTGAAATGGCCCCAGGTTCTCCCTATAGCACTTCTCAGGATACGCTCAGCCCCCACCAAGTCATTAGGAGTTTCCCCTTTTGAGATCCTGTATGGGCGACCCCCTCCTATTGTCCAAGGGATAAGAGGGGATATGAGACAAATTGGATCTGAAATCACTAGACAAGAACTATTGGCTTTAAATTCTGGCTTGCAGAATCTCCATGCCTGGGTACAAGATCAGCTGCCCATCAACTTGACTGAACCGCTGCATCCTTTCAAGCCTGGAACCTCAGTGTGGATCAAGGAGTGGAGGAAGATGCCATTAGCGCCTCACTGGAAAGGACCCTACGTTGTTCTACTGTCAACCCCTACAGCAGTTAAAGTTGCAGAATTTGAGCCTTGGATTCATCACAACCGAGTAAAGCCAGCAGCCGCTTCTGAACTTAGTCATTGGACTTCCATAAATGATCCTGAAACTCCATTGCGGCTCACCCTACGACGACAACCAACATCCTGAGAGACTGTGTTACTTTGAGAAATCACGATCTTCTAAAGAGACTGTGTTATCTTGAGAGACTATGCTAGAGTCTGAGACATCCTAAAAGACTGTGATACTTTGGAATCTACAGCCCTACTCCTGCCACAAAGCTGGTAGGTCTACGTAAGGTGGAAGCTTGAGGATCTACAATCAACTCTACATCTGTCATACGTTGTGGAAATCGACAGTTCCACCAATTTTCCAGAGACTATGCTCATCATGAATCCTTATTATTGCTTCATTCTGGCAGCAGTCTTGGGGTGCTTTGAAATGACTTTTGCCCAACCTCCCTGTGCAGCCTGCATAACTACCACTCGAAATGGGATAAAAGTAACTCAAACTTTACTTTATCACTCTTACTATACCTGCACTGATGTAGTCAGTCGATGTGTGTATAATGGGACAGAATTGAGTATCTGCACAAAAGGGAATACAAGGACTTGCTTCAACCCCCGCCAGAATCCTTCCTATCATGTTTTGGAACTGCGATGGAGCAATGAGGATGGGGCTCTTTTGAATGTTTTTCTGGATTTTGATGCATGTGATGCTATTAATAGAAATGGTTATTATTGTTGTGGGTCATGGGAACAAGCCTATTGCTATGATGAGCAGTATATGTGTCATTTATTCCTCCTAGGATGTCTAATACCCCTCTGCTTATTATGGATAATACCGCAGAGCTGCTATCAGGCTTTACCCCAATAGGAAGCCCCACCATATACTGAGTATGCTATGTGATTTGATTCTCACCCACTTTAACATTAGGGTGAGAATAATCAAAGGGGGAATGTGATAGGCTATGGCCTATAAACTATAAGCTGTCTGCTATGACTTGTAAATATGATGAGCCGGTAAGAACCTGAAAGTGACTTGGATTTTTAAACCCTCTACTTTTCAGTACGGCTGCTAAAAGAATCAGAATTGCCAGTTAGAAAAAGAAATCTGCTTCTTGCCAAGTCTGCATAATGTCTATCAACACTTTTTGGTTAACACATTTCTGATTAAGATACATTCACATTTATTCACATTCCTATGGCTAGAAAACGTCCTTGGAGCAGAAGCTAGCAGTAGCCTTTGAAGTAGAATTGTATCAAATGTATAATGTATCTTATACTTTTAATATGCCTTTTTGTTTAGCTGAAGTGAGAAGGGGGAATAGTGGAAAAGGTCCCAACCCCCATCTTAGTGAGAACTAAAAGTCTGTGAAAGTTTGAGAGAGCTGTTTTGAAATTGCTTAATAAGAAGTTTTCATGAGTGCATAAATCTTCCATTATTCTTTTGTGTTCTGAGGATAGAAATGTTTCAATACATGCATTCCTGAAGCTAGAAACGACCTTGCTGTAGAATTGTAACGAGACCTAGAAATTGCACCTTTGTTAGAACAGTTTGGGAAGGGGGAGCTGGGTGCTAGGCCCAGGAGGGATTTCTGATTGGACAAATGCAGGGGGTGTTGGGACCAATAGAGAGTCTGCATCTATCAAACTGTTAGAAGAATGTATGAATATGTTTCTGTAAGAACTTTGCTCAGTCACTCTTTGGACACGCTCTTGTCTGAGCCTGTGCACAATAAAAAGGCTTGGATCCTGAAAAGTGACTCCTGGTATTATTTGGTTGGATACACTCCGCTGCTACAATCTTACTTCCCTCTGTTGCCTGAGACACTGCCTCTATCTGCCATCTCTGCAGATCCACCTTAAGGAGGCGGGCTCCTACATTATGATATCACAAGAGGATACTGAGCATGCTCTACCCTGTTTCCTTCCTCTAGTTACTTACAGTGTCTGCTATGTTTGCAAAGAGAAGGAAAGACTTGTGTTAGAAGCAGGAACTTCCTTGTTCCCCAGGACAGGAAATCCCTGCAAGCCCCAGCCCCTGATCTGCAAATGGGAGAGAAGCGACTATGTGAGACCCTTAGGAATTAGTCCAGCTTCCTTCTGCCTTATTCATCCTTCCATAAGAGGGAATTCTTCTCAGCAGCCTAAGAATGCAGAAGGAAAACAGGAGGGAAATGTCTGCCTTGGGTTCTGATAAGGTAAGAATTGTTTATTCTCCTCTTCTGCACAGGGCATCAGCATTTCAAAGAAAACGTTTGCAAATGCTGCTCTTGCAACTTTCCCTCCCTGACCTTGCTGCAGGAACGTTGTGTTAGAGCTGTGTTATAGCTCAGAGCAGTTTTCGAATGCAAGATTAATGTTCCCAAAATATACATTAACAATATGTAATACTAAATAGCTGTGTGCAAAATTTTGTGCAAAAGAAGACAGAGGGTGGAAGACATGTGCACATGGGTTTGAACTACTTGCAGCCAGAAGCAAAAAGGTCAGATGGCTCAAAGAGGCTCATTCACCTGCCTGAAACTCCCTGATCCTAAAGATCCCAACAGACCTCACCCTGACTCCTCTAAAAAACATTACTGGTGGCCTGGTCCCCCACCCCCTGAACTCTTAAAAAAAAATTCCATAAACTAGTGACCCTTAGCTCCCCCACCCCTGAACCCCACAAAATAAATTGGTTGCCCAAGAGACCACTACACCCCCAACCCCTGGCACTCTCCAGTCCCTCCCCTCTAGTATCTCTGATCCTCCCATCCTGGTATCTTTTTCATAGGGAGGCAGGAGTGATGCCTACATGTTCCTGCCTCTGCACCACCATCCTGTAAAATGGCAGCACCTGACCCCATGAGGGGCATCCTGGGGTGTACCTTGTGTGGTTATTCTGCCAAATAAGGCAGAATCCATGCCCTGTGCTGCTCTTTCAACTTTTTCTCCTCTTTCCCAGTTTGTCTTTTTCTGAAATGGAGGAATAGCCTACTAGCTAGAGCAGCAAGATAATATACAGTATTCAAATCCTGCTTTCCTACAGACAATCCATGTGATCTTGGACAAGTTCCTTCACCCTTAAGGATCTGTTTACAAAGCTGTGATAAAATAGCAGGTGTTTAGAGTTACTATCACAGAATACTTATTGCAGGATTTACTAACCTGCAGCACCTGAATATGTGTCAAAAAATGTCAAAGTGACTGAAATACAGAGGACATGGGGAAAGGAGAAGGTGCTGTGGGTCATCATAGAAAAGGGAAAGGCAACTCCATATGTGCATGTCTGCTTCCCTGACCTCTGTCTCAGATGGAGGAACTGGACAGATCTGTCTGAAGACGGCTAAAAGTTGGGAATGAAGGGATAAGTAGAAAGCTTTCACCTGCCAGACTGGTTGGAGTACTCTTTCTGCAAAATTGATAGTTGCATGGGATAGGGGGAGGGAGGGGGTGGTAGCCCTTACTGATAGGCTGCCAGGGATTTGTGAGAATAGGCAGGGGGGTGCTATTTTTAACTGACACATCCCTGGCTTCTTCAGTAGATGGTGGGCTTTGGATTGGGCTCCGTTATCCTGCATTAATTTGGCCCAGAAAGCATGATGTTTCCAGCTGCATTAATGCATGTAAAAGTGCTGCTGAATTTCCTAACCTGCAGACCGGATACTCCAATCCATGTCTAGCCGGTTACAGTTTCCTGCCAATAACACGTTGTCCTTAATGCCCACCTTTTGTGTGCCATCAGTCAGGTATTGGTGCAGTTCCTCCATCTGATTTGCAGATCTGTAGATCACATGAATGCACACAGAGGTGTTATGGCTTCTTTCTGTCGCATCCCACAGTGCTTCCTGTGCCCTCTGCATTTCATCCACTTTGATACTGTTTTTGACTTAAAGAGCTACTCTTCTCCTTTGCTACCATCTTTGTCTTGAGCATATTAGAACCTGAGACGGCTGTATCCCATTCATGAGAGTTGCTAATTAACTTCTCTGTAATAATGCACTTTCTTAGACTCTCTCTCTCAGACACACACGAACACAGACATAGACACACTTTTACACTCCGTCTCTTTGTCTGACTCTCAGACGCTTTCTTACTCCTCTCTCCAGGTCTGACCCCAGCACTTTCCACTTTCCTGTCTTCAGTCTCTAACCCACCAGCCTCCATCACCCCTTCAGCAGTTGTTGCCACACTTTTCCAACCCACATAAGCTAGTGCCATATGTTCTATCCAATTGCTCATAAAGACAGGAGATGAGATTTCCGGAGTTTCTCTGGGGACCAGGCAATCTATACAAAATACTGGATATTTAGGAGAAAGGAGCTTGCTAATCTCACTGGCAAATTCTATTCCACACACCCCAGAATGAAAGTGCAGCTGAGTGTCCTGTTTGCTGTTCCAGGCATCGGTCACTTTCAGGGACGTCGCTGCTTACTTCTCAGAAGTGGAGTGGGGCATTCTGGGAGAAGGGCAGCAGGAGCTGTACAAGAAGGTTATCAAGGAGATTCACGGCATTCTGATATCACAAGGTAAATCTGCTCATCTAGCGTCTGCCATGTACAGACTCATTGCGAGATGTGCGCTGCCATTCTATCTAGACAGGAGACATCCCAGGTATCGGGCCCCAGAGACCCCTGAAATTTAGAACCTGGCTTGTGATTCCATCTCATATCCAGCAGGAGGTGCTGTTGCTCTCTGGGAGCCAGTGACAGACTCCACTGCTGCTGGCTCTGCAAACGATGTAGCTCAGTGCTGTAAGATCAGATGTAAACCATAAATTAGAGGATTCATACAAGACCATCTGCAGTCTGTCTCCCTTTCTTGTGCAAAGACATGTGGCTCAGGAGAGCAGGAGGGAGGATTTACCTCTCAGACTCCTTTCTGAGAACCCCAGCTCCTACATAAGGCAGTAACCAGATATCACAGAGAAGAACAGAAACGACTACACCAGAAAACCTCCAAGCTTTAATCTTGCAATTGCCTCATCTCACCCAGGCTTTGTCAGAGAAATACAAGCAACCCAAAGATATATAACACACACACCTTCATGCCCACACATTGAAACACTGCTTCATCAGAACAGTTCTACGAGTGAAATTTAAATGCAGTTTTCATATTTCTTATTTACAGGTTATTCAATTGTTAATCCTGATGTCATATTCAAGATTAAAAAGGACGATGAGAAATATTTCACTCAGCACTGTGAGTGGGAGGGAAAAGAAAACTTTAATGAGCCAACGATGAGTAAGTAAATGTTTTGGATTTAAGGGCTTTGCATTTTGAGATCACAGGAGATGAGGTGATTTTTTTTTTTTTTGAAAACTTTATTTAGTAATCATCATAACCACAGCAAGTAATATAATGCAGACAAAAAGCCCCCGCAGAGTGTACTCTTATCTCCGCGTATAGGCTAACACCACATATAATTACATAGCAACAGCAAACAGAAAGTACAAGGTAGACAATTACATCATTTTACATATATAGTATACCACCCCCCACCCCCCTCCCTCCCACCCTCCCCTCCCCGGCGTCGCAGCCATCAGGATAGAGTTACCTAAGTACGCATAATCCATCCCCAATCCTCTCTCGACAAAGCTCCGCGAGGTGCCTTAATAACCCACATTTACTATTTCATTGCGGCAGCGGGGGCCAAGGCTCTGGATGTACGGCTCCCATATAAGCATGAAGGTGGACCACTTTTTCAACTTACCCCGGGCTCCCCAACGCTCCGCCAACATCAACTGGTGAAAATTATTGCGCCACTCCAAATACGTTGGCGGATCTCGGTCCCTCCAATGATGTAAAATAGGACCCTTACCCACCAGACAGGCCTTACGCACCAGAAGCCGCTCCCATCGTCCCACTGGGAGAGTCTGATGTAACAAATCTAGTGTAACCAGAACTCCGGTCCAAGGAAAGCGTTGTTGCAATATTCTCATTAGGTACTTATGAATACCGGACCAGTATGGGAGAAGGCGCCTGCACTGCCACCACATATGAGTTAAGGTAGCTAGGGGTGTGGAGCATCTAGGGCAAGACCCATCCTGAGTAATTCGACTCCGCAGGGCACGCCGTGGGGAGAAATGCACCCCCGTCAAAGCTTTATATTGTACCTCCCTCCATCTGGCACCCTCCACCAGCCCCTCTATGCGCCCCAAAGCCTGACGGATAGCGTCAGGTATTACCTCACGCCCTAACTCCAACCCCCAAGCCTGCTCAGCCTTCCTAAAATCCGGCTGCGCCCTAAAACATTCCAACCTAGTTTTCAATCCCGCTATCTTCGGGGGGGTCTCCCCTCCAATCTCGAAAAAGGCAAGGATTTGCGCCGACCTATCAACACTAAGTTCTTCTCTGGGCAGCGTAGCCACATAATGAGCAAGTTGTATATACGCAAAGTGCTGAAATGGAGGTAAGCCGAACTCGGCACACAGCTCCTGGAACGATTTACAGTGACCCGTGAGGCCCACTACATGCCCCACGTATTCGACACCCTGGGCCTGCCACAGCTTGAAGGCCCGAGATTCAGACCCTGGTGTGAAATGTACATTACCACGAATGGGCAACCAGCTCGACACCTGCCAGTTCCGGCGCCAAAGACTATTTAACTGACACCAGGTTCGTCTCATAGAGTTAAACAGCCCGCTATGGGTGATATGCCGTGGCAGTTGTACCCCTTCTACATGCAGAACTCCCATCAGAGAGACCGGGGCCGCCACTGCCGCCTCTAATTCCCGAGGTGTGTAGGTGTCCGTCCCGCCCAACCAGTCCCCCAGATGCCGCGACTGGCATGCTAATGCGTAGGTCCCCAAGTCCGGGAGACCCAGGCCTCCGGTCTTCCATTTACCAACCATACGGGACAGAGGAATACGCGCCCGGGCTCCTTTCCATAGGAACCCCTGAATCTCCTTTTCTAAGCTAAGTAAATCCCGGCGCATCAACCACACTGGCAGGGTCTGCAGCCAGTATAAGATACGGGGCAGGACCACCATCTGTATCGCCGCTACCCTTCCCAGGAGCGACAGCGGCAGGGGGTTCCAGGCTCTCAGCTGAGTCCGCATCCCTGACAAAACCTTCTCGAAATTAGTCCGATACAGATCGTGAGGTAGTCGAGGTAAGACAATACCTAGGTATTTAAACTGATGTTCTGCCCATTTCAAAGGGAAATCCCCCCCCCAATGACCCTTCAGGCATCCGGACACATCCAGGGCCTCCGATTTATCTTCGTTTATCCGCAGTCCAGCAAAACTACCAAACAGCTGGAAGGCCATCATCAGTCGAGGGAGGGATTCCCGGGGGGTCAGCAAATGTACCAGCAGGTCATCGGCAAACGCCGACACTTTGAACCCCTGTGTACCCATCACTACCCCACCAATGCGGCTATCGGCTTCTATACGCCGTATCAACGGGTCTAGAGACAAGACGAATAATAGAGGGGATAGTGGGCATCCCTGCCGGGTACCGCGATGCAAGGAGAAAGAATCAGATAAAACGCCATTACACAGCACCCGGGCAGTCGGGTTAGCATACAGACTATGTACCATGTCACAGAAGGATTGCCCGAGGCCGTATAGGGGAAGTAGATGAAACAAATATTCCCAATTTACCCTATCAAACGCTTTTTCAGCGTCAAAGCTCACCAAGAGAGATTGCAACTGCTGATTGTGTACCCATTCTAGGGACGCCAGGATTTTACGTAGATTGCGTACCGCATAGCGTCCCCGCACGAATCCCACCTGTGACTCGTGTATTATGTCCCCGAGGATGCCCCCCAGGCGCTCAGCCAGGATTTTCGCTAACAACTTCATATCAAAGTTTAGTAAAGAGATCGGCCTGTATGAAGCTGCCTGTAACGGGTCTTTGCCGGGTTTGGGAATAAGCGTAATATGGGCCTGATTGTCACCCCACCGCCGGCCCGCTCCGACCGCTCTACAGCGAAAAGTCTCCACAAGGAGGGGGCTCACCCCGTTGGACAGAAGCTTATAGAATTCTGCCCCATACCCGTCCGGGCCAGGGGCCTTATAACAACTGGCTGTAAAAATGGCCCGCTGGACCTCCTGCAAAGTTACTGGTTGTCCTAGGCTGCTACGTTGCTCCTCGGACACCGTTGGTAGGGGCAAGCCCTGGAGATACTCTGTCATAGTCGTTGGGGACGTCTCCCCCGCCTCGTATAGTTTCTGAAAGAAATCTTTAAAGATTGCACTAATCGTCCCCCGGTTCTGCTGAAGTCTTCCATGGTCATCACGAAGTGCCGCCACCGTCTGAGCACCTCTCTGTCCCTTAAGACATCTCCCCAGTAGTCTTCCCGGTTTGTCGCCAAAGCGATAAAGCCTGTATTTATAATACATTAATGATTTTTTAGCTCTCTGGTGAATCAGTTCGTTTAAAGCAGCCTGTAATTCCCACAACCGCTTCCTATTGGCCACCGTAGGGGCTCGGCCATTAAGCATCCGTGCCTGTTTCACTTGTTGCTCTAGCCGAATAATCTGGGCAGCCATTATTCGCCGCTTCCTAGCCACGTACCCGATGATATCCCCCCGTAACACTACTTTGGCGGTTTCCCATACCAGCTCCGGGTCGTCCCCATGGGACTGGTGGTTTAATTCGAATTCCCGCCAGCGTTGACCAAGGAAGTGCTGGAAGTGATTATCCCTATAGAGATCGATGGGGAACCGCCAAATACGAGACTGTCCCGCACTTCTCCCCCAGTGCAACTCAGTCCAGACCATTGCGTGGTCGGAGATCTCCAGAGGGCCTATCTGTGTGTCTCCTACATAGGTAAATAGAGGGGCCGAGAGTAAGAAATAATCGATGCGTGCGCTTGTACCGTGTGCCCGTGAGACGTGAGTGAAATCTTTTTCAGTAGGGTGCAATAATCTCCAAGGGTCCACCAAGTCTAAGCGCGTTTTGAATTGTTGCAACAACCGAGATGTAAGTGTTCTCTCTCGGGTGCCCATAGCACTCGACGTATCAAGGCCTATCTCAAAGACCCCATTAAGGTCCCCCCCCAGAAGCAGTGGTACCTCTGGCAATTGCTCCACTCGGGCCGCGAAGCGGTCAAAGAAGCCGGGGTCTGGTAGGTTGGGGCCATACACGTTTCCCAGGATTAAGTCCCGTTCCTCCAAGGACCCGTGCAACAGCAGGAACCTCCCCGTCGGGTCCGCTACTTGGTGGTGCAGTGTGAAGCGTACTCTTTTGTGAATAAGAATGGCCACTCCACCTTTTTTCCCCAGTGCAGGCGCTCCCCACACCCGTCCTACCCAGTCACGGCATAATTTGGCGTGTTCCTCGGCTGTCTGGTGGGTCTCTTGCAACAGCGCGACATCGCACCGCTGTCTAGCCAGCGCTTTTAAGACTTTATATCGTTTTATCGGACTACCAAGGCCGCACACATTCCAGGAAATTACCCGCAGGTAAATAGTAGCCTCTGAGGCCCCCGCTGCCAGCAATGCGTGAGAAGGGAAACCCCCCCAGCCTGGGGTCCCCCCTTAAAGCTCTGTAACTGGATGACCTGGGAGGTATGCTCCAGCATTGGATTGCGACGCCTCTTTCCCCTCCCACCCTGCCTACCCCCTGCCCCCCCCCTTTCTCACCCTCCCCTCCCAACCACCCCGCATCCCCTCCCTCCTCTCCCCCCCCCCTCCCGCGAACCATTCCTCCCCCACTCATATCCTCCTTCAACCTCCCGACCCCGCTAGATGTGTCCAGGCCTCTCGTCCCCATGGCAGATGGTACCTCCCTATATCCTCACCTCATATCAGATCTATCCCCCCCGATTTGAGCCCGCTCTCGTCCCCTATACTAGGCCTCCCTCGTAGGCAGACACACTGCAAGTAGAACAATCCCCTGTTAGTATAACACTGCCTTCCTCTCGTCATTTAAAGCAGTCCCCATAGCAGGGAACAACCCCAAAACGACCCCAAACGAACTGAGAGGCTGACCACAACATGGCAAATTAACACAGTCCAGGGAAGGTAAACAGGGGAACAAAGCACACATGTTCAAACATCATTATCATATGAAAACCTGGGGCTGCATCATCCAATCTAGCCCAGTACTGTGTTGCTGGTATTTCCTGTATGACGACCCGGCTTCCGGGGTTCCAACAGGCCGCCCTCGAAATTAAAAAATACAACAGGTCTGAAAACCAGCCCGAGTTAGACCGCAGGCTATTAGGTTGCTGAGTCCCGAGAGTTAACCGCCCAGTTGGGCCTCCGTATGTCCGACTCCCAGTATATCACTCACCAGGGGGGAGCTCTCCACTGGCATCAGCTGGATCAGGACTGTCCCCTGGCATCTGCAGCCACTGCTGGTTCCGAAGTCTCCAACTGCATGACAAAAACTCTGTGCTGACCCTGGTGCACCACGTGTAAACGGGCCGGGTACTGCATGGTGAACTTGATTCGGGCCAAAATCAGCTTCTGGCAGACAGCAGCGAAGGCCTTCCGGCGCTGACTGAGGGCCGCCGAGTAGTCTTGCGCGATCCGGATTTTGACGTTGTCTGCTTCAATAGTCCCAGCTTTTCGAGCCTCTTTCAGAACGGCGTCTTTTTGCTGATACTGTAGGAATTTAACCAGCACAATTCGGGGTCGCATATCCCGCGTGTTCTTGGGGCCTACTCTATGCGCCCTCTCTAGGATAATCCGGGTCTGCTCTCCAGCCTCCCCCAGCAGCTTTGTACATAAGGTTTCCACGTACGGCAATAGAGCAGCATCGCCCACTGATTCTGGGATCCCCAGCATGCGAAGGTTGCTCCGTCTCGATCGATTTTCCAAATCATCGATCTTGTCTCCTTGGGCCTGGAGGGTGGTTTTTGCCTGTTTCAGTTCCCGCTTCAAACCCTCCACCTCCTCCTCCGTCCGCCCGATTCGCTCTTCCGCCTGTTGCATGCGGGTTCCAATGGTATCGATAGAAATTTGTACAGCGTCCAGCTTTCCTCGTATCTCCTCGAATTGAGCTGCTAATGCCGTGGAGACCGCCGCTGATATCTCCTCCGACAGCGCTCCGGGGACCGCCGGGGAGGGCAGACCACTCTTCGGGGGCGAGTCAGCCATTTTCTGCGGCCCCAGGCCCCGCTCTTTGTCCCGTCGGTTTGCCTTAGCCGCCGCAGCCATTCCAGCTGTTTCAAGGCTGAGGCGTTGGGGGAGTCGATGACCGATTCAGCGGTAGGGGAAGAACCACTCTGCCAATATTAGTTGAATGGCTCAGTTGACCAGCATGGGGACGGAAGCCCGGAGCTCAAGCAGAAGCGTCCACCCAAGCTCACCACATCACGTGGTCTCGGAGATGAGGTGATTATTATCAAACATTTGTAGACTTAAAATTAATTTACTAATTTAGGTTTGTCAGATCATCTCATATGAATCCTTTTAGATATTTTACTTTTTTTTTTTCCATCACAGGTCTTCCGATTGTAACATCGGTGTTCTCACTGAGCGTTAAGCAAGAGGATGATCTCCCCTTCATGGATCATCCTGACTCAGAGATGACTGCGCAGATCCAGCCTCCTGTAACAAGTAAGTATAAAATTCCTCCTGGATGTCTTACTAAGGTCAGCATGTGCCATTTAGGGCTTCAGCGCTGGTGGGATAAGAGGCCGTTGTCCTCTCTCTACCTCCCACTGTGCTTCCATTCTTTTGATGGAGTAGTCTACCTGCAGAGCTTTAGGGGGCAGCTGATGGATGTGTGAGACCTGTGGGCGGGATCAGGGTTGAAGCATGTGTGTGTGGTTGAAAGGGCTGCTGGGATTGGGGGCGGTGGAGGGGCTTCTCCATTGTTGCAGGGGGGAACATGATTGATGAGCATGATACCAGCTAATTTAGCCAAGGAGACATAACCTAAGAACTTTAGTGGCCCAGGGGAGGTGAAGTTCAGTTTTTGCAGTTCTTGTGGTTTAAGACAAGCCAGAGTAGATAATGTAATTTACAGTAATGCATTTTAATATTAATGAACTGACTGAGATGATTATACATTCAATACATATTAACAGTCCTTAAGGGTTTGCATGCAGGTGTTGAAAGGGTCACTGATGTGCTGTGAATCTTTTAGGCAGGGCTGATTTGCCTCTGGCTGAGGTAAGGTGAGCAACGAGGTGCAAATGTTCAAAGGGTCACTGCACTGCTCTGCTCTGCTGCTGTTGCCCCCCCCCAAATGGTGCTGCTGTAGGCCGACATCTGGTCCAGTTTGTGGCTGTGTCCAGCCTTGTTCGGAGAGCAGAGGTGGAAGAGAATATTTGAAGGATCAGGGAAGGCTTCCTTTAGCACATTAGCAAGGAAATGCCTGTAAAATTATATATAGGTGATACAATGAGGGCATTCCCAGAGGCCTTTAGCCAGTGCTGGAGAAAGGGGACTTCTTGCATATTTGGTGACTTGGAAGAGCAAAGCATATTGGGAAGACGTGGTTGTGGGGCTGGAAGGGCTGGTGGAGGTGAGACTGGACTTGGATCCTAGGCAGTATTTACTGGAAATCTCCAGCTTGTGCTCTAATTATGCTGAAAATTCAAATCCCAACTGTCATGAACAACGAGGAGATGAATGTCAGCTGCATTGAAATAAGCTCTGATCCCCCAAATCCGATATCAAGGTAGCCAGGGGTGAGATGAAAACATTTAATAAAGTAGGGGCCAAACAGACCCCTGAGGGCCACCATATGACAGTAGGTAGATTGCAGAGACTATTAGCATTTATTGACACCTAAAAAATATGTCTTGATGAATAGGAACAGAAGCAATTCAGAGCGACATCAGTAGAGCCAGTTTGTTCTAAGCGTGTTAATCGAAGGGTTTGGCTGATTACAGCAAAAGCTGCCCTTAGGTCACGCTGCATTACCAGGATGTGTCTAAGGCTATCCTGGCAGCTAACTCTCTCATTCAGCTTAATTGACGTTGCTCTTTCTGTTCTATGTCCACAGCCAAACGTAAATCAGTGCGTGGGGGAGGGGGAGTTATTTATTTTGGTATTTATCCATTTTAAGACTCTGGATAGGTTGCAATTTAACATACATAATATTTACATAAATAAAATAACATCACAAGCATACACATAAAAACTAGTGATCTGCTCAGCAGCAACTTTCTCAAAGTTCTGCGGCAAAAGGAATATTTGAGATTGGACTGGACTGGAGGGACGCTATGGAATTGCCAGATAACTACAGACCAGACTCCTGGGTTCTATCCCCCTTCCAGCAGATGGGGAAGTACTCAATTGGCATTCAAAAAAAAATAAAAAAAGGGACAGTTTTCAGTTGACCAGAGAGCTGATCAGGCTTTGTGAGTAAAGTGGATGCTGTGGTGGAGTGTAAATTCAGCCTGTAGGGTAACAACGCTCCTTGGTTGCCTGCAGGTCCCTGAGGACGGCATACTCCTAGTGGTTCTGGACTCTATACCCTTCTAGAAGGCATCCCAACAATACTGCAGCCTTCAGTGGTCTTTGCAGGTAAAAGGGCGTATGCTTCTTTAATTTCTTTTGTATGTTGGCTCTTCATCGTGCGTCAGGCTTCCCTTGCAGCTTCAGGACTCTGGGCCTTCAGGGAGGCAGGATTTGGCTCCTGTTCTTGGGGGGCAAGCGATGAGGCAGTCAGCAGGCTTACTGCATAAAGTAGGGCCTGGGGGAATCTTAACATAGTAAATGACGGTAGATAAAGACCAGCATGGTCCATCCAGTCTGCCCAGTATTCAGTTTATTTTGATTTTATCCTGTTGCTGTAAAGGGATCCAAGAGTGACAAGGTTCCTCCTAAACTACGGGAAGAGACCTTGGTGGTTACTTCACCTTTTAAGCTCTGGAGGACACTCTAGCCAGAGTTTTGTATTATTTGGAGGAGGACCACATTTCAGGGTACTCTGACTTTTGATGACCCAAAGGAGGGGCCCTCGGAGCTCGGTGAAGATGTCTTGACTCTGGGACCTGGAGCAAGGAGAAATCCCTCCGGGAGAGGATCCCAGTGTTGTGAGTTTTGCCAAGAGGATCTCGTGGCATTAATTGTGCACTTTTTGGCAGCCCGAAACATTCCTCTGGAACCACAGACAGTGGAGCCTTCCTTAGAAGATCCCCTATTACGAGGATCAGGGTGTTTGAGACTGCCTTTCCTGTCCATAGGATCCTTAAGCAGATGATTGATTTGGACTGGGAAGTTCATAAAGCGGGATTGCGCGGTGGTCGGACCATGCAGCGCCCGTATCCCATTCCATTGAGTGAGAAGGATCTCTTGAAGATGCCCAACATGGATGCCATGGTCTCCGTAGTGACCAAGACGATCACCATCCCTGTGGAAGGAGGTACGGCATTGAATGATGTGCAGGATAAGAAATTGGAGACCTTTAGTTAAAGCAGGCATTTGAGGTGAATGTGTTGGCCTTAAGTTCTGCAGACAGAAGCTTTTAATGTGGCCAGAGCATGTACAGTATGTATTGGTCAAAGGCCTTATCGGGATCTGATGCTGACACCTCGTAGCTTATGCCTGAGGAGGCTAGGCTGGAGTCTAGAGTGATGTATTTGGCAAATACATTCTATGAACTTTGGGTTTCTACCAAGGGTATGGCCTCAGTGGTGGCAGCTCGATGGCTCTTGTGGTGGTATAACTGGTTGGTGGATGTGTCTTCTTAGACTCTTCAGTGTAAGCTCCCCTTTAAGGACAAGCTTGTGTTTGGGGATGCCTTGGAGATGTTGGTCAAGGAATTTCGGGAGTTTAGGCTGGCTACGTTTCCTGATGACAAGCCAAAGGCTAGTAAGCTGACCCCGGTGTTGAGGGATACGTCTTACGATTTACATCATTTCTGAGCAGTGCACTTTGCCCCTTATTAAATGCTACATTATCCTTTTAGGGGTCAGACCTTTTGGGGTGGTAGAGGAACGGGTCAGGGGTTCTTTTCAGGAACTGGGGCCAGTTCCAAGAAAGCGCAATGAGATGAGGGGGCCCAGGCAGGGGTGGTGCAGGTCGGGGATCGTCTTCACCAGTTTTACCCTGTCTTAGTCCAGATCACTTCTGACCAGTGGGTGATGGAAGTTATTCACAAAGGTTTTTCTCTGGAGTTCACAATACTGCTCGTGGATGCCTTTCTGTTGTCTCCTTGCAAAGCTTCCACCAAATTGCAGGCCGTCAGGGGTACTTTCCAGCAGTTGCTCCAGTTACAAAACTACTGTAATCAAGATACAAAACACCACCATTCAAGTAAAACAGGAGGTGAAATACTTGGAAATCATCTTGGACAAATCCCTCAGTATGTCATCCCAGGTAAAACAAACAGCTAGGACTATATTCTTTAAGCTAAGATCCATCCAGAACCTAAGACCTCTCCTAGATCCTAGCGATTTTTGAGCGGTAGTCCAGGCGCTCATAACCCCACACTGGGACTTCTGCAATAGTTTACTACAGGGTCTGCCCAAAAAGACAGTTAACATCCTCCAAATAGCCCAAAATGTGACTGCCGAATAATAATTAAAGCAAGCTTGACAGAGCATACCTCCTTTTATTGGAACAACGAAAATCTTACAGATATTGCAATTTTACGACTGATCATTCTCAGGCTGTTAAACAATTTCCGGATTTGGACATTGTGGTGAGAAGAGCTGGCAAGGGTGGTGCCACAGTCCTCCTTTCTAGGGATCAGTACCAACGACAAATAGATGCCCATTTGATGGATTGCACTAATTATGTGATTCTTCCTGCGGATCCTACGGAGGCTCTTCAAATGCAGATACATTCAATTGTTTCTGCAGCATTTTTCAAGAATTGGATTACCAGGCATGAAATGGATTTTCTTGTCAAAAAGCATCCAAAGACACCAATTTTCTACCTGGTTCCAAAAGTGCATAAATCGTTAGTTGATCCATCGGGTCGCCCCATAGTATCTTGCAGGGATTCCCTGCTGGAGCCTCTTTCCAAATTTTGTGACATCTTTTTGCAGCCTTGTAAACGGAGGCGCTGGGCGTGAATGTCCAGAGTCTTGGCAAAGGCAAATACTATTATGACTTGCAAAGGATTGTGGGGAATGTAGTCCATTCATACCAGAATCAGCCGTTCACAAAATAATGAGTTGTGTTGCTCGAGTGTAAGCAAAGAAAAATATATTTTATTTATGGGGTTAATTCTCCCACACAGATTTACTTGGTAACACAAAAGGATACTTGCTTTCAGTATTGTACTTAGGAAAAACAAATCCTGATATCAGCAACTGAACTTCTTAAGCAATCAAATAATAAAGACCTTGATGGGAAACAGAAAAGGTCTTTTTGAGGGCTCCTGCTAATAACTTTTTAGCAGTGCTCCAAAAGCAAAAAACAAAACCCAAAAGTAACCAAAACAACTGTTCTTTTTCCAAGGATAACTTCCTTCTATTTTCACACACACACAGAAATTTCCTTTCAGAGCTCACGTGCAATTGTGCATGGCTTAATTACCAACCATTAGCCAGCTGCAAACCCCTTTGCTAGTTTACTTTCTATACATGGCTCAAATCCTACCCTAAAGCTTTCTTGCAGGCTTTTCTGGGTATATAAAAGAACAAGTTATAGTTTCTTTTGATGGTTGTTGTATTTGTGAAAGTATTTTACCACAGCAGCCTAGTCAGAGAGCAATCCATGTATTCATTATGATCATTTAAAATATCTCCTTCTTCTTCAACTATCATAGGATCAATATCATGGTCTGGCTCAGAGGAATTCCTTAATGGAGCACTCTCAGGACAATACTTGTTTCCCTGCTGTCTTCCAAGTGAAGAGCTAGGGCATAGATCAGTGTTCATACTTGAGCTTCCTTTGCTGTTAGGTTTACTCTCCAGATATCCTGGCCAGTAAGTAGTCCAGCTTTTATGTCCAGCCTTCCAATCAAGATCCCTGGACACTGGGTCTCTCTTCACATACCTTCTTGCACTGGTCTTAGGGCCCCTTCCAAATGCAGCCGTCTCACTCAAAGGTGCCGTCTGGGAATTCCTGGCTCTGTAACCCCACTCCTCTGGTTTCCTCCAGTCCAATGGAGTATGCTTGCCTCTGGAATGACTCCCAACACACGTACTGCTGTGAGCTCCTTCTTTAGACCTCCAAGATGTTTTCCTCTTCTTCCTTCCACGTTGCTGCTGCTTCCTGATCTGGAACTCCTTCTCTATCTGCTTCCCTTTCTGTGTATTATATGTTTTACTTTTAACTTGTTTAGAGGGATGCTCCACCCTAGCACAGCCCAGCTGTGCTAAATCAAGCCCTATCCTTGGAGATGAGTGATTGGGGATTACCTCATAGCTCTCCTGATTGAACACACGTTTCCCCACTTCAACTCTTCTAGAGGCTGTTTGAAACCTGGTGCATTCTGGGACTGGTAGTCTTTTATGAAAACATTCTGTTTTAGTATTTCTACCAGCAAAGACAGGTTGCTTGTTCAGAGCCAATTCACCTCTATTATAGCTCCTTCCTGAACTATGATAAGCTTCCTTATCACAGCCTGTGGCAGCAAAAGTTTGTTCGTACCTTAGAGATACTGGGGATTTTTTAGGTCAATTAAAAACGTGTCAGGCAGTGGACACTTATACTTATCTGGTGTCACTGGATGTACAGGCACTATATACCAATACTGACCAACAAGAGGTGCTTACTTGCCTGCAAGATTATCCACTATCTCTTCCTGATAGGATACCGCGATTGTTCTTATTGGAACTGCTTGACTTGGTCTTGAATAAAACCTTTTTTCTACACCAAGGAACATTCTATCAGCAGGTACACGGAATAGCAATGGGGGCTACGGTGGCCCCGTCAATTGCCACTATTTATATGGCGGATTTTGAACGGCTTTATGTGTACCCAGATCCGGCTTTTCAATTTATTCCTTTTTGGAAGCGCTTTTTGAACGACATCTTTTTTTCTCTGGACTAGCACCCGCACTGATTTGGATAGTTTTGTGTGGCGACTTAATACACTTGTGCCCAGGATTCAATTTACAGCACAGATAGCTCCCAGAACTATGCAGTTTTTGGATGTTTTGATCTCTCTATCCCCCCAAGGGTTTGTGACAACCTTATACCGCAAGGCGGTACAACGTAACACGTTGCTTCGATACGATAATGGTAAATGGGATGGAAGGATACTCCTATGAAGAAAGGCTAAAAAGGTTAGGGCTCTTTAACCTGGAAAAGAGACGGCTGAGGGGAGATATGATAGAAGTCTATAAATTAATGAACGGAGTGGAACGGGTAAACGTAGATCAATTGTTTACCTTATCAGAATATAGAAAGACTAGGGGTCATGCAATGAAGCTACAGGGTAAACTATTTAAGACTAATAAAAGAAAATATTTTTTCACTCAACGTGTAATCAAACTCTGGAATTTGTTACCGGAGGATGTAGTAAAGGCTGTTAGTGTAGCTGGGTTTAAAAAAGGTTTGGACAAGTTCCTGGAGGAAAGGTCCATAAACCATTATTAAGAAGGGACCCAGGATATCAACGCTTGAACCAATACAAGCATTGTGGAACCTGTGTCCCTTGGGGAAACTGCTAGGTACATATGACCTAGATTGGCCACTGTTGGAAACAGAATACTGGGCTTGATGGACCTTGGTCTGACCCAGTATGGCATATCTTATATTCTTATGATAGTTTCCATCCATGGGCTTTGAAACAAGGTTTACCTTTTGGGCAGTTTTTATGGTTGAGACGTAGTTGCTCGACTCTACAGGACTTTAATCTACATGCTGGGGAACTGAAAACACGCTTGCTTCAAAGGGGGTACCCCTTTGCGGTGGTTTCTGAAGAGCTTACTTGACTCTCCCCTCACCAGTAACCTCACTGGGCTCTTGAAGCTACAAAGAACTACATTCACAGACACTGGGAAGGTTATCAAATACAGCAATAAATACAACACAGTTCTCTAGAAAATACACCAAAGCTTTGGGGAGAGGAAACTGAGAGACACACGTTCTCCCTGTTTACTCTGCCTTATTAGCCATGGTTCACTTTATTTATAAGGTTTTTTAGATGATACAGCATAATTTCACTTTACCATTATACGTCATGTATGTTTATCATATTGTAGGTCAACTTATTCAGTGTGGGTCAATGTGGAGCCATACATGGGGTCCATGACATAATTGTTTACTGTTACATAGCCATTATGAGGAAACATACTGGATTCCACAATATAGAGTGACCTAATTGACATATTTGTTAACTGCTGACAACTCGATATTTTCTAACCTTGATATCTTGATATCTGCTAATTACTAATCACTAACCCTGAAAGTATTTTAGTTAATAACCCTGAGACTGCTATCTGGTATCCTTGAGACAGAGAGGCACTGCTATCTGGTATCCCTGAGACAGAGAGGCTGGGGTACAACGTGCCCTTTCATTATTTCAGGACATGTACACTTCCACCTACTAGAGAATATTTCTAAGCAAGGTTCTGAACAGAATTAACTCTTTCTCAGTTTTAGTCATTCTAATAGTGTATGGTATCCCATGCTAATATACATGCTTTCAGTTTCTAAAGTGTATAAGAGAGCGCGACATCTTCATCGTGAATGGCTTTATGCTCCACCAGCACCGAAGTCAACTGACTCTGTAATAACGGGTGTTCTCCCTTATACTAGGCACATTATACAAGTCACTGGTCTGCTTCATCGATTTTGGCCAATATTAGGGATACACACTTGCTTTCGTGATCAAACCCTGCAAGTCGCGTATTCGCTTACAGCAAACCTGCGGGATTTACTAATGACAACCACCTCGCCTGAAGATCGCCCTTTAAAGTCACATGTCGACAAAGGCCACTTTGCCTGTGGAAATTGCATATATTGTTCATTGACTCTCGAGGGCCCTGAATGGGTGGATGAACATACGTCCCATAGGTATATGACCAGGTGGCACACAGATTGTTCCTCGGCGTATGTTGTATATCTGATCATATGTCCTTGTTTCCTTTATTATATTGGCCGTACTAAACGGGCGATAAGATTTGACTTTCGGAACATGCTTCCCGGTTGAGGACAAAATCTCTTTCGGCTCCTATGGTCAAACATTGTTTGAAGATGGGCCATGTTTTTGATTCTATGCGCTGGAGAGTGTTGGACTTTATCCCACCGGAACCTAGAGGAGGTGATCGTGAGAAAAAGCTCCAATGGCATGAACAGCGTTGGATTTATCTATTAAATTCTGTGGTCCCAAAAGGTTTGAATCTCCAAATAGACTGGTATACCATTATCTGATGTGGTTCCTCATCTTTACCTTGTGATTCCATTGAGGGATTTTCTGTGCAGTGGGAGTCCCCCTATGGTCTCAATGTAGGTAGAATATGATTGGTTTGAATGATCCTCATGTCATCAAGACGTCAGACGCCGTCGACTATAAGGCAAGTTACATTCCCGTTTGTCTGCCAGCTGAAGATCTGTCAACTGCCGATTATTTGGACCTGAAGCAGGGTTTCTTGAAAAATTGGAGGAAAACCCAAAACGTGAGCCACGTCATCTGCTGTTCTGGCGTCTTGGCAGTACTTTGGCAACAGCTAAGTTAATGATTCTACTTTTATAAGATTATTTAATAAAAGGAGAGGTCACGGTGGTGCTCTGAAAAATTTCTCAGCACTGTGCTCACAAGCTCCGACAAAAAGATGATTTAAGATTCTAGGGGATTTTTTGGATATTCGGAATTTTTTGTGGTATAAGATATTGGCAACATAGTGGGGAATTTAGGTGGACGAAACATAGCAATGAAACTGGGTATGCATTGAATATAGCAACATATCATGATCAATAAACAGATACAGATAATAAGTCCCCCAATGATCTGTCTGAGGCTGCCCATACTGAGCAGCCATGGGAAGAGTAAATAAAAAGAAAGTGCACATGTCTATTGCTAAAGCAGGTGTAAATTGGGATCCTGATGACTGGGATGGTAATATCTGGGATTCCACTGAATCATCTAATTCTGAGGGAGAGCAAGGAGTCAGGAATGAAAACTATCAGCACAACCAATTTATAGGAGAAAAGTGCAGAGTACTCCTCAAAATCCTGGAGGAGTTAATCTAGATACTGTGGAGGATTTTATTCACCAAGACATTAATGATATCCAGGACAGGTTTAGGCAGAAGCCTGGGGAATCACTGATTACCTGGATGGTGCGTATTTATGAGACTGGAGCTTCAGGAGTACAGCTAGATCGAGGTGATGCTAAGAAATTCTGTCTAATTAGTTCTGACCCTGTGACACAAGAGCAGTTTCGTAATCACATAGCACAAAATATGACTAATTTACTTCAACTGGCAGTAGAAGGATGTAACGTTAAATATCCTGCCGAAGCTGATTGGCCCCCAAATGATAAACAATGGTTTGCTTTGCGCAAAGCTATTAAGCGCATTAAAGAGGAAGGCGTGAAAACTGCCATTTTTATAGGGCAAGCTGATCAGTTAATGAATTGTGCCATGACTATATCAATGAGGAATACGATTATGCGTTTGGCTCCACCAGCTTACAAACATGTTATTATGACTTTACTGATAAACCAAACAGGGAATCCTTTATCAGATGTGATAGAAGCGGTGAGACAGTTAGGTGAATTGGGAGAATGGGGCCCAAAGTACAGTGCTGGTGACAGAAGGGAGAATAGATCCGAGGGACAGAAGGGAAATATAAACAACCGAGTGTCCAGGAAAGATATGTTTACTGCTCTCCTTAAAGATGGGGTTAAACGGGAACAGATTGATGGAATTGACACACAGAGCTTGTGGGAAATATATAAGAAGAGAGGGCTGAATAAGACAAGTGGAAACAGGAATGTGAATAAGCAAGATTCCGAAGTGAATGAAGAGGAGAAAAAGAATGATCATGCAACGTGAGCAGCCATGAGTTGCATGATTTACGCAGACGACGTCCTACTGTACCTGCCAATATCCCTGGATTGCCCGGACCTCACCCCACTAACCAAGTGCTTCAATGCAATATCAGAATGGCTCCTCTCCCAAAATCTGCGCATCCAACGTAAGAAAACAGAGGTCCTGTTCATCTCTAGAAATCCTGAATTTACTCCACCTAACCACTTGGAAGTAGACAACGCCAAGCTGCAAGTAAAATCAGCCATACGGTATCTCGGAGTCACATTGGATCAGAACCTCAACATGAAGCAGCACATAGCAAAAACAGTAAGAGCGATCTACTTCAAGATCAGATCCCTCAGACACATACGCCCTCTACTCGAGCTGAGCGACTTCCGTACCATCTACCAAGCCCTCATCATCCCTCATTTCGATTATGCAAACGCCATCCTACAAGGACTCCCTCAGGCAACCTTACATCCCTTACAACTCGCCATGAACTGCGCTGCGCGAATCCTCTTTGGAGCACCAAGGAGAGAGCACATCACACCCCTCCTGATGCAGCTGCACTGGCTCCCCATCCAAGCCAGGATTAGCTTCAAGACCTTAGTGATGACATTCAAAGCCATCAGTGGGTTATCCGCCTCTTCAATATGTGACCTCATACAACCACCCACGCCCAACAGGATAAGAAGAACCGCTGCAGCCAACATGCTAGCAATACCAAAAGCTATGACAAGATGCGCCATATCAACTTCAAATAGAGCCTTTAGTCTGAGTGCCCCAAGCCTCTGGAACTCTCTACCACCACACATCAGAGCTATCCCCAACTTGAGCCAGTTCAGGAAGGCCTTAAAACACTTCCTCTTCATTAAATACTTCACAGCCTCCCCCGAACCCCAGCCACCATGTATGAGCAACACACAATAACTCCATCTCACATATATACAGTTACCTATTTCAATGTTCCACACATGTAGATAGTTTCCCCTGTTATCCAAGTTGACTGCTCCTGTTCATTGTAATGACCTGACTCTTGTTTACTGTCGGATACTGTTTGTTTTATGTAAACCGCGCTGATCGCAAATAGTGCGGTATATAAGAAATGTAAATAAATAAATAAAATAAATAAATGAGGGGAAAAGAAAGGAGGGTGAGATTAGAGAAGCAAGATCAAATGCTATTCCCACAGCACCACCTTCTGATTTGTATCCTGATCTTTCATGGGCACAGGATTTGTTTGAAAACTAGGAAGTGGGCCAGGCTCCAGTTGAAGGGTGGACCCGTAAAGACATGAGACCCCATGTAAACTTAGAAATTTTTTGGAAACATAAGAACATTCAGAGGGTCCGAGCCTTAGTAGATACTGGAGCGGAGGCCACCTTAATCCATGGAAATCCAAAACATTTCAAAGGACAGCATGTTACACTCACTGGGTTGGGAGGAAGGAAAACAGATGCTGTACAAACCACATTGGAAATGAAAATTGGTCAATTGCCTAAGAGAAAATACTCGGTGTTTATTGTTTCCATTCCCGAGTATATAATTGGGATAGACATATTAAAGGGGGTGACCCTGACACTTGATGATGAAAAATTTCAATTTGGTGTCAAACCATATATGTCTGCTAGACCTGTTGCTGTAGGACACCTCAAAATATCACCGGTGAAGTTGTCCCCTGCCACTAGATCCCGGGGAGACATCAAGAAATAGGAGAAAAAATTCAGGAATTACTAGAAGCGGGGTTGATTAAACCGGTTACCACTGCCTGGAACAATCCGGTTTGGCCGGTAAAGAAATCAGATGGCAGTTGGAGAATGACGGTTGATTATAGGGAATTGAATAAGTATACCCCTCCATTGACCGCTGCTGTACCAGATACAATTACTCTTATTGAAAATATTCAAAGACATGCAGGGACCTAGTATGCTGTCATAGATTTAGCTAATGCATTTTTTATATTCCAATTTCGGAGTAGAATTGGGAGCAGTTCTCATTTTCTTGGCAGGGTAGCCAGTACTGCCCTACTTGACTCCTTCAGGGGTATTTACATAGCCCCACTATCTGTCATAGGATTGTGGCAGAAATGTAACTAACACTGTGAGTTGTAATAATACAATATTACAAGCTAGTTATAGTAGAAATGTTAAACTGCCAATAGGATGGTTATTTTCTTGTGGTAATATCACTTATACCTATATTCCAGGTAATCTCACAGGGGGGCCTTGTACACTTAGTAGATTAGGATTTATTATGCCATCCTCTCCTAAAATTAAAATTAGAAATAGAAGAACAATAACAGCTATGATACCCGCAGATTATGATTCAAAGGTTACTTTACTTTCTAAAGCAGAATATACCAGTGCAGCCGTTTCCCTTCTGGGAGTGCCTGGTTTAGCCTTATATAACACTCGTACAATTAACGCCTTAGCTTGCACCATGGTAAAAAGTCTTAATCACACTTCAGTTGCTTTACAAGAATTATTTATTGATTTAAGAAGCGCTAGGAAGGCAGTCTTGCAAAATCGAGTAGCTATGGATTATTTACTTTTAAAACACAATTATGAATGTGAACATTTTGAAGGCATGTGTTGCTCTACTTTAACTGACCATGCTACTTCCATTCAGTCTCATATTCAAGCTTTGCAGTCTAGCTAAAGATATCAAACAAGATATTAATGTTAATTGGTGGGATTGGGTATTTGGATGGCTGCCCAGTATGGGTAACATCAGACAAATCATTGGGGGACTTATTATCTGTATCTGTTTATTGATCATGATATGTTGCTATATTCAGTGCATACCCAGTTTCATTGCTATGTTTCGTCCACCTAAATTCCCCACTATGTTGCCAATATATTATATGCATAACCAATAGTCAAAGGACCGAATGTAGTACCAATGAATTAAAATTGACTACTGATTATGCATCAGCAGTGAGTTAGGGGTTAATTCAACCTCAGTTTTGCAGTTTGGTGAGAAACTGCTTGCATAACTACAGAGAGATACTGGAGGACAGGATGGGAGGAATTCTTCACCTAGCAAATGGAGACCAATTAAGGAGAACAATTCACCTAACAAATGTAGACAAGATAAAGAGAATTCTTCACTTAGCAAATGTAGACCAATTAAGGACAACAAGAGAACAATTCACCAAGCAAATGAGGAAGAATTCATCAATTGTAATTGTAAAGTTTTGAGCTTCTAAAACCATGGGGGGGGGGTTTCCTTTGAGCATTCTCAGACGTCTGGACTGTGTCTTGATTGTGTTTAATGGTTAACTGACGCTATACTAGGTGTAGGTCACCTGATAGAACTGGTTGTCTTTGCAACAGGATAAAGTGGGTACCTTTCTCAGCCAGAGGAGAGGAACAGAGGGATCTCTTCCATGGAGTTGACGCGTTGCCTGGAAAATCTCCTGATTGAGAAGTCTCTCTTGTCTGGCTGAAACAGGGATCCATTTAGTCGAAGTGTGACATGAAATGAAGTTCAGAACTGTATCGGTGATGTATTATTTTCCTGTAATTACTTGCTTTCTAGTTATCTTTTCTAACTAATCGTAGATAAATAAGTGAATGACTTGCCTTTCTAAAT
This sequence comes from Ichthyophis bannanicus, assembly GCA_033557465.1. Lineage (NCBI taxonomy): Eukaryota > Metazoa > Chordata > Amphibia > Gymnophiona > Ichthyophiidae > Ichthyophis > Ichthyophis bannanicus. The sequence continues at coordinate 27,795,931 of CM066033.1, forward strand.
AAGCATAAGTAAAAAAGTTAAATAAGTGAATGTCAAGTTATCCGCCCCCAACATAGCAGCCATGCAAGCGTGTCGTCCACCGCCGTGACCTTTGCCAGGGCTCTTCAAGGAGACTGCACAAACGCAGGAAGAACTGGTCTTGGAAACTCGAGGGCATATCCTTCTCAGACCACCTCCAGAACCCATTGATTGGATGTGACCCGGGCCCAGGCGGAGAAAAATTGCCTTAGCTGGCTCCCCACAGGCAGAAGTCCCTCTCGGGCCCCTGTTGTTTCATTGTGGCTTCCTAGGACCCGAGGCGGAGGAAGAGGCCCCAAAACCCCTTTCTGCTCCCGGAAACCCTGCCGAATGGTCCCTCTGAAAAGGCACCGACCTAGCCGCACGAAACCTCTGAAACTCCCACAGCTGACTACACGCGGGAGAGAGAGTATGATTCTGCTTCAGCCTATCCTCAGGGAACCTGCCTCCCTTAGTCTCGCCGAGCTCCTTCACAAATTTATCCAGATCCTCTCCAAAAAGCAACTTTCCCTTAAAGGGAAGCCTGCTGAGGCATGATTTAGAAGAAGCATCTGCCGCCCAATTGCGCAGCTAAAGGTAACGACGAGCCGCTACCACCGAAGCCATATTCTTCACTAAGCTTCTTATGAGATCGTACTGACTATCTGCTAGGTAAGCCGCTCCAGACTCAATCCTAGCCGTTTCCCCCTGTGCATTTCTGGAAAGGTCGCCAGCCACTTAAAGTTGCTGCAAGCACCGTAGGCAAGCCCTGGCTACCCAGGCCCCACACACTGATGCCTGGAGAGCCAGGGCACTGACATCAAAGGCCTGTTTTAGAAATGTATCCAGCTTCCTATCCTGGGTATCCTTAAGGGCCGCACTTCCCTCAACTGGAATATTCATCTCTTTTTGTCACCGCAGACACCGCTGCATCCACTTTAGCAGCAGCTGTTTCTCCAAATCTGGCAAGGGGTACAAGCGTGCCATAGACCACATGCCCCTTAAGCTGGACTCCGGCTGATTCCATTCCTCCTGAATCATCTGCCGAACTACCCGGTGCACTGGAAAAACCTTCTGAGATTTCCTGACTGCCTGACTCAGTGGGTCTGCCAACACCTCCTCGTCTGCTGGAACGCCCACCACGATATTGAGCACTTTCAGGGACTCGCCAATCAATGTCGGGAGCATTAAGACAAATTCAGGGGAAAACACCCTCCCCAGCCTCCTCCTTCTAGTATTCCTGAGGAAGTAGAGGATGTGGGTTGCAACTGCGGAGGGGCCGACAGCTCTAAAGCAAAAGGCAGATGAGAGGACGGCGCATGCCCTTCTTTCAGAGGATCCCCTGACCCCTGGCAGTCGGAAGCCAGCAAATGCTGGGACATACCTATTTGCATTTCCTGCTCAATTGAGGCAGCCTCTGCTGCGCAGCCTCTACAGACACCGGCTTCAGGCACTGTTCCCCGCCGGGTACCGAAAACCAAACACTGCGGTCTTTACGGCATGGTAATCGATAACTGTACTTGGCAGGTTATGGGTTTTGTTATCTATCTATACAGCTCTACCTAGATACCCAAAATATATATATATATTGTAGTGGTGAAAGCCCCCAGGAGGTGGTGGAGGACAAGCCTGTTCAAATAAATGACATTGCACTTGTGCACAGGATTTCCAAGCCAGATAAGAAAACAACACAGCTCTCTGCTGAGCTCAGGCCACGCCCCAGCTCAGAGGGGGAGACAGGCTTCCTCACTGATTGGTCACACCTGAGGGAAGGACAGGGAGTGCCGGGAAGCAAATGCTTTTTAAATCCACAAACAGAGCAGGGAGAACCTTGGAGAGAAGGTGGAAGCGACGGAGAACGTTGGAGCAAGAGAAAACCTTGGAGAGAACGTTACAGCAAGGCAGAACCTTGGAGCAAGAGGGCTAGCAAAGGAAGCAATTGGAGAGATGGTAATTGGACATACAGCAACAAGGGCTATAGCAGCAGCAGAGGAAAGAAGGAAGAAAAGCCTCATCAGAGCAGTAACCTAAGTGGCACTGGAAATAGACATAAGGAAGCTGAATTCCAGAACCTGGAGGATAGCATGAGAAAAGGGATCAGCAGTTGTCTAGGAAACCCTGCCAAAGGTAAAGCTAGCATTTCTAATGCTGAATCATTATTGGAGAAGCCATTTGCCTTTGCTACTGTCCAGAAGGCAGACCCAACACCTTTAACTGATAATAGGTGGGGGGAGAGTCTTACATACGGGGAAAGCTATAACACTGACAAAAGCAAGACAGCTGAGCCTTCAGAGTTAGAAGCCATAAGCAAGCTGTTGTCAGAAGGAAAAGTTTTCTCTCCTAATGCTAATGTGCCTGTACACGCTGAATTGCTCCTGAACCAGTTCAAGGAATTTCTGGAGGAAAGAAAGTCAGGGAGAACTGTTAAACCTGATAGAGATGCCAGTAATTCTAATACTGTTGAAAGAATGCAAATAGATTCTTGTTTGCCAGCTTTAGAAATTGAATCTTCTCCCATGGATTGCTCTTTATGTTTAAAGGAAGAAGGCATTGTTGAACAGCACTGAAACTGTATGAAATAATATAGAAAGTACTTGCCATACCTGCTGAAGAATTGGAAAGGCTTATTTTATGTTTAATAAGCTTAATTGTCTTCTGAGGATAAGAGCCGTGCTGTGAGAAAGAAAATCAGCTGTTGAATAACCACACGGGGCAGTGTCCTGTGGAAAGTTTGTGGGACTGAGAAACAGCTGAGCAGTGCTGAGACATTTCTGTTAACGTTTTTCTTCTGTTCCTGAAATGCCTTTATGTTGGAGATGCATTCTTTATGCTTGTTTGTGTTTGAGCTTTGATGCGCTGGAAATTCCCCACAATAAATATTCTTGCAGCCTTGAACCACTCATGTCATAACTACAATTTTGTCCTTAAGGAAATAAGCAAAACTACAAGTCCCAAAATCCCTGGCGACAATAAGAATAGCTTTATTCTAAAGAGGACACTCAAAGGCCACTTCCAGGTTGTAAGCTCTTGGGGGCCCAAGCGGAAGCATCGCAATATGTATATGTGTGTGTGTGTGTATATATATATATATATATATATATATATGTGTATATATACCTACCGATAACCAAGCAAAGGAGATATATACAGTATATGCAAACCTGTAAAAACTACCCCTTTATTTATTTATTTATTTTCAAAAAACCAAGTCATTGGGGCCCAGGAACAGCTCCCTCGAGCCATCTGCTTCCACTGAACTGCCCCCGAGAAGGCGCGCAAAAAGAAAGGCGTACCTGCTCTCCAGCTGTTGTCTTTTCACTCGCAGGCAGTAGTAGGCCACATCTAGCCACATGGTCGGCAGCCGTGTGGCAGCCAACACACCACGCGGTTCGCCGCCACATACCTTGCCTGCGCGAACTCACTCTTCGCTCTGGAGCTCCTTCTTTCTGTCAGCTATTTCCCGCCCCCACGCTCAGCCACCTTCAGGGCTTCGGCGTAAGGTGGACAGAAAGGCAGGTTCCTTCTGCGTGTCGGCCGGTACTTCCTCTGGCAGAGCGCAGGGCAGAGAAGACGCCTCTGCTTTCTCCCTCTTCCCGGCTCTCTAGCCCCCGATGTGGGCTGCCGAATGCCTCTTCCTGTCCCCTGGCACCCGAGGGAGGGGGAGGGAATCTCGCTCTTTGAGGGAGAAAGAAAGAAACTAAAACAAAGCAAATTAAAGTAAAATACTTTACAGGAAGAAAGAAAGAAAAACCAACAACAGAACCAAGGATCCCAAACCTAAACCCCTCTAGTTCCTAAGTGTCTCTTTAGTAAGCCCTGTTCCCTGGCTTACTGACTCCCTCCAGCTGCTTGGAGACTGAACTTACTGGAGCTGGTGGGTGGTGCCAATAGTATTTATATCAGAGGGTCATCAAATTGATGATGGGCTCAGTCTCCAAGCTGCTGGAAGGGGAGCACAACTCAGAGGAAAAAGGACTGTACTGGAGGGACGCTAAGGAACCATAGTTCATCCTCTTAACTTTTTCATTAATTTCTGTGGTATATAACCTGCCATAATGGGTCCATGAACATGCTCACCATCGCCTTTATCTGTGGCAGGGATGCTATTTACATCTGCAATGTCTGCACTATCGCTACCACCATCGTTAGCCCTATTGTGTAAGCTTTGGGAGTGTACCTTTTATCCTGGGTGATGTGTGGCCAGTATGTATTTTTCTTTTTTGTTCCTACCATACTCCAATTGTAGTGTCACCTTACTGAGATTTAGTATGGAGGTTATACAACCACATCAATTCAATGTCATACTCAAGATTCTGTTAGACTGTAAATAGTTCCTAGTCTTACATTGTACTGTGTATTACCTATTTATGTAGATATGTTAATATCTTGTTCACATGTTCAATGGAAAATGTTCCTTGTAATATGTTGTTTTTTTATAAACCATGCTGATCATAAATAGTGCAATATAAAACCAAATAAATAAAAATAAATAAATACAACGGGGTCACCATGTGAAGGTGTGCAGCAAGATTTGAGGAAGGAACTTTATTCCTTCATGATGACAGAAATCTATTGACTTATAGGAGATGTATTTATTTAGACAGATATGTATACCACCTTATCCTTCAATCAAAGTGGTCACATGACAATTGTGGTTACATTTAACATGAGGGTACTTAACAATCACAGTGGTCACAGCACAACTGGAGGGTTACACTTAACATGAGGGTACTCGACGACATTATTCATTGAACTCGTGTGTCTAGTTGGGATAAGTGAGTATCGGGTTGGAAGAGGTAGTTGCATTACTGTTCGGGTGGAGACTGTTGTCTGTTTACTCATAGGTTTCTGTAAAGAACAGGGTTTTAAGGGCCTTACGAAAGTCTATGAGGTCATTCAAGGCCCTCAGGCTCGTTGGGAGAGAGTTCCAAAGTGTGGACGCCAATAATGAAGGAGCTCTTCTTGAGGTTGTTTGTTTTGTCTTGTGATATCCTGCAGGTGTGCAATCATTTTGTCATTAATAGCTGGTCTTGGTCTATTGGTGATATCCCTTGTTATGATATTGTCACAAGCACAACGCCAAAACCACTAGTCTCTAGTTGTTGAGGGCGTGGTGGTTGAGGAAACCTTTTATCAGCTGCTAGCAGCCTATTTCCCTGTGATGGCTTCTGGGAAATGTAGTACTGCTTAGCTATATTTATGCTTTAAGTAGAAGGATTGTAGTTGAGGTAAACCGAGGGTAAGGCTTATGACAGAAAAGTTTACTTTAAACACAACAGAACAGATCAGATTCCAGGTACCATTTACAGAATTATAAATTATAGGATTTTGCTTAAGGTTCAGCAAGTTGGTGGCAAAACAAACAGAACTCAACAATGGCTTTTTTAAAAGTCCTCTTCATTGCAGAAGCTTAGCCTTTTCACAGAGAACAAGATGCCACTTTTCTTATAGTCCTTTGTTAATCAGAGCATAAAGAAAACAAGTTTAATTCTTCTATGGCAATTTATCTTCACTCAGCCTCAATTCTCTCTAGGCTGCACTTTCAGGTGAAAAATCAAACTTAGGAATGAAATAAGCATTCAAAATGTCCTCAAAACTCTTATAGCAGGCTTTTCATATAAGACAGGAGCAAAGCACAAACTTTTATAGCAGCCAATTAGCTTTCTTGCCGTTGCAGAGTTTAAACACAGCTGACAAACCAGCATGAATCACAGCTTACTTCACAAGCTTAATGTTGCAGTAAATTCCCCTTTCAAAACACACAGGAATTTACCTCCTTACTGCTTATGCTTTAAGGTTACCTTAGCAGGAGGAACAATTCTTTCAAGGCTGGCTCTTCTTCAACACTTCAAGTCTAAAGCTTGGCATAAAGAACAATCCATCAACATAGCTTCTTCCCCTAGCTCTGACACTGGTTCTCCCAATTGCATGGGTTCTGACTCACCCACTTGATCAGAGTGCTCAGCTGACAACCTCTCTGGTGGTCTGAAAGCTTCTCCACTTCCTGGCTTCCACCTCTGTTGCCAACCTGATTCAGGGAAATCAGCTATCTCAGATCTGGGTAGCTCAGCCCTTCTCCAGGAGTTAGCACCTGCTCTGGCTTCTCCAGCATTCCATCGTCCTTGCTGCTCTGGACTCTGTCCTCTGCTTCTTCTTCTGCTGCTTCTAATCTCTGCATAATTTAACCAAGGTTTATACTCACTGGGATCCAACCCCACCTCTTTCTTTCCCAGGTGTTTGTAATCCCCCTGCCTTCTGAAATTAGAATAATCAGTGCACTTGTTAGAGTAAGGGTTTTTGTCCTCGTGCTTTCAATCTCTCCCTCTTACTCTATCAAGCATTTCCTGGAACTTGTTCCATCTGGGGGTTTTCTGCCTTTGAAACGTGGCTCTGGCCTTCTGACCCTGCACACTTAAAAGAGGCCCCTTGATTAGGGTGAATTCCTTATGCTGTTCACCTCCCCCATGCTCAGGATGGCTGACCTTGCCACAATATCTTGGAGTGCATCTGCCGAGAGATGATGAATGATTTTAAAGATGATCAGGACTGTTTTGAATTTTACTCTGGCCATCATTGGCAGCCAGTGCAGTTGCTGTAGGACGGGGGTGATGTGCTCAGTTCTTGTAGCGTCTGTAATGATTCGTGCTGTAGTGTGTTGCACCATTTGGTGTGGGTGTAAGGTCTGCTGGGGGAGGCCTTGATACAACGAGTTTCCATATTCAGGTATTGGTGTGATGAGTGCTTGACACACTGTGCGGAAGTGGTCCTGGCGGAGTATTGGCTTGAGCTTTCTGATGGTTCTTAAACATTGATAGGCCTTGTTTGCGGTTTTGGTGATGTGGGATTTCTTGTTCAGGGATCTGTCCATTGTGATGCCCAGGAATTTAACTTCATCTTTGACTGCTATTGGTTTGTCAAGAATGCTGATAGTTTATATTGGAATGAAGGTGGGATTCCTGGTGACGAACAATGCCTCAGTTTTATCGTAGTTGACTGTGAGGTTATTGGTTGAGAGCCAGGCATTCATGTCTTCAAGGCATCTGGTTATTGTTGTGGTGTCAAGCGCTAGTAGGCTGACTGGAGCATACACCATGATGTCGTCAGCATAGAAGTGATATGAAGGTTGTGGCGTTTGATGATGTTGCATATGGATTGGATGTAGATATTAAAGAGCATTGATGACAGGGCTGAACCTTGTGGTATTCCCTGTGTGATGGGGAACTGCATTGATTTCTTTTGGGCGCATTTGATTTGTTGTGTTTGATCTTCCAAGTAGGAAGTAAACCACTTCATAGTCCTATCTGTTGCAGGCGTTGCAGTAATCTGGTGTGGGACACGGTGTCAAAGGCTGCTGATATGTCCATGAACAGTAACAGGAATCCGTTTTTTATGTTTTCTATGCCTCTTAGGAGATTGTCAAAGAGGGAAGTGAGTAGTGTTTCTACACCATGCTGAGGTTTAAAGCCATTTTGTTGGATGTCCAGTTGGGCATTCATGTCAATGTGGTCCTGAAGTTGCCTTTGCACTGTCTTTTAAATGATTTTCGCAAGAAATGGTAGGCTGGAGATGGGACGGTATGATTTTGGTTCAGAGGGGCTTAGGGTGTTCTTTTAAGTATTGGTCGTATCATGGCTTGCTTCAGGGATTGTGGCATGTATCCTTGTTGGAGTGATTCCCTAACGATTTTGTGAATGTAATGGGAGAGCTGGCTTCTTGTGGCTTTAAGCCAAGATACTGGGCATGGGTCTGATGGTGAGGTTGTTGTGTTGAGTCCATTCATTATGTCCTCTATTTGATGTGTTGACTGTATGCTGAAGTTCTCCCAGGTTTGATGCGGCTCTTTCCTTTCATGGTCATCTGTCTGCGGTGTGTGGGAGCATGTCTGGGTGGTGTGTTTTGCTTGCATGTAATCCGCAAATTCCTGTGGGTCAAGATGTTGGGAACAGTGCTGTGTGGTGTTTTTAGTGAGCTTTTGGACAATGCTAAGGAGTTCTCTCGGACTGTTGACAGATTTCATGATTAGGTTGGTATGGTGCTGCTGTTTATGCTCATTTATCAGATTGTTATATTGCAGTTGCTTCACTCTGTATTGAGTCAGGGAGTTATGCGTCTTGTTCCGCCTCCATTTTCTCCCCAGTCTTCGGAGATTGCGTTTTGCATCCCTGATCCTTGAGTACCAGGGGGCGTTGGACTTTCTGCTTGTTTGTGTTTCTGTTCTGGTATGAGCGCAATTCTATAACATCCACATCTGGCTGGCAGAAACATCTAAATTGAAAATGGGCATGTTATAAACCTGATTCTGAAACAGCGAGTATAGACACGACTGCAGTTCCAGAATCAGGGAGATGCATGCACAGCCTGCCTCGGGAAATGCAGGCCCTCGCTGTTATAATGGGACACAGGTATACACAGCAACAGCCTGGATGTTCCCGTGCTCACCCTATTTTGAAAAGATGCTTCCCGTCTCTATGTGGCACGCCTCCGCTGGCAAAACGTACATCTCCGAAGCTGATTCTCACACTGACAGTGTTATGCTCATTCAAACATAACATGAATACTAATGAAACAGATGCGTTCTTACAAACCAAACCATATATACTAGTCTGTTGCATGCCAAGAACACTACAAGGTTATCTAAACGCACCAAAACTATTGTAAAAGCCAGTGGAAAATGAGATGTTAGTTATTCTTACAGTGGTCATCGCTGAAAACTGTATTTGCAATGCTAAGACTTGGCCAAAAAATCCTGAAATGGGTCTGTACAGCTATATATCCAAACATATCCCTGTCATTCATAGGAAACCATCAGAATGAGAACATGCAACAGTGCAAACATCAGAAATACATGCCCAAAAGCACAATCCTCTGCCCTGACGAATGTGCACAGTGTCAGAGACCTCTGCTGGTGAGTTTGGATATGTATTAGTGCTGTTTGCGCTGCAGCTTGCCCCCATTCCGAGGGTCCCCCACCATTGACAGGGACATGTCCTGCTATGTTGATGCAGGGCAGCTTTTCTGAATTTACTGCCCATTCACACTGGCACCTGATGATGCTGCGGTCAGCCCTACAATCCAGGTACTGCCAGTCATCCATGTCCCCCCAGAGTTGCGGAGCAGCACACCAGGGCCTCCTCTGTAGCCCTCATCACACACACACACACCCACACACACACCCACAGACACACACAGACACCTGTTTGCAGTCACCAGTGACATTTATTTATTTATTTACATTCTCTTATATACCGCGCTATTCTGCGTCAGTGCGGTTTACATTGAACAAACTGAAATTACATTGAACAGGGCATTATAACTTGGAGATAACTATTTCACAGGGAACATGTAACATACCTCTGCCAAAACCATGCCCTGCACCTATAAACAACTGCTGGTAATTCATGATGGCATTGGGTCTCAGGACAACACATGTGATCTGCATTTCTCAGCCAAACATGATTCTGCTCCATACTAACTCACAGACCATCCCACACCTACATTACCATTTCTCTGAACATAGGAATTGTTAGGGAAGCCTGGAATAGCCCCATTGAGCACAAACAGCAAATGTCAGCACAGACAGAATAAGGACTATGGCAGTGCTTTAAATTTCTGTAGGTTTCTTTTTTGTTACTTAACCTTGCAAACATCTCTCACCTGTGCATTCTCTCACAAACAAGAAAATTCACTCTGAGAGTATTAATTACACAATACGCAAAAACTCCCAGGCTAAAGCAATAGAAATAGTACCGATTAAGCTAACCTACTTCAGTAGCTCAAAAGAGGTCACAACTACTAGAAGGAGAAGAATATGTCACACCGCAATGGCAGCAACAATTTAGGGGAGAAAAAGCTTCAGAATTTTATCACTTCCCACTATGCGGCAAGAAAGAGCCGTAGGGCAGATCAAAAGCTCAGCATCATAGTCATTAAAATACTCCCCCTTCTTTTATTGTAATTTTTATATTTTAATAATTCAATAAATAGAAAGATGCCAGTAAGATACCCATCACTCACATCGAAACATTGCACAATCAGTCTCACAATCAATACTTCAAAACCATAAACCATTACCAGACAACCGTATCCAACACTTAAACCCTTAACTTAATAACAGACTTCACACCTACAACACACTTATATCCCACAACTTATACGATGGTTGCTCAGAAAGTAATGCCCCACATGTTTTTTCTCAGTCCAGAATGAAGATAGAGGTGTAAAATTGAAAGGGTAGTAACTTGGAACTTCAAAGGACACGTGTGTAATTTTACAGTTGTCCATCAAATAGCGAGGCAGTAGTGATTCTTCAAATGGCATCTCTGAGTGACACACAGTACGAACAACGAGCTGTAATTGAATTCTTGGTGGAGGAGAAAGAAAGTGTGAGAAACATTCACAAACGGTTGTGTGCTGTGTATGGAAGTTTTGCGGTAGATAGGAGCACCGTTGGACGATGGGTGAAGAGAGTAAAGGCTTCAGGAAGTGGTAAAATGGAACTGGAAGATCGGCCGCGGTCTGAGCGCCCTGCCTCAGCCACCAGTCCAGACAAGTTGCAGCGTGCTGAGGACATTATTCGTGCGGATTGGCGTATCACGAGTCGGGAATTGTCCATACAGCTTTCCATCAGTAGAGGTAGTGCAATGGCAATTATTGACTCTTTGGGATATTCAAAGGTGTGTGCAAGATGGGTTCCGGGAAGGCTCACAACCAAACACAAATGCCAAAGGAAAGACATCTGCTCTGATGGAACCAGTTGAGAGTGGTACCTCTGAGGCCTATGTCATGGAATCTGTCAAGAAGATGGTTATAAGGAAGAGAGTCAAATGCAGAGGATATAGCTAGAAAGATTAGGAGACAGCCTTGGGTAGGAGTTTGGATGTATGGGATTACTGTATCTAGGAGGGAGGTTAGAAGGGTTTCGACACCATAGTTCTTTTTAAAACTGTGCTGGAAAAGATCAAAAGGGACATAATCGTCAATTAAATTTTGAAGCTGTGTTTGGACAATGTTTTCAGTTATCTTTGCCAGGAGTCAGATACTTGATATCGGTCTATATGATGTGGGGATAGTGGGGTCAAGTTTGGTTCCTTTTAGTATAGGTCGAATAGAGGTCATATTCAAGGAATTTGGCAGGATTCCAGTACAGAGGGAGGATTGTATTATTCACGTATATATGGGCCAAGAGATTCCTTGGTGCTTTTTACCCATGAAACTGGAGAGGGGTCTAATACTGAGGTAAAGGCATTGAGTTTTTTTATTGCGGTAGTAATGTTATCTAGGGATGGCAGATCAAACGTTTCTCATGTTACAACAGGGGTGATATTGTGGGATGAGTGCTCAGTGTATTGAGTTGTTATAGGTTGTATTGAGGGGAATTTTGAGCAGAGGTGATCAGCAGTGGTCTGTGGGGATATTTTATCTTCGACCGCATAGTTGTTTGGGTGATTTAGCTATTGAAAATAACTCTTGGGGCTTATTTAAGGAGCACATGATGACGTTCTCATTGTATTCTCTTTTACGTTTTAGAGTTTCAGCCCGGTAGACCTGGAGTTTTTTGAAGTAAGAGGTGTAGGTAGAGGGTTCTCTAGAACAATTGTGCTCCAAATGTCTAAGGTCTTTTCTAAGGTCGTGTAATGATTTGGAAAACCAGGGGGCTCGTTTGCGGTGGGTGTTATAGGATGGCTTTGGGGGGAGCTAGGGCTGCAGAGGCAAGAATTTTGCTCCAACCTTCAATTTGGGAGGATAGGTTTGAATGATTATTACCGAGAAGGTCCAAGTGTGCAGTGACTTGTTTGAGGACGCGGTTAATATCAAATGGCTTGAATTTGCGGGGCTTCTGGGTTTGTGTAGAAGGTTGTGTTAGGGTCTGGATGGGATAGCGAATAGGATCAGGGAACGATCAGACCAGGAAACTGGGAGAATGGAGTGTGGGTTGACTGTAGAGTGTGATGGACTGAGGCATGACGATAAGGTCAAGGGTATTACCTTTGCAATGGGTTGGAGTATTTAGGATCCGAGTGAAATGTAGTGCATCCATAGGGTCTAGAAAGGATGAGGCCTTTTACTGAGCAAATGAGTGGATGAGTGGAAGTTTGGGTGTTACAGGCTGATTCTAGGATTGTAGAGAGGTCTTGAGCCTATGATTTTCGTGCTCGGTATACTAGGCACAGCGAGATTGCATTGTTAGAGATTCTGAGGGTATCCATACCAGTGGAAGAGGCAGTTTCAATGGTGATTAAGTTTAGATCTCTTTTTTAGAGATTATACAAACATCTCCACATCTGTTAAAGGTACGGTTGCAGGTATGTATAGAATGGGTAGGGGAACATTGTTGATTCATGAGTACTTGAGTCTGTGCCCTGGAACAATGTTTCATTGAGGCAAAGGATATCTATCTAAGTTGTAATCAGATATTAGGTCGGTAAGTAGGGGATCTTATTCTTGGCTGCACGGGCATTGATTAAGGCACAATAGAGGGAGAGGGAGGTTAGGTTTCAGTGTAGGAGTGTGTGTTACAGTAGAGATGGTGTTAATTCTGGGAATGCAGCATGTTATATAAAGCTGAAGGGTTGTTTGAGCACCAGATGGACGAGTGCTAGTGGTGTGTACACATAGGTCCCTGACCCCGCTTTTTTAAAGAGGTCGGTGGAGCTGTCGATAGGGCTAGAGTCAGTGGGTAGGAGAAGCTAGATTTTCCCGCTGCAGGGCTTTTCTTAGCTCAGGTAAGCAGCACGATTTGGAGGCAATGTGTTCTTCAGTGGCAGTAGCGTTTGCTTGGATGGGAGTCTGGTGAGTCTTTGCAGGGTTGGGGGCTGAAAGTTGAGGCAATCAGATATCAGGTTGTCTGTTCCGTCTGCATTATGAAAAAAGCCACTGGATGCTTGATGATGTCAGAATAAATAAATTTATTTTATTTTATTTATTTACATTCTCTTATATACCGCGCTATTCTGCATCAGTGCCGTTTACATTGAACAAATTGAAATTACATTGAACAGGGCATTATAACTTGGAGATAACTATTTTACAGGGAACATGGGCTATGGAGGGTTAAGTGGCTTGCCCAAGACCACAAGGAGCACCTGTGGGACTAGAAACCCCAGTCCTTCTAGCCCAAGGTTGCTGTCCTCTAGTGGGATAAATCATGGTGAGTGAATAGTATCACCAGGAGAAGGTGGACTGTATCAAGCCTAAGGGCCCCACCTAAGGGCCACGCCTAAAGGCCCTCTGGCGAGGCCCTCAGGCATGGGCTAGCCAGGCGCGGGCACGCCTGGGTGAGCAGCTGAATTTAAAAGCTGAAGCTGTGCCCTGATTGGGTCGGGGGAGCGGGAGGGGCAAGCAGCCCCCGCTTCTACCCCCAATGCCTGATCGAGTTCAGCTGGATGGCTGGAGGAAGAGATCTTTGCCCTGTTGAGCAGCTGAATTTAAAAGCTAAAGCTCTACCCCGAGGAAGAGGTAATAAAGTAAAGTTCAGAAAGACATAACAAAAGCACAGCTGATCTACTTATCTTAATGCTGTCTCTGGAAAACCTCACAACGCTCTCAGGAAGCGCCGGTCAAACAATCTGCACTGCTAAGACCCACTCTCAACAAACTTTGCTGCTAAAGCAGCTACAAAAGATTTGCTGCCAGTGGCGACACAACTTCTTACTTGCTTTACAACTGCATCTTGTCCCGCTCAGACAGCAGACACACCAGTTCAAACAGCAGTTCAATACAGAATTTCACATCCATTCATCTATATGGGACACGTTGAAGATCAGAGCAGAAAATCATCTACGTCCTGGTGTTATTCCATGTTGCCGCTAGTAAAGTGTGGGCGTCCTTGGAAAGAACTCAGGATGTACATGGGCCTTTCCTGAATGCGCTTTATACATCTCGCAGCTTGCCACGCCCCCATTCCGCCCCCTCCTGCATACATTCTGAAAGACCCTTTTTAACGTCGTGTACGTGCAGGGCCACGTGGTTTCAGAATACAGTTCTAGACATTTTCATGAGAAAAACGTCGATCCCACACGTCCAAAGGGCTTATTTGTGTTCTAGAATGACCTCAAGTGAATTATTTTAAATCTAATTGGTTATAAAAGGGAATTCTTTTTTTCTGCCTCTCCATACCTTTTGTATTCTTTACACCATTCTAATTTATCAATGTCCCTGTTTAATGTACATTACCAAATTTAAGTTATAATGTAAACAGCTTTGACTGAAATGGTAACACAATAAAAAAAACCTGTTAAATAAATAAATGCATTATTTTTTCAAATTGTAAACCATTTTGAATGACATGTCACAAAAATGCTATAAACATTTTGATAAATAAAAAATAAATAAATAAAATAAAAATTTTATTAAGAAAAAAAAGTACCTGTTAATATACATGTAAACCGCAATGATTCTAAAGAGCGCGGTATGAAAAAAAATGTAATACTAGTAGCGGAATCAGGCCTTGGTCTAGCTGCTGACATCCAGGGCTCTTCCTGCAGCAAACTCTTTCAGTCTTCCCTTCTCACAATTTCCATCTTTCTGCTGACCCTCAAGAGCCCAAACTAAACACAAAATTAACCACAACAATGAGGGTCCCCCTAGGGGTCCAAGGGCACCACCACTGGCTCGGGGGCATATGAATGAAGGGCACTGATCTAGGAAGTGAAGTAAATGAAATGATTAGTCTGTCTGGTAATCAATATGTTTCAAACCTAGCAATTCTCTAGTACTAATAGTCTGGGGCTTAAGACATCTCCAATCCTGTCTCATCCAATCATAATGCGTTAGATTTCCCCTTATTCATACCAGGCAAAATCAAATTGCTGATCTATGGTAGTTGAATGAAATGTATCAAAACTTGATCCTGACGGCAGAAATTGTCATTGTGTTTATGCTTGAGGAGTAGAGTTGCCCCCCTCAGTATTAAAATGATCCTGGTACTGCTAGAATGGATTTCTGATGATGATCAGGACAGCAGCACCCTTCTTTTCTTCGCTTTGCACTGGTGGCAATGTCTATGAAAATGGCACAACTCTGAGATCACTTGCATCGATAGGACAGGCTCTGGGGTAACTTTACTAAACATATTGAACTATCTTTTCTCACCACAGGCTTCCCCACTGTCAAACCTGACCTTTTAATCCAATTTGAGCAAGAAGGATTCACAACCAAGCCCCAGGGATCTGAGGAAAGAGGAAACCTGCCCAACACTGGCAGAAATGAGGAGCTATATGAAGCAGGTAGTGAAGTTGGATTAAAGCTAGTGATGAATTGATGCAAACATTTATTACAGGAAAGACGCCTCGTCTGGGCCAGGCAAACTGAGTGAGGTGTTATAGTCACTGTCCCTGGCTTCTAAGCTTTGTTGTGTGAATAATGTGCTTGTTATGTTTCCTTACTATCTATTGTCTAACTTAATTTTCAGATCTTTCTTTTTACGTCTGACCCTCCTCCCGTCTCCACTGGAAGTAAGAAAAGGGAGGGAGGCAGCTAGACTTTCAATGTAAGCAGCAGGAGGGAGGAAGGCCCCCATTTATAGCAGCAGCAGCAGGGCTGGAATTGTGGGATCCTGTTCCAATTTATCCTGCTAGACCACTCCAGACAAGTGGGTTACGTCCCTCTGCCAGCAGATGTTGGAGATATGAAAGTGCCAGAAGCTTCAACGAAGAGGCTCTGGCATATAGAGAGGCTCCCCTAGGTGTCACGCTCAGTATTTCTCTGTCTCCAGCAGATGATGGATGTCTGTTTCTTTACTCCTGGCAGCCTGCCATTCTAAGGGGCTAAGGATCTCTGTCAGTGGAACTCAGAGCTTAATAGGGTGGAGGTCTTCGGGGTGCACATGAGGTGTGGCCCTGAAGTTTCCCACTGACGGCTCAGTCTAGGACATTCCGGGAGCTCCGGGTCAGGAGAACCTGTTCAGCTTATCCTGAGAGGGGGAAGAAGACTTGGTGATCCTGTAACAGAGGGCAGCATCCCTTATTTTTTTTTATTTGTAGTTATAAGTTTATATATCCCGTAACTGGAAAGAGCCTGTCACCGGAATTACAGCCTCACTTGCCTTTCCCTGCTTCCCTCTTCCGCGACTGACGGCTGAGCTGAACGAGAGTCGCAGTGATTGTTTTCCATCTCTCCTCCCCCTCTTTCTGTCTGCTGCTGCTGCCGGCTGTCAGTATCTCACAGCTGTGCTGCTTGCAGGATTCCCTTTGCTTTATTCGAGATGCAGGGAAGGATCCAGAGGTCCCGGAGGCAGAGGTGAGTGCTCCAATCGCTATTGTTATTGTCGGGGGATGTTTTGATGACTGCTAATGCATGGAAAACATGTTTTAGCAGTTAGCAATGCTGAGGAGCTTCGCGGGCTGTTTTTCCCACGGTTCTTAATCACAGTACTAGTTTTTTCTTTCACAGACAGCTTTATTGGGATAAACGATAAGCTTTTTGGTTAGTTTTGGTTAAATTTTGTTTAATTTTGGAGGAGGTTCTTTAATTTTCACTGTTTTGAGCTCTTAAAGGGCTCGGATTCCATAGCGCTAATGCCTATGCGTCTTCAATGCCTCGTGTGTGGTTCCCGTCGGGGCTCGCTCTCAGAAGCGGGGGGGAGGGGCTGCACATCTGAAGTGCTAACTATGGAACAAGAAAGGCAGGATAAGTCTAAAGAAGGGACTCCTTTGGTGGCGCAGGGTCCTACAGCTTTTGCAGAAGTGGAGTCTCTACTAGCGTCTCCATCCGCTCCTCTTATTACAAACCTGGCTTTGCCTGGTACTTCCACTACTCCGATGGCGGCTGGAGCAGTTCTCGGGGGGGGGGGGGTGTTTCCCTGGATTTTGTGCTGCTGCTTCATCAGGCCTACTGTTTGCGGCAACAGGGGGCGGTTGCGGATGCTTCGCTACTTGGGGCCGCAGGAGGCCAAGCGGCCATAGAAAGGTTTGGAAGTGGTGCCGGTAGACCGGTTAAGAGGGCTCGGTCGGTGGAGGATCAGCCTCTTGGGTTGGACTGGCCAGAAAGAGAGGACTTCGATATGGAGCCGGAAGCCGGAATGGAGGAACTAGAGGAAGGTGAGATTCAAGAACCTGAAGATCAGGCGAGGATTATCCGGGTCTTTCGGAGAGAGGAGCTGACAGCGCTCATTACGGAGTCGCTTCAGGCTCTCAACCTTTCCTCTGTGGTACCAGCGGAGGATGAGGGGTTGGAGGATCCTCTCATTCAAGCTGTACGGAAGTCACAGGCTGTTTTTCCAGTTCACCGTTTGGTTAAGCAGATGATTCAGGATGAATGAGATTTGCCGGAGGTAGGATTGCGAGGTATGAGGTCTATGAATCGTCTCTATCCCTTGGCTGATTAGGAACGTGAGGTGTTTCGTTCTCCGCGTATAGATGCAGCAGTTTCAGCGGTCACGAAGAAGACTACCATTCCGGTTGAAGGCAGTGCGGCTTTGAAGGACGCACAGGATCAGAAGGTGGACACCTTATTGAAGCAAGCTTTTGAGGTTAATGCTCTGTCTCTACAAGGGTCTATTTGTGGGGCTTGGGTAGCGAGAGCATGTCTTAGCTGGTCACAGCATATGCAACAGCCAGCACAACAAACTCAGGAGCAGTTAGCGGATGTGACAAGGCTAGAGTTAGGTTCAGCTTATTTAGCCAGTGTCCACTATGGTCTTATTAGAGGTTTGGCGAATAGCATGGCTTCCTTGGTAGCAGCACGCCGCTATCTCTAGCTAAGAAATTGGGCAGTTCCTCCAAGTCACGTCTTAGCAAACTTACTTTTAAGGGGAAGTTCTTGTTTGGAGAGGATCTTGACAAGCTGATCAAAGATTTGGGGGAATCAAAAGGGGGTCGCTTGCCGGAAGATAAGCCGAAGCAGGGCCGGACTCCGTTACCTTCGCGGGGTCAACCTCAGGATTTCAGGCATTTTCGTATCTCCCGTTTGGGAGGCTTTCAAAGAGGAAGGTTTTCCTCTCGAGGTCAAAGTTTTAGAGGATTCCGGTGAGCGGGCAGAGGGTTTGCTAATCCCCTTCCTCGGGATTTAGGAAACGTAGCTACACTAACAGCCGGGTTTAAAAAAGGTTTGGACAAGTTCCTGGAGGAAAGATCCATAAACCATTATTAAGAAGGGACCTAGGATATCGGTGTTTGACCCAGTACAAGCACTGTGCAACCTGTGTCTTTTGGGGAAACTGCTAGGTACGTATGACCTAGATTGGCCACTGTTGGAAACAGGATACTGGGCTTGATGGACCTTGGTCTGACCCAGTATGGCATATCTTATGTTCTTATGTAACTCAGAGTTGCAGGCCTTGTCCTGTCAGGAACCGTTTCTGACTTTCTCTAGGGAAAAAGTGGTGCTGTGTCCCGTTCCGTCCTGTTTGCCAAAGGTAGTTTTGCCATTTCATGTGAATCAATCTGTCTTCTTGCCAGTATTGGATATTTCGGATGAGAACGCATCTGACCATAGCTTGCGTTTGTTAGACATAAAGAGAGTTCTTTGGCAATACTTGAAGGTCTTGGAGTCCTTCTGCAAGTCTGAGCATTTGTTTGTTCTCTTTGGAGGTCCGCATAAGGGTGAAGCGGCAGCTAAAGCTTCAATTTCCAGATGGGTCCGTGAAGCAATAGCATCAGCTTATATCTTGCAAGGTCGTCAGGTGCCCATGGGGCTGGGGCTCATTCTACTAAAGCGCAAGTGACTTCGTGGGCTTGGTACCTCCGGTTGAGATTTGCAGAGCAGCCATATGGTCTTCCTTGAATACTTTTAGTAAACATTATCGCCTAGATGTTCAAGCGGCGGGAGATGCCTGTTTCGGGTCTGCGGTTTTGCGGTCCGGGTGGACAGGTCCCTCCCAGTAATTTACTGCTCTGTTACATCCCAGAGGTGAGGGACTGGACTGGAGGGACGATAAGGAAAGAGAAATTAGACTTACCTGCTAATTGTTATTCCTTGAGGAACTTCAGTCCAGTCCCGATTCCCGCCCGGGGTTTGTCAGCCTCCACAGAGTCTTTGTGTTTGTGTGGGGTGACAGCAGCCAGGCAGTAGAAAATCAGCAAATTTTTTCTGTACTCAGACAATGTATACTCTGTATTCTTTCTTCTCTCTCCTTTCTGTCCTATTTCCTTCAAGCGGGAGAGGGAGAGTTATCCTCTTATTTAAGGGGGATTTAGTTCAGTTTAAGAGTTAAGTTGTTGTATTTAATATTATTGCTACTTATTTGTTGCTCCTTTGAGTCTGCTTTGTCATTAGATCACTGGGAGCTGGTGGGAGGTGCCAGCAGGATATGTACAGTGGTGTCACAATTCTGACATGCCCAGTCTCCATGCTGCGAGATGCGGTGCACTACCAAGAGCTGAGGGTCTGGACTGGAGTTCCTCAAGGAAGAATTAGCAGGTAACTCTAATTTCTCTTTACTGCTGCATGAGGAAGAGCCTGCAGGGTCCCTCAATTTACGTCAAGATGCATCAGCTCCCTTCTCAGCTGCCAGGGCCTTATCTCCGTTCTCTCCCTCGGAGGATGTCCCTCTTCCTCCTTTTTTACTCCTGCAGCAGCCACAGCATCCCAGTGCAGGCAACATGGATCAAGATTTGGCCCAATTTATGTCCCTCTTCAGGCAAGCTTGAGGCTTTTGGGCATCCACATCAGCTTCCCTCAAAGTGAGCACTTCTTCCTCCAGGCCAGTGGCAGTGGCAGCACACAGGGCACAAAAGCGCACTCTGACTGAGTCCACCTCAGAAGAGTCCACACGGCCTGTAAAAGAGATCTCCTGAGCTTCACTGGATGGTGCAATGGAACAGGATCATCTCTCCATAGAGGATAGCCCTCTATCTTCACATCGGGAAGACGGGGAGTGGTCTCCTTCCGATGACCAAGCAAAAGATCAGGAGGCAGCTCAGGATGTCAATTTATTCCGTAAGTAGGAACTTCTAGCATTGATTACTCAGGCGGTGGATGCATTGTGCCTCTCGGAATCTCAAGGACAGGAAATGATGCAAACTGCTTCTCAGGCGCTTACCAGAGAATAAACCAAAGACAGCTAACCACTATTCGGGTCGGAGTTTATCCCCTTTTTCCTCCTCCCAGGTGAGTTTCAGAGTTTCTTGGCGTTACCGACCAGGTTGGTATTCGGGGCCTCCATCCTCCAGGACTGTCCCTAGGTCGCAGCCTTTTTGGGCAGTGTATCAGACAAAGGACTCCTTCTCTGCCCCCTCAAAGTTTGCTGACCCTAGTCGCTCCTCCCACTGACGCTCCTCTGGACAGTCTGGGATGCCTCCAGTGGGGGGTCATCTGGCCCTATTAGCCCACAAGTGGGAAAAGATCACCACCAATCAATGGGTCCTCAGTATTGTCTACTGCGGCAATATTCTAGAATGCGCCTATCCTATACACGATACCTTCATCGTTTCCCCTTGTGTCTCAGGGACAAAGCAGGAAGCCATACAGTTCATTCTCCGCTGCCTGTTGGACCTTGGGCCATTGAACAGTGCCTCTACCAGAGACCACTACCGGACACTACTCCATCTACTTTGCCATTCCAAAGAAGGATGGCTCCTTTCAACCCATTCTGGACCTGGATCAACAGCGCTTTCTGCATTTTACAGTGCTAGGATGCCACTTTCAGTTCAGCGCGTTGCTGTTTGGTCTCACAACAGCTCCATGTACCTTCTTCAAGGTCATGGTTGTAGTAGCAGCACCTCTGCGGAAGCAGGGTATCCACATACATCCGTACCTGGATGACTAGCTCATCGGGGCAAAGTCTTATCTGGAGGCTCTAGCAGCTGTCTCCCAAGTCGTGACTTTCCTGGCGCATCTAGACTAGGAAGTCAATCATGCCAAGAGCTGTCTCAGTCCTTCCCAGTCCCTGGAGTTCCTGGGGGCCCACTTTGACACTCGCCAGCTGCAGAGACTCTCAGGCCAACTCCAAATGTTCTGCCTTCAGGCTCGGCCCTGGGGTGGGACTCTCTTCAAGTTTTGAGGGCCATGGCAGCGATGATCTATGTCATCCCTTGGGCATGAGCCCACATGCGACCCCTGCAATGGGCCCTTCTAACTCGCTGGTCTCTAACAACGCAGGACTACAATCAGCTCGAGGTGCGAGCAGTCCGCCTTGCTCTGCAGACCTTTCTCCCGCTACTCTGCCATCACTCTGTCTGCGTCCTCTGCGACAATGCCACCACAGTGGCCTATCTCAACCAACAGGGTGACACAAAAGCCCTGGGAGTCGCCAGGGAGATGTTGCTACTCCTCCTTTGCGCCAAGCGGCACTTGCAATCTCTCTCAGCCCAATGCATTGCCGGGGTAGACAACATTCAAGCCGACTTTCTCAGTTGGCATACTCTGGACCCTGGCAAGTAGGAACTCCATCTGATGGCCTTCCAGCGTATTGAGTCTCTGGGACCAACCCAGGTTCGACCTCATGCCCACTGCTGCGAACGCCAAAGTCTCCGACTTCTTCAGTCACTGCAGGGAATTCGGCTATCAGGGGATAGACACCCTGGCCCGGCATTGGCCAGTGGTTTCATTGCTATATTTGTTTCCACCATGGCCACGGATTGGGAGGTGTCTCCATCACATCAAGTCTCACCCCGGTCTGGTGGTCCTGGTCGCACCCAGATGATCCTTGCACCTGTGGTATGCTGACCTTGTTGGCTTCAAGTGACCTCACCCCTGCCGCTGTGCTCTCACCACAGTCTCTTGAGGCAGGGCCCAGTCCTAATGGACAACCCGGCTCCTTAATCGCTTAGGGCTTGGCTCTTAAGAAGTAGCGTCTAGTCTATAAAGGCTATTCGCTTAAGGTGGTTCAAATTCTGCTTAAAGCACGCTGCCCATCCACATCGTTGGCTTACACTCACATATGGCGCTTGTGTGAGTCATGGTGCGCTCATCAACAGTGTTCTCCATGGTGAGTGCAGATTCCAGAAATCCTAGCGTTTCTACAGTACGGCTTGATAATGGTCTTGCTCTCAGCTCTCTCTTAGTAAAAGTAGCAGTCCTCAGGGGCCCTATTGTGGGGCATTCGCTTGCATCTCACACAGACATCAGTCGTTTCCTGTGTGGGGTCTGCACACTAAGGCCTCCACTCTATCCACTTGTTCCCCCTTGGGACCGTTCTCTCATGCTCCGGAGTCTTATGAAGACTCCCTTTGAGCCTCCCCAGCATGCTATTCTCAGAGAATTTTCCTTAAAGATGGTCTTAGTTACTAGCAAATCAGCCAGGCGTGTGTTGAAACTACAGGCGCTCTCCTGTCAAGAGCCCTTTTTCTTATTCACTTCTGAAAGGGTGTCACTTCGTGTTGTGCGCTCCTTCTTACCCAAGGTGCTTTCGCCCTTTCATGTGAATCAGACCATTTCCTTACCCTCCTTTCCGAAGGAACAAGGCTCTGAATCTCCGGACAATTTTCAAGCAGTCAGTGTCCGGAGAGTTCTACGTCGCTACCTTAAGGTCACAGCTTCCTTTCGGAAGTCAGATCACCAGTTTGTATTATTTGCTGGGCCACGTAAAGGCCTGGCAGTGTCCAAGGCTACGATTGTGCACTGGATCAAGCACACCATCGAATCCGCTTACAGCCTGCATAACAAGTCCATTTTCGTGGGGCTTCATGCGCATTCCACGCAGGCTCAGGCAGTGTCTTGGGCAGAACGCTAGCACGTTTTGCCCATTGACATTTGTCATGCGGCCATCTGGTCCTCTCTATCCACTTTCACGCACCACTACCACCTACACCGGCGGTAGTGGCGTGGCTTGGGCCAAGGCGCATTTCGGGGCCATTGTGGTAGAAGCGGCCGTTCCTTCCCACTCAGCAGGGATGTAGCTTGGGTACTTCCCACTTGTCTGGACTGGTCTAGCAGGATGAATTGGAAGAAGAAATTTCCTTTCCAGGAATCCTGCTAGACAAGTCCAGGACTCACCCCTCACTGCATTCTTCAGCAACAGCCTTGGGTCGTCATTCATTTAATACAGCTTTCTGGAAGGACAGGCTGTGATCTCAGTTTCAGGCTCAGAAGTCAGTTTAGCCTGCCTACACCCTTTGTACATAGTTGCACTTGTTGGTGCTCACCGTTCCAGGTCCCCTGGGGAGTTTTAATGCGTTTTGGTTGACATGGGGCTTCCTCTGCTTTTCCATAAGTATATTGAGGGTGACACCTAGGGGAGCCTCTCTCTATGCCAGAGCCTGTTTATTGAGGCTTCTGACACTTTCTCTGTCTCCAACATCTGCTGACAGAGGGACTTAACCCACTTGTCTGGACTGGTTTAGAAGGATTCCTGGAAAGGAAATTAACAGCAAGTGAAATTTCTCCTTCGTGTTTCCTCCCTTGGTTCCATATCATTGCTACAGAAAGTACATAAAGCTTTCCACCAGGATACTTTAATTTTCAGAACTCACAGGATTCCAATCATCCCACTTTTATCCAAGTGTTGCTCTTCTGAAGTCTTACCTTTCCCTATCAATGAAGTTACTTTTCCATTTTTCTAACAGGCAGAAGAGGCTACTGTACGGATCCCACAGAAGAGAGCCTGAAAATAGAAGAGGTTCATCTCAGGAACCAGCTGGAGGGAGGAGAGGAGAATACTGACACCAAGATGGGTGAGCCAAGAATTCCTTTATGATACAATCCTTGCTATGTGCAGTGGAATATTTCTAAACTTAAGCATAGAGGGTGAATGTTAGGGCATATCAACAGAGAGGTTCCAGTAAAGACAAAAGTAACTTAAATGCCCTTAAGTATGGAGCAGGCATGTCCAACTTCGAACAGGTCGTGATTTACATTTCCTGCCAAAAGTGCCGGTGATCTACCACCATGAAAATTAAGTTTCAAATTAGTTTCAAATTAAATTTTAACCCAATAAAGTTGGAGGATTCCTTCCCCCCCCCCCTATTTTTAATGGACCTTCTGTCATTTACTTGGATGTGATCAGCTGTTAAGCAAATTAAGCAAAAACAAAACAGAGAGACGAAGATCCAGTAAGAACTGTGAGTTGAAATGGAAAGTACATTTTTTATTAAAGTTTTATTGAGTAATAACTTTCTTTATCTTTTATTGAGTAATTTGTGTTAAATTTAGGTTGAGTATTGATCCAGGCTGATCTTGCACAATCTTTAATATTTCGCTCTTACTCATTAGTGAGACGTCTGAGCCTGCATTTCATCCACCAGCTTTTTGAAGTTGAATGAATATTGCGTGAGGGCCAGTCTTAGGGAATCCTGGAGATGTTCATCTGTCATGTTGGAACGTTGTGTACTCTTTGTCATTTTCAGATGGGAAAACGCAGATTCACACAAATAAGTTGAACCGAAACAGGAGTGTACAGCTTCACTGCATCTTCTCAAGTTGGGAAATTTGTCTCTAGGCACTAGCTTCCAAAACGATTCTTGCTCAGCAGAGGTCTTGAGAAAAATGTCATTTTTAAGGGTTAATATTTCGTTTTCAAGAGATGGCTTGTTCAATGAGTAATTTTTACTGATAGCAGCTGCAGTTTCTTTAATGTCCACATCTACTTTGAATGGGTATGACAAGTACTCCACAAC
Source organism: Ichthyophis bannanicus (assembly GCA_033557465.1). Lineage (NCBI taxonomy): Eukaryota > Metazoa > Chordata > Amphibia > Gymnophiona > Ichthyophiidae > Ichthyophis > Ichthyophis bannanicus. The sequence continues at coordinate 27,820,419 of CM066033.1, forward strand.
TGTTCCAATTTTTTGGAAGCCACAGAATCTATTTTCGAATTCCTGGATAACAGAACAGATTTCTGTCACATACTTCTCTGAAAAACAAAATTTGGATATTGTCCCAGATGGTCTTGCGTATTAGGAAAATGATCAAAAGTTTTGTTTGCAAGGTCAGTCATCATTAGCTCAAATTTGCTCTTGTAGGATGAAACTGTACTCATCTTGCCAATGCATTTGTTTTTACCTTGTAATTCAAGGTTCATACCACTTAGTTCGCCTGTAAAGTCAGCGAGAAAAGCCAGATCACATAACCACTCCTCATCTTCCAACTCTGCTTGGTCATCTCCACTCTCCTTCAAAGAACTTCTTATTTCATTCAGCAAATCACAAAATCTTTGCAGAAATTTGTGCCTACTTAGCCACCTTACATCTGTGTGCAAAATGATTTCCACTGCCCCTTCATCAAGAGTAAGATTGAAAAGCCGTCTTTGAAGTGATCTTCCACGAACTGAATTTACAATTTTGAAAGTGATGTCCATGACAGTCCTTGTATTGAGTCTCTTGCTTGCCAAAACTTGCTGGTGAATGATGCAGTGGTAAGAAAGGAAATCTGGGACGTCGTCATGCTGTCTACAGAGGGCTATGAAACCGTTAACCTCACCTGTCATTGCTCTTGCTCCATCAGTAGTGATGAACTCATGTCTATGCAATGGAAGATTACACTTTGTCACAAAAGAATGGAAAGAACTGAATATTTCCTGACCGGTAGTTCTCCCTTTTAAAGAAATCATTCCAAGTATTTCTTCTTTAACACTGAAGTCTTCAAAAACCATTCGGATAAAGACTAGTAACTGGGCTATGTCTCTTATGTCTGTAGATTCATCCAGTTGGAGTGAGAAAGCAACACAGTTTGAAACATCCTTAACAATTGTTCAGTTGTGTCTCCACACATCTTTTCTATTCGCCGCACGATAACGTTTCTTGACAATTGTACATCTTGAATAGCAGCTATGATCTCTTTCTTATTTTTAAATCCTTCAAAAAGATTGTAAGCTGCTTCAAGAAAACAATCTTTTACAAATTCTCCTTCAGTGAAAGGTTTGCATTTCTTTGCAATCAGGTTGCTGACCTTGAAGGATTCTATGCTTGCATTGACCGAATGTGACCTTGGCTGAGTAGCCAATTTCGATTTAAGTTCTTACGAATTTCACTTTTGGGTAGAATGTCAGCATCAAACCTATTGCTATGCAGAGCCTTATAATGATGTTCCAGATTACCCTTTTTGGGCAAGGATACTGGGGCGTTACAAATTAGACAACAACACTTGTCTTTCACCATGATGAAGAAGTAGTCCATTTCCCATTCATCATGAAAGTGGTAGGTTTTGCTCTTCTTTGGAACACTCATCTTCGTTATACTGGGGTGGCTGCTAAGTTAATATAAACACTGGCTGAATCTGGTCCAAAACTGTCACTGTCCCAGAGTATTAAAGATCAAGAGGAATTGAAGACCTCTGGATGAAGTGCAATACAAGGACTGGAGATGCCAAAACCACACATGCAGTTCTAAAAGTAAAAATAAGAATTCATCATACTGATACCATAATCAAATGCCACCAAATAATCATCAAAAAACCGCAAACACCTGTCCAGCAAAGCAGATGAAATCAAATACCGCAAAACAAGTTCAAATACCACCACACGCGATTTAATAAATTCTGCACACAGTGTAGAATCAACACATAGGCAAGGCGAAATAAAATTGCAGAGGCAAGCAAAAGTCACAGTGGTTTGAACCAATCAGAAGGCAAGGCATAGGCAAGTTAGAACAAAATTGGAAAAGCCCGTTAAAATCAGCAAATTCTTGACACTTTGTTGTGTCTGCCTGAAAAGGTTTAATGAAAGCGAACTATAAAGCGACCAACGACCAGCACACAACACAACTAATATTGTAAGTGTATTCCAGTAAAACCCGGGGAATGGATATCACCCGGTATATAACACATTCTAAGGGGTGTTGGGGCGGGGGCAGGAATGGGTGATTCTGAGAGGCAGGAGACCAGGTATGACACCAGGCCTGTGGCGTCTCGCCGCAGGGCACGGACGGCAGCCCCCAGGGGTACCCAAAAACTATTGGCACAAAAACTACAAGCTCCCCCAATACACCTGCAGGCAAGATTCTCGCAGGCAGGGAAAAAAGACAGGCAAAGGATCAGTAGCGGCGGCAAGCCCTTGGCAGACGACCTGCCGGCACGAGCTCTCTCCTAGTGATGGGACGAGCTGCTGGAGAGATGGAGCCAAGTGGGGCTGGCGATCTACCTCTGACCCCTCCGTGATTTACAGGTAGTGTCAGACGCTTGCTACCATAGTCCTTATTAGGCGGTTGCCTAGGGCGTGTGGTGCAAGCTGCCTTTGTAAAGAAAACTCTGTAGCCGTGTTTAAGGCAAAATTATAATGAGGATTTATTCCGTTTCCCATGTGAATTTCTGTCCTTTTCATACAGCAAACAAAGGATTAAAGAAAACTGTTTCTTCACAGCAAAATAACCAAAATTCCACCTTCTTTCAAAAATAGGTATAGCAAATGTTCTTGCTTCTTGATTAACATAAAGAGGTAATCTCATCTGATATACAGAGCGTGCATTCCATAGGGCTATAATCAACGTCCTGATTAGTGCTCTCCCATTGCATCTGCTCAGTGTCTAAACTTGTAAGTGGGTAACACTTTCCACATTTATCATTCACAGAACTCTCTCTTGAGCTAGCAGCTCTTGGGCAAGGAACCGTTCTGTATAAGGGAAGTCCTGGGGACCTGTACTGGAGCCTATTTCTCTGAGGCTTCCTCCTTCCTTCCACCAAGGGTTTTCCTTCCAGCGATTAGCCCTTGCTTTTCTAGCCGAGCCCACCTCTTGCCCTCTGGAGAAATTAGTGTACTTAGCTTTGTTTCTTAGACAACCAGCTTCCACTCCTTCCCCTCTCAACCAGGCACCTTTACTTGGGCTGTAGCCTGCTTTGCCATGAGAGTTCCTCTCAGCACTTGTCTGGTCAGGGCTGTGGTAAGCTTCAGGAAAGGCTTCCCTTCTGCTGGTCCTTACTGCAGGGACACACCCAAGGCTTCCTGGTCCCAGCAAGCTCTCCTGCTTGTGACCTACGCCCTCCAGCTGCTCACTCACTCTCCTTGGGACGATGCCCCCTCTGGCTTGGGAGACCTGTGCACGAACACCTCCCTTCACTGCTCCTCCCGTGGCACCTCCCAATGTTGCACCTCCCCCTACTGGGATTTCCCAGCCACTTTTATCCTCCTGGCCCCTGCACGTTGTACGTGCTTCCTGGCCCAGGTGGACGTGATTAGTTTCCTGGCTTTCTGCTGCATCACAGCCAGTGTAGGAAAAGTTTGTTCTACTACTTTCTGGAACCTTACAACCTGAAAATGCTTTCTGGCTTTCTGCTGCGTCACACACAGTGCAGGGAAAACTTGTTCCACCATTCTCTGGCTTCCCATAACCTGAACTTGCTTTCTGCCCTTGTGACTGCCAGGTAAGCTCTTCCTTTTCTCTTGTATCCATGGGCTCTATGCTGGCCACTCCATCACATATCCCCCCCCCCTTAGGATATTTTGGGCTGGGGGACTCATGTCCTCACAGCACGGAATACCCGAATGGGTCTGGAGTTTAACCTTTGCCCGGCCAAAAGCCGCTGTCCTTTCTCGCCAGGATTTCAAAACATTAATGTGGTACACCTGACAGCACCCTCTGTCGGTCTCTACCACGTAGGAGACCGGTCCCTTACGATCCACTATGGTGTAAGGTCCCCTCCACTGGGCTTCGAATTTTGGCCCAGGGTCTGCCACCATTACCACTATCCTTTCACCTATGGCCAATTGACGGGGTTTCTTCCCCCGGTCATAGTATCGCTTCTGCTGCTGTTGACTGTCCTGTAAGTGACGCTCAGTGGCCTGCGAAGGTCTTTGTAATCGGGACCTTAATTCTTGCAGAAACTGCGGTACTCCTACCTCTTCCTCTTTTGGTTCTGCCCACTGCTCCCTTAAAATATCCAGGACTCCTCTTGGGGCACGGCCAAACAGCAACTCATAGGGAGAGGCTCTCAATGAGGCTTGTGTGCGCTCCCTATTGGCGTATAAAACGAATGGGAGCATTATGTCCCAGTCAGCCATTTTCCCATCCAGCTCCCTCCTCAACATTTGCTTGAGGGTCTGGTTGAAACGTTCTACCAACCCGTTAGATTGTGGATGGTAAGCTGCTGTTTTTATGTGTTGTATTCCGAAGGCGTCCCATACCTGCGCCAGGTATCGCGACAGGAAATTACTACCTCTGTCTGTTAACATCTCCTTCGGAAACCCTATTTCACAAAACAATTTAATTAATTCCCCCACTATGGTCTTGGCCGAAATGTTTCTTAGTGGCACTGCCCAGGGGAAACGGGTGGCCTGATCCATAATTACTACGATGTACTGAAATCCCCTAGGGGTTTTCACTAGCGGACCTACTATGTCCATCGCCATCCGGCGCACTGGTTCCGCTATAGTAGGGGTAGGTATCATAGGAACACCTTTTGGTTTTGCGGCCGATACCCTCTGACACGAGGGGCATGCCTCGCAAAAGCGTTTTGTCTCTTTGAATACCCCGGGCCAGTAAAAGCGGGCCAATATCTGATCGAGGGTACCTAAAACACCCTTGTGCCCACCCACCGGGTGATCGTGGGCCAGTCTCATAACCACGGCTTTAAAGGCCGTTGGTACCACTAGCTGCTTTCTAACAGCTCCTGTCTGGGGATCATTACTCTCCCGATATAAAATATCTCCTTCCATTAGGAATCTGGGGAGAATATCTCTATCCGATTGGGAGTATTCGAAGGCGCGCTTTTATGCGGGATCCGCCTTCTGTTCTTTTGGGAACGATGGGAACCTTTTGACTAGGTCCGCCGGGTCCCAGGGAAAACCTAACCCATCCTCGGCTCCAGCCCTCAACTGAGCCCTGTGGTGGCGTTCCCTTCGCTTTTCTCCCTTACTCTTCCTACAGGCTTTTGCAGGGGGACTGACCAAATCCTCATGTTGGGGTAGCTCTCCTAAAGTTTCATCTAGGGGCCTATCCTCCCCTTCCAGAGACTCGGTCTCCTCTTCTGCAGAGTGGGTCGTGTCCTCCGGGGGCTCAGTCTGCTCCCCTGAACCTCGGGCCTGGGACCTTGTAGATACCATCCCTTTCTTTCCCTGTATGCCCTCTCCTAGGCTCTCATAGAAGAGCGGCCAGTCTCGGCCTAAAACTAAGTCATAAGGCAACCTGGGTATCACTGCCACTAGGATCTTTCTCTGGGCTCCTAAACCTTTTATCTTAACCCTATAAAGAGGGTAGTAGGTGGAGGACCCGTGCACACAGCGGATCCTAGACGTGCCTTCGGGTTGAATCGGGGCGGAAACATTCTTGGCCTGTAAGAGGCGCCAGAATTTCCTCGAAATCATTGTTTCGTCTGCCCCCGAATCAAGTAGGGCCTTGGCTACCACACCTTGGACTTCTACTTCTAGGCGAAAGCCTGCCTGCCTGTATTTTTCATCCTTACTCATCAGAGCCGTTCGTACTACACATTCATCCTTCCTGTGACCCCGCCTCCCACATTTAAAACATTTAATGTGTGCATCCCTGACCTCCCGTCCAGGCATACTTCTCACAACAGCTGGTACACCAAACATAGGGTATTTTTCTGCCTTTCCAAAATTGGCTACCCCACAAGTGTCGCCAGCGCCTCTCGGTGGTTTATGGGCTAATCCAGCCTCCATGAACCTTTCTGTTAGGTAAGCTGCCTCGCTTGAGGTCTGACAATTCTGCAGAGTCAAAAATGAACGTATCTCGGCTGGAACAGCCTCTGAAAATTGTTCTAAGACAAGCATATCCAGTACACTTTCCATGGTTCTCCCCTCGGGAGTGAGGCACTTCCAGAGCAGGTTTTGGATCCTTTGGCGGTGCCTTAGGGGTTTCGCCTGGTTGGAGTTGGGTCGCTTGTAACATATGGCGATATACTATAGGCGTCAAGCCTAGCCTGTCCCGTATGGCTGCTCTGACTTCTTCATACTTTGTCGCCTGGGCGGCAGGCATAGCCTTGTATGCTGCTAGGGCTTCTCCCATCAGGGATGTGGCTAATCTAACCGCCCACTGTTCATAGGGCCAGCCGGCACTATGAGCTACTTGATCGAAAGCCTCCAGGAAGTCATCAATGTTATCATCTTTTGTCAATTGTCCAAAGGATAATACCCCACATGTCCGTGGGCCTACCCCACAATAATGTCCCTCTGGTGTCTTCTCTGCTGCTCTCTCCGCCAGCAAAGTCTGAATCAGGTCGGTTAGCGGTTTTTGTTGCGCCTGCATAGCTGCCAATGCTTGCTCCTGGCTCTGCTGGGCCAACTTGCGCTGTTTTTCAAATTGGAGACTGATCCATCGCAGTATCTCCTGTGGACTCTCCATCTCCGAACACTAAAACACAAACAGACAACACAAAACACCAAGTCTGGCACTTTTTCAAAATGCACTATGCTCTGGCTCTGGTGCCTAGTAACCCTTCTCACCAGAATCCCCTCTACCTGTGCCCAGATACCTATTACCTGGTTCAGGTGGTGATTCCGGGCTTGAGAAGGTACTCTTGCCTCTCCGGATTCTGGAATCCCTCCGGGCGTGGTCAGCAGCAAACCTGTGTCTTGCTCTCCGGCGCTGGTAATTCTGCTGGGCTTCCGCTGTATTCTTTGTCCAAAAATCCAAAAACCTACGCCATTTGTCAGACGCTTGCTACCATAGTCCTTATTAGGCGGTCGCCTAGGGCATGTGGTGCAAGATGCCTTTGTAAAGAAAACTCTGTAGCCGGGTTTAGGCAAAATTATAATGAGGATTTATTCCCCTTTCCCATGTGGATTTCTGTCCTTTTCATACAGCAAAGGATTAAAGAAAACTGTTTCTTCACAGCAAAATAACCAAAATTGCACCTTCTTTCAAAAACAGGTATAACAAATGCTCTTGCTTCTTGATTAACATAAAGAGGTAATCTCATCTGATATACAGAGCGTGCATTCCATAGGTCTATAATCAACGTCCTGATTAGTGCTCTCCCATTGCATCTGCTCAGTGTCTAAACTTGTAAGTGGGTAACACTTTCCACATTTATCATTCACAGAACTCTCTCTTGAGCTAGCAGCTCTTGGGCAAGGAACCGTTCTGTATAAGGGAAGTCCTGGGGACCTGTACTGGAGCCTATTTCTCTGAGGCGTCTGTAAGTTTTGGTCAGTTATTCTTCTGTAGGTCCTAGGTTCATTTCACTTCCCAGACGCAGGAGGGCTTGTAATAAGACAATCAGTCCTCCTTCCTTCCACCAAGGGTTTTCCTTCCAGCTATTAGCCCTTGCTTTTCTAGCCGAGCCCACCTCTTGCCCACGGGAGAAATTAGTGTACTTAGCTTTGTTTCTTAGACAACCAGCTTCCACTCCTTCCCCTCTCAACCAGGCACCTTTACTTGGGCTGTAGCCTGCTTTGCCATGAGAGTTCCTCTCAGCACTTGTCTGGTCAGGGCTGTGGTAAGCTTCAGGAAAGGCTTCCCTTCTGCTGTTCCTTACTGCAGGGACACACCCGAGGCTTCCTGGTCCCAGCAAGCTCTCCTGCTTGTGACCTACGCCCTCCAGCTGCTCACTCACTCTCCTTGGGATGATGCCCCCTCTGGCTTGGGAGACCTGTGCACGAACACCTCCCTTCACTGCTCCTCCCATGGCACCTCCCAATGCTGCACCTCCTCCTACTGGGATTTCCCAGCCACTTTTATCCTCCTGGCCCCTGCACGTTGTACGTGCTTCCTGGCCCAGGTGGACGTAATTAGTTTCCTGGCTTTCTGCTGCGTCACAGCCAGTGTAGGAAAAGTTTGTTCTACTACTTTCTGGAACCTTACAACCTGAAAATGCTTTCTGGCTTTCTGCTGCGTCACACACAGTGCAGGGAAAACTTGTTCCACCATTCTCTGGCTTCCCATAACCTGAACCTGCTTTCTGCCCTTGTGACTGCCAGGTAAGCTCTTCCTTTTCTCCTGTATCCATGGGCTTTGTGCTGGCCACTGCATCACAGTAGATTGCGATCTACCTGTTGGACATGCCTGGTATAGAGCATTCCTCCTAATCTTTCTAGACGTCGCCTCAGCATTCGACATTATAAACCACGAAAACCTCATTGCAAGGCTCGAATATATTGGCCTGGGCAGCCTAGTCCTGCTCTGGTTTAAATCATACATCTCAGACCGCAAGTTCACGATCTAAATAGGGAAAAAACCCGCAAACACCTTGCCACAAGAACAAGGCATACCACAAAGTTCCGCCCTCTCTGCCCTCCTTTTCAACCTGCACCTTCAACCTATCACCCACATATTCCAAAACCACAACATCCACTACTACATCTATGTGGATGACATCATGTTGTTGCTCTCGATAGATGTAAATAACTCTAACTACAACAACCTGGACGAATGTATTAAGGAAGCTGACTCCTGGCTGAAATTCAACAACCTCAGCCTAAACTACAAAAAGACGTAAGCAATGCACATCACAAGAAACCAAGACACAAACCTACCCCAAGCCATCACCATCAATAACACCACAATCCCAGTCAAAAAGGAAATTAAATACCTCAGTGTTGTCCTAGATACCTCCCTCAGCATGGTACCCCACCTGAAACGAACAGCCAGAACAATCCTCTACAAATTAAAATCCATACAACAACTAAGACCTCTCCTTGAAGATAACGACTTCAGAGCGGTCATTCAATCCGTCATCACCCCACACTTTGACTACTGCAACAGGCTGTTGCAGGGTCTACCGGCAAAGAGTCTCCACATACTCCCATGAATGCAAAATATCACAGCCAAGATCACCTGCAAAGCCAGACAAACTGGCCATGTCACTCCCTTTCTATATGCCCTACACTGGCTCCCAATAGAAAGCCGGATCAGATACATACTACTTGTAACATCATTCAGACTCATCAACAATGTTGCTCCCTCTTTCCTCTCAACCCTCCTCCTCACACCAACAAACAGAACACGCAGGGAGAATGCCACTCACTCCTTAACAATCCCACCCTCCATCCGAAAAACAAAGCAAACCAGCAGCTCCAGAGCATTCTCCTATGCTGCACCCAACATCTGGAACACCCTCCCACTGCACATCCGCACAACAAAATACCTCAAAGATTTCAGAAAGCACCTAAAAACCCACCTCTTTACTATGCACTACGGTACAGAAAACTCATATCCAAACACACATGCACCACAGGGACAGCTCACCCAACCCAGATAAAGGCCGTATAAAACAAACGTAAGCATGAAAATTCCTGTATATAGCCAAGTTGTACATAGTTCCTAAAAAATTGTAACTCCAACCCACTGACCCTACCTGCAAATCAGGTTACCTGTAAAAAGTTTATTTTTGTTCCTTTTAAACCGCCCCTGATCTCTGGAAGGGGAGGGTATAGAAATGTAACAAATAAAATAAATAAAAATACAGAGCTTAAAGATTCCAAATTACCCCTGCCTACCGATAACCAGCCCTCACTTGGTTTGCAGCGTGTCATGCTGTGAGGGCTTGTGTGCATCAGTGATGCTGAGGGCTAAGCTATCGGTAGTTTAACTACTGGCAGGGTCTCCCAAGATGGACAGGTCTCAGCTGAGGTGCCAGACCAAGACAAACCACCCATCTGGCCGCAGTAGAATGGGACAGTGTTGGCGGCGGAGGATCATATTTCTGTGGCAACAGCAATAGCACTAAACTTAAACAGTGCAGAAGAAAGGCCTGACAATCTACTTCCGTATCTTGCCACAAAAACCCAATGGATAGTCACAACAAAACAAATTGCACAAATTCCATAGTGCTGGAAGATGAGACTCCCCAGGTCGGAAGGCACTAAACTAGCTATTGGGGAGGAGCTGAAGACTTTTCAGATTAAAGCCAGCATTTATTATGTGGTTGGATCAAAATCCTCGGGACGACTGACTGCTGATGTAGCTGTGCATGAAATGAGAGTCAGAAGCTGCAAAGATGTCTAACATATTGGGACATGGAACATACGAAGCATGAACCAAGGGAAGTTGGAAGTGGTCTAAAATAAAATGGAACATGTTCAACTTGATCTGTTGGGTGTCAGCAAACTAAAATAAGCTGGCACTGGGCATTTTTGCATCAGATGATCACATGGTCTACTGTACTGGAAATGAAAGACAAAGAGGAAGTGGTGTTGAATTTTTAATTAAGAAGAAACTTGCAAGAACTGTAATGAAAAACAGTGCAGTCAGTGATTGCTTAATTTCTTTTTGTCTATGAGGAATGCCTTTCAACACAACTATAATTCAAGTATATGCCCCAACAACAGCCACAGAAGAGAATGAAATTGATGAGTTCTATAAGCAATTACAAGCTGAAATTGACAGAACATGCAAACAGGATATCCTGTTAGTCATGCAAAAGTTGGCAACAAAGAAGAAGGCAAAATGGTTGGAAAATATGGACTTGACAACAGAAATCAAGCTGGAGAAACTGATAGAATTCTGCAAGACCAACGATCTATTCATCTCAAACACCTTCTTCTAGCAACACAAGTGGCGACTGTACACATGGACTTCATCCAATGGATGGTACAAAAATCAAATTGACTACATCTGTGGAAGTCAATGATGGAAATACTCTATAGCATCAACAAAGACAAAACCTGGAGCTGACTATGGTACAGATCACCATCTACTAGTATGCAAACACAATCTAAAGCTGAAAAAGGTCAAGCCACTTATGAAAGTAGCAAAATATGACCTTGATATACCACTGGAATTTAAAGACTGCAAAATCGATTTGCTGCTTTAGATACAAATGACAGAGCTCCAGAAGACTTATGGGAAGACATCAATAAGGCTGTGTTTGGAAGAAAGTGAGAAGTCTCTACAAAAGGTGAAAAAGAAAAAACGGTCAAAATGGATGACTGATGAAACTCTGAAAATTGCCCAGAAACGAAGAGAAACAAAAGTCAAAGGAGAAAGAAAGGCAGTCACAGAATTCAGAGATCTTCAACGTGCAGAAAGACAAGACAAGGAGAAGTACTACATTGACACATGACAAGAAATAGAAGCAGAAACTATTAGAGGAAGAACAAGATCGGCTTTCCCATAGAAGTATTACAGCAATCTGATACAGCTGTTACCATACTTACAAGGACATTTGGAAGAAATATCATGGCCAACTGAATGGAAAAGATCTATGTTTATACCAATGCTAAAGAAAGGTGATTCAACTGACTGTAGAAATTATCACACAATCGCTCTGATCCCACATGCCAGCCAGATTCTACTGAAGATTATTCAACAGAGACTACACCATTCCTGGAACGAGAACTACCTGAAGTGCCGGTAGGTTTCAGGGCGAGGAATGAGAGACATCATCATTGATATAAGATGGATCCTTGAAAAGACTAAAGAATACCAAAAGGATATCTATGTGTACTTTACAGCAAGGCTTTTGACTGTGTAAACCATGAGAATCTCTGGGCCACATTAAGAAGCATGGGTGTACCAGAAAACCTGATTGTTCTCGTGCGCAACCTTTACATTGATCAAGAAGGAACAGTTCAAACGGAACAAGGAGAAACAGAATGATTTAAAATCAGTAAAGGTGTAAGGGGGCATACTTTCCCCCACCTGTTTAATTTATTTGCAGAACAAATCATCAGAGAAGCAGGATTGTATGAAAACAAGAGAGGTGTTTAAGATTGGTGGAAGACTCATCAACAACCTTCACTATGCTGATGATACCACATTACTGCCTGAAAATGAAGAAGATCTGAAACATTTGCTTCTCAAGATCAAGGAACAGTCTTAAAATGGGCCTGCACCTTAATGTAAAGAAGACAAAAATCATGAAATAATGATCAACTGTAACCTACTTGGATCAACTATCAATAAAGAAGCAAAAAGCAGTCAAGAAATCTGACGACACATTGCTCTTGGTAGAATGGCTATGAAGGACTTAGACAAAATTCTCAAGAGAAGAGATGTCTCTCTCCATACAAAGTTCAACTTGTTCAAGCCATGGCATTTTTAATAATGTCATATGGATTTGAAAGTTGGACAGTGAAAAAGACAAGACAGGAAGAAAATTGATGCCCTTGAATTATGGTGCTGGTCACAAATACTGTATATACCATGGATTGCCCGAAGAACAAATCAGTCAATACTACAGATCAAACCTAAGCTTTCTTTAGAAGCTCAGATGACAAGACTTTGACTTTTATACTTTGGACATGTCATGCGAAGAGAGAGATCATTAGAGAAAGACATCATGCTTGGCATAGTAGAAGGTCAACGCAAAAAAGGAAAGCCAGCAATGAGATGGATCAATACAATAACAGCAGCTATGGGTGCCATTCTGTCAACAGTGAGCCGCCTGACTGAAGACCAAATACAGGTTAGAACAACTATCCAGAGTCGACACTTAACAATAACAACAACCAATAACCAGATTAATATGAATAAAATATGACATCTAAAATGCTTGTATGTAAATGCTAGAAGTCTTAAAAAAAAAAGATGGGAGAGTTAGAATATATAACACTAAAGGAGTAATTGGAGCTTACCTGCTAATTAGCGTTTCTGATGGAACTCCAGTCCAATCACTTTCCTCTGGGTTGTGCTCCCCTTTCAGCAGCTTGGAGACCGACTATGTCATCCTTTTGATGACACTGGAGTATATATACCATTGGCACCTCCCACCACCTCCAGTATCCTATTAACAAAGCAAACGTAACGGAGAGACAATGAAACAGATAAAACTAAAAACTCCACTAACTATAACTAACTGGAAAAATTGTAAACCACATAGGCCCACATAGCCACCCTACAGATGTCTAGTGGCGGAACCAGACTGAATTCCGCCCACGAGGCCGCCTGCGCCCGCATAGAATGAGCCCTGAAAACCCCCGGCATGGGTCTTCTTTTCAGAATGTACACCGAAGCAATGGCTTCCTTAATCCATCTGGAAATTGAAGCCTTGGCTGCCGCCTCCTCTTTCTGTGGTCCCCCAAAGAAGACAAACAAACAAACTGATCTACAAAACGCCACCATCCTGTCAATATAGAGCTTCAGGACCCTGCACACTTCCAGTCGGTGCAAACGAGCATCCATTGTCCTGCGCTACTCCTTTGAGTAGGACGGAAGAGAAACCGGTTGATTCAAATGAAAGGGGGAGACTACTTTCGGCAAAAAGGAAGGTACCGTCCGCAGGACCACCTTTTCCTTGAAAAAGCTCATGCATGGAGGCCGACATGAAAGTGCCCAGAGTTCTGAAATACGTCTAGCTGAACAGATCGCGACCAAAACCACTGTTTTGAGGGTCAAGTCCTTCAGGGAGGCTCGCCCTGTCAGCTCAAAGGGTTCCGCAGCTAGTGCGTTAAGCACGAGATTGAGGTCACAAGGAGGAAGTGAGGATCTTTGCTGAGGCCGTAAACCTCTCACCACTTTAAGGACCTGCCCAACGTCTGGGTGTACCCCTAGTGACTTACCTTGAACCTTACACCGGTAACAGGCAATAGCTGCTAGCTGCACTCTTAAGGAACTGGCAGCCAGGCCTTTCTGAAACCCGGCCTGTAAGTCCAAGACGTCCAGCACAGGGAAACTGCTAGGTACTTGTAACTTGGATTGGCCACTGTTGGAAACAGGATACTGCGCTTGATGGATCTTGATCTGAACTAGTATGGCATTTCTTATGTTCCTATGAATATAACTAGTCCATCTGGGAGTTGCAGAGTCTTTCGCAAATTTTCAGTCGACTTTAGTAGCTGTAATGTGAGTGAAGGGATTGAGGGCGGAGGCTAGAGGTGAGGATGAGACACCCAGAACCAGTATGATGAAATCCAGTGGTGTGTTCTTCTCTCTTCATGTGTTATTTCTGACTTGTACCAGTCTACAAGCAAAACCAGCTCCCATTTCTTTTATACTATATGGCTCCTTAGCATTCTTCAAAGATATTTGCTGGGCTATGGGGATAATTCATTCTCCAGGACCAAGCAGGAAGTCAGTCCTCACATATGGGTGACGTCGGCGCCGACGGAGCCCTCGCGGAGCAATTTTCCCCAGCTTTCAAAGAAAGCCTTTGGGAATTGCAGCGCGCATGCGCGGTCGCCTTCCCGCCCAAGGGTGCCATCTTAGCCAGTCTTCTTTTTTCCGCGGAGCCCTACAGACATACCCGTCGTGTCCCCGCGAAAAAGTTGATTTTTTCTAATAATTCTCTCTTTTTTCCTTCGGTTCGACGCCGGTCTTTTTCCCGCCCGGACTCGCGACGCCGGTCACGAGTCCTCTTCTTCTTTTTCGGTTTTTCTGACTTAGTCAGTTTCGTTTTCGGTTTTTCCCTGGCAGCCCGGTCCTTTGACCTCGCCGGGGCCCTTTTTCCCCCGATGGCTGCCAGTGGTTTCAAGCGGTGTGGTCAGTGTGACCGAAATATGTCACTAACTGACACACACGACAATTGCCTCCGCTGCCTGGGCCTGGATCATGAGGAAATGATCTGTGGGCCCTGTGGCAAAATGTCCTCCAAAGCGTTGAGAAGTCGGCGGCATCAGCGGGATAGGATCTTCGCTGACCCCAGCCGTACCCGTACCTCGTCGGAGGCCTCCACGTCCAGAGGTTCCAGCTCGGACCGTCGCCGGAGTTCCTCCGACAGGGGTTCTCCCTCCGGGGACCATCGCCGGAAGGTGAAACCCGCGAGGGCGGCGTCGGTGGACGCTCCTGGCTCCGCGAGGGCCAGGTCGCATAGCCCCGATAGCCATCCTGGGTCCTTGGAGAAGGAGCACCTCTCGAAGCGACCTCGCCTGGAGTCGGAGCTGCCTGCTCAGGTAAGTCCTGTGGTCCTCCTGGACTCGCCTCCGAGACCGCCGACGTCGGGCCCGACGCCGTCGGGGCCCGAGTCGGGGGCTGCTGGGTCACCTGAGCTCGGACTCAGGTTGACGGCCTTGGAGAGCAGACTGTCTGCCTTCATGGACCAGCAGCGGGCACTGCTCGCTGGCCTCGCTGGCGCCGCTGCCCCGACCGCCGGGACGTCGACGTCTAAGTCGACCCCGGAGACCGAGCCGATCCTCGAGTCCATGCGAACTCGAGTCGATCCTCGGTCGAGGTCACCCTCGGCCTCCCGTTCGGGACCGAGGTCGCCGACGCCGACTCCCTCGGCGTCGGGGCGGCAGGCGCCGCGCCCTGCCCGGGCCGACCCCACCGATTCCTCGTCGGAGTCGGTCTGGGAGTCTGAAGAGGAAGAGTCACCTGATTCTTTTCGGACTCGGTGTGTCCCCTCGGACTCACCTGAGTCCGAACCTCGGAAACAGTCCCCCCCGGAGGATGCCCGGTTCTCGGACTTCGTCAGGGATATGGCCAAGGCTTTGGCCTTCCCTGCGGATCCCGAGGAGGAGCCTCGAGCCGAAGAGCTCGATGCCCTCCAGTATGACTCTCCCGCCAGGGAGCACTTTACTGTACCGGTTCCTCCCATGCTGGAACGACTACTCTTCCGCATGTGGGAGAGTCCGGCCTCCTCGCCGGTCCTGAGCAAGCGGGTCGATTCTATCTATCGAGTCCGCAAGAGCCCTGGCTTCCAAAAAGCACAGCTGCCACACCATTCCATGGTAGTGGAATCGGCCATGCATCGTCTTAAGAGCCAGAAGATGCACTCCTCGGTGCCTCCTGGCAGGGAGGCCCGTAACCTGGATGGCCTTGGTAAGAAGTGTTTCCAGGGCTCTATGCTTGCGTGTCGTGTCCAGACCTACCAGCTATACATGGGCATGTATCTACGGGATCTGGCTAAAGAGCTAGCCGGATTCTCCGCTGGTTTGTCCGAGGAACCCTTGCGGAGGTTCCTGGCCTTGTCCTCTGGCATTCGGGAATGCTCAAAATTCATATCCCGAGCAGCCTATGATGGCTTTGAAGCATCGGCCCGAGTGGCCGCAGCCGGCATCGGTGCCCGCCGACAGGCTTGGCTTCAGTCGTCTGACCTTGAGCCCTGGGTGCAGGACAAGTTGGTCGATGTCCCCTGCCGAGGCGAAAACCTCTTTGGCAAGCCCATGGCTGAAAAGGCTGCACAAATCGAGACGGAGACTCTCACCAGGACTAGGCTTTCTAGGAAGACCTCCGCCCCTTCCCAGAAAAAGAAGGGCTCGGGAAAGAAGTCCTTTTACCCGAGAAAGGCGGCTGCCTACAAACAATACCCCCAATATCAGGCCCCTGCAGCTCCCCAACAGGGCCAGCAGGCCAAGGGACGGGGTAACGGGTCCCGTAGGCAGCAAGCCCCAAGCCTGCACCACCAGCCCCTGCTCAGCAGGGTGGGGGTTTTTGACTCCTTAAGCATAGCCTCTCCCCCTCCGCTGGCTCCTCCCAGCACCGGAGGCCGGCTGGTTCACTTCGCCCACAGGTGGCCCAGCATCACTTCAGATGCCTGGGTGCTTCAAGTCGTAAGAGAAGGCTATCTTCTCCACTTCCACCAGGTCCCTCCCTCCTATTTTCCGGGAGAACCTCCACGACTCCCTCTGCACAGGGAATTACTCCTTCAGGAGTTAGCAGGTCTTCTACAGGAGCAGGCGGTGGAACCGGTGCCCCACCACCTGAGAGGTCAAGGCTTTTATTCCCGGTATTTTCTAGTACCAAAAAAGACGGG
Source organism: Ichthyophis bannanicus (assembly GCA_033557465.1). Taxonomy (NCBI): domain Eukaryota; kingdom Metazoa; phylum Chordata; class Amphibia; order Gymnophiona; family Ichthyophiidae; genus Ichthyophis; species Ichthyophis bannanicus. The sequence goes on from CM066033.1 coordinate 27,837,100, forward strand.
AGGCCTCCGACCCATCCTGGACTTGCGCAACCTCAACAGGTTCCTCGTGCGGGAAAAGTTCAAAATGCTTACCCTTGGAATCCTTCTGCCCTACCTCCAGCAGGGAGATTGGCTATGCTCCTTGGATCTAAAGGATGCCTACACGCACATCCTCATCCACCCAAGCCACCGCCAATACCTACGGTTTGTGGTGGCAGGAAATCATTACCAGTACAGAGTACTGCCCTTTGGCCTGTCCTCCGCACCGCGAGTCTTCACAAAATGTCTCGCGGTGGTGGCGGCCCATCTCCGGCTTCACGGCCTCTATGTCTTCCCGTACCTCGACGACTGGCTCATCAGAGCAGCGTCCGCTCCGGAGGTCACCAACGCCACACGCCGCACGGTGACTCTTCTGCAGTACTTGGGCTTTGTTATAAACTTCGCAAAGTCCACTTTGCTCCCCTCACAGGATCTCGAGTTCATCGGCGCAAGGCTGCACACTCCTCAGGCACGAGCGTTCCTACCGCTCGACAGGGCTCAACGGCTCATGGACCTAGCCGACCGTTTTCGCAGCCAGCCCCTGGTCTCTGCCAGGCGCTTCCTGAGACTACTCGGCCATATGGCTTCCACCGTCCATGTGACCCCCAATGCCCGCCTGAATATGCGGCCTGCTCAATGGTGTCTTCGCCAGCAGTGGCAGCAAGCCACAGGCGGCCTAGCAGACCTAGTGCGCGTCTCCGGCCCGCTGGCCTCGTCTCTCCAGTGGTGGCTTCATCGGCCGAACCTGGTACTCGGCATGCCTTTTCAGTCACCTCAGCCGGCCCAGGTGCTGACAACAGATGCATCCCTCCTGGGCTGGGGAGCACATTGCCAAGGGGCACGTACTCAGGGCCTCTGGACCACGTGGGAGTCTGCTCAGCAGATCAACTTCCTGGAGCTCAGAGCGATCCGCCTGGCTCTCAAGGCCTTCTCCCACCTGACCTCTCACCAGTCCGTCCTTGTCCAGACGGACAATCAAGTTGCCATGTTCTACGTGAACAAGCAGGGGGGCACGGGCTCCTTCCTTCTCTGTCGGGAAGCACAGAAGCTCTGCTCTTGGGCTGTCAGTCACGGCGTTCTCCTCAAGGCCGTTTATCTCCCAGGCCAAGAAAATTGCCTGGCGGACAAACTCAGCAGGATCCTCCAGCCGCACGAGTGGCGCCTGGATCCCTTGGTAGTTCAGAAGCACTTTCTAAAGAGGGGCCTCCCCACGATGGATCTCTTTGCCAGCCCTCTCAGCCGGCAACTTCCTCGCTTCTGCTCTCGTCAGCCACATCCCCTTCGAGTTGCGGCGGACGCTTTTCTACTCTCATGGTCGGAGAGCCTTCTGTACGCTTTTCCTCCCATCCCGCTAGTCTCTCGGACTCTTTTCAAGGTCCTCCGAGACAAAGCCTTCATGATCCTGGTGGCCCCTCGCTGGCCCAGACAGCCGTGGTTTCCCCTCCTGCTGCAATTAGCGGTAGAGGATCCATTCCCTCTGGGGTTACAACCGGATCTCCTCACTCAGGATCAGGGGTCTCTGCTGCACCCCAACCTCAGATCTCTCAATCTAATGGCCTGGCTGCTGAGAGGGTAGTCCTTGCTCCCCTTCTCCTGCCGGCGGAGGTGGAAGAGGTCGTCCTAGCTTCTCGGCGACCTTCTACCCGCAAATGCTACGCCCTTAAATGGCGTCGCTTTTCCGTTTGGTGTACCCAACAGTCTCAGGATCCCTTCTCCTGCCCGGTGTCGGTGATCCTGCAGTACTTGCTATACCTCTCTAATCTGGGACTTAAGTCCAACTCCGTCAAAGTTCACCTCAGTGCTCTTTCAGCACATCATGTGCCGGTGGACGGCGGACCTCTTTCCAGCGACCCTCTTGTAGCGAGGTTTCTCCGAGGTCTCCTTCTGCTTAAACCACCTCTGCGCCCGCCAGCGCCTGACTGGGATCTGAATGTGGTTTTACAGCGGATCACCTGTCCGCCTTTTGAACCTATGGCTACCTGTTCTCTCCGTTTTCTTTCTTGGAAAACATTGTTCTTGATAGCCCTCACTTCCACTAGACGCGTAAGTGAATTGCAGGCCCTCGTGTCTGATCCCCCTTACACTCGGTTCTACAAAAATAGGGTAGTCCTACGGACTCACCCAAAATTTCTTCCAAAAGTGGTCTCCCCCTTTCACATCAATCAGGAGGTGGTACTTCCGACCTTCTTTCCCAGACCACACTCCAGCCGAGCTGAAACGGTCCTCCATACCCTGGACTGTAGAAGGGCGTTGAACTTCTACCTTGACCGTACGCGGGAGCACCGTAAAGCTGCTCAGCTTTTTGTGTCTTTTGACCCCAATAAATTGGGGCTCCCGGTCTCCAAGCGTACTCTGTCCATCTGGGTTGCGGACTGTATCACTTGGGCTTATGGGGCAGCCGGACTCAACTTGGATGGTCGAGTCACGGCTCATTGTGTTCGGGCAAAGGCCACGTCAGTGGCTTACCTCCGCTCTGTTCCGCTGGCAGACATCTGCCGGGCCGCTACTTGGTCTTCGAGCCAGACTTTTGCGGTCCATTACTGTCTCGAGAGGGAGTCCCGCAGGGACAGTGCTTTCAGACAGGCAGTCCTCCGTAATCTCTTTGAGGTCTGAGCAACTCCTACCCTCCATCCCGGATGTGGGCTACCGGTGGGTAATAATTCAGCGAAGATTCCTTCCTTCTGTGCTGCTGAGCTAAAGGGAGCTCTTTTTTGTGCTTAGGGTCTCCGGTAGCCTTAAGCTTGGGAGTCCCATATGTGAGGACTGACTTCCTGCTTGGTCCTGGAGAAAGCGTAGTTACTCACCTGTAACAGGTGTTCTCCAGGAGCAGCAGGAATCAGTCCTCACAACCCTCCCTCCTCCCCTTGGAGTTGCAATCATCTGCTTTAGTTTTTTTGCAAATTTTTATGCTGTCTTTTTTAGCTATGTCATCTGACTGGCTAAGATGGCACCCTTGGGCGGGAAGGCGACCGCGCATGCGCGCTGCAATTCCCAAAGGCTTTCTTTGAAAGCTGGGGAAAATTGCTCCGCGAGGGCTCCGTCGGCGCCGACGTCACCCATATGTGAGGACTGATTCCTGCTGCTCCTGGAGAACACCTGTTACAGGTGAGTAACTACGCTTTATCTGTGTCCTTCTCTATAGCTGTAAAATTAGTGATCTTACTTTCACTTATATTCAATAGGTAATGGATCCAGACATAACAGTGAGAGAATGGAAATGTTTAATGGGCAACAGAGGAAGAAATGGAAACAGAGGGACCCCTCCAGAGCAGATCCTTCAGCTGACTGTGAAGAAGGTATCGGTAGAGTAACATTGCCAAGAGGGAAAGAAAAAGCTCAAAAAAGAGAGAGACCCAGCACATACACTGAAAAAGAGGATAATTCCAATCAGTGTCCACATTTTGAACAAAGTAAGAGACTAAATGAAAAAGTGAAACCATTTCAATGTACAGCATGTGAAGAAAGATGCACTGACAAGCCAAACCTGACAGCTGAAAAACTGTTTCATAGTCAAGTCAAGCCATTCCAGGGTACAGAAAGTAAAAAATGTTTTACACACAGGTCACAACTTAAAATTTATCAGAAATTTCTCAAAACACAGAAGCCATTTGAATTCTTGCAGTGTGATAAAAATTTCAATCAAAAAGTTAACTTAAGAACTTATGAAAGAAACCAAACTAGAGACAAACTCTTTAAATGTTCTCAATGTGGAAAATGTTTTAAATCAAAATCACATCAAAGAAGCCATGAAATAATTCATAGTAGACTGAAACCATTTGAATGTTCTGAATGTGGTAAAAGCTTCAAACAAAAAAGTAAACTACAAATTCATGAGAGAATACACACTGGAGAGAAACCATTTAAATGTTCACAATGTCAAAAGAGGTTTACTTGTAAAGCTAGCCTAGAAATTCACAAAGTTATTCACACTGGAGAAAAGCCATTTAAATGGTCTGAATGTGATAAAAGCTTCAAACAAAAAAGTAATCTACAACGTCATGAGAGAATACACACTGGAGAGAAACCATTTAAATGCTTTAAATGTGATAAATGCTTCAAATATAAAAGTAGTTTAGAAATTCATGAGAGAATACACACTGGAGAGAAACCATTTAAATGTTCTGAATGTGAGAAAAGCTTCAAACAAAAAAGTAAACTACAAATTCATGAGAGAATACACACTGGAGAGAAACCATTTGAATGTTCACAATGTCATAAGAGGTTTACTAGTAAAGCTTGCCTAGAAATTCACAAAATTATTCACACTGGAGAAAAGCCATTTAAATGTTCTGAATGTGATAAAAGCTTCAAACAAAAAAGTAATCTACAACGTCATGAGAAAATACACACTGGTGAGAAAGCATTTCATTGTTCTGAATGTGATAATAGCTTCACACATAAAGATCGTCTACAAATTCATGAGAGAATACACACTGGAGAGAAACCATTTAAATGTTCTGAATGTGAGAAAAGCTTCACTAATAAAAGCGGTCTACAAATTCATGAGAGAATACACACTGGAGAGAAACCATTTAAATGTTCTGAATGTGAGAAAAGCTTCAAACAAAAAAGTAATCTACAACGTCATGAGAGAATACACACTGGAGAGAAACCATTTAAATGTTCTGAATGTGAGAAAAGCTTCACGCAAAAAAGTGATCTACAAATTCATGAGAGAATACACAGTGGAGAGAAACCATTTAAATGTTTTGAATGTGATAAAAGCTTCAAACATAAAAGTAGTCTACAAATTCATGAGAGAATACACACTGGAGATAAACCATTTAAATGTTCTGAATGTGAGAAAAGCTTCACTAATAAAAGTGGTCTACGAATTCATGGGAAAATACACATTCGATAGAAACCATTTAAATTTTCTGAATGTGATAAAGGCTTCGATCGAAAAAGGAATCTACAAATTCATGAAAGAATGCACACTAGAGAAAAAACATTTCAATGTTCACACTGGAAAGAAGCAATTTAAATGTTCTCAATGTGTTAGGTCACTTTTACAAGTAAAGCTTTTAAAACGTCATGAAAGAGTAAACTCTGGAGAGAAATGATTTAAGTGTCCTGAATGTGATAAATGTTTCATAGCAAAATTCAATCAGAGAATACATGAACAAATTCCTCGTGTACTGAAACCATTTAAATGTCCTACTTTGATAAAAGCTTCAATTAAAAAATTAGTCTGCAAATGCATGAGAGAATAGACACTGGCGTGTAACAATTTAAATGTTCTGGCTGTGATAAAAGCTTAAAGCGAAAAGGTAATCTAAAAATGCATGAAAGAATCCATACTAGAAAAAAATTAGCCATGCTGGTTACATTTTACAAACTCTAGAAGGAAGCTTTTTTGGCATAATGCAAGTACTAGGCTGAGCATTAGCAGTAAATTTGAGAGACTGAAATCACCCTGGCTTACAAGTGAGGTTCATGACTGTTATAGTATGTGCAGAACTAGCCCATTTGGAGAAACCGACCCGAGAAAAAAACATTTAAATGTTCACAATGTGATAAGAGGTTTTTCTAACAAAGCTAGCCTAAGAATTCATTAAAGAATACATACTGGAGAGAAGACATCTAAGGGGTATGTTTACTAAAACCCCAGTAATGTGTGCGCCGTGCTAGTGTGCGGGATGCCATATAAGGCGTGGGTGTTTCAGGCTGAAAAAACAAACCGGCATTAAACATGTGCTAAGGTGCACGGCTCCGTAATGGGCGGCCCGCACATTAGCGCATGAGAAACCCGCGTGGGTGGCATAAGGCGGCGCGTTGATGTGTAAACACAGGAACAGAGCCACAGTACAATGGTTAAGACACTTATCGATGGTGTCGGGATCATGGGTTCAATCCCCCACTGTGCCGAATGAAGAAGGCTGGCTGAGGCATTACCTGTTTTAGGTAATATTGCAGTCTGAGGCATATTATTTTTATTTTAATTACTGCTACTAGCAAATGCACTCTGAAAGCACTGTAACATAAGGCGCCCCATAAGGTACCCCAGAGGGCACATTTTAAAGTGCACTGTCCACCAAGGCACCCTAGAATGTTGCTTATAGGGGCGCTTTATAGGGTGCCGTATGAGGCACCGCAAGGTCACAGCACTGTTTTTGATGGCAGCACTGTGCAGTTTAACGAATGAAAATCATAAGTAGGTGCGCTGACATACAAGGAGGAGCAGCAGTGTAGCACAGTGGTTAAGACACTGATCAATGATGCAGGAGTCATGGGTTCAATCCCCCACTGTGCCTAATGAAGAAGGCTGGCTGAGGCATTACCTGTTATAGGTAATATCGCATTAGGAGGCATTTTATTTTTATTTTAATTAGTGCTGCCAGCAAACACACCCTCAAAGTATTGTAACATAAGGTGCCTCATAAGGTACCCCAGAGGGCACATTCTAAAGTGCACTGTCCGCCACGGCACCCTCCAATGTTGCTGAAAGGGTGGCCTATAGGGCGCCATATAGGGTGCCCTATGAGGCACAGCAAGGTCATAGCACTGTTTTTGATGGCAGCACGGTGCATTTTAACACATGGAAATCCTAAGTAGGTGCGCTGACATGCAAGGAGAAGCAGCAGTGTAGCACAATGGTTAAAACACTGACTGATGGTGCAGGGATCATTGGTTCAATCCCCCACTGTGCCCAACGAATAAGGCTGGGTGAGGCACTACCTGTTATGTGTAATATTGCATTCTGAGGCAGTTTAATTTTATTTTAATTACTGCTACTAGCAAATGCACTCTCAAAGCACTGTAACATAAGGCGCCCCATAAGGTACCCCAGAGGGCACATTTTAAAGTGCAGTGTCCGCCACGGCACCCTCCAATGTTGCTGAAAGGGTGGGCCATAGTGCACCATATAGGGTGCCCTATGAGGCAGGGCAAGGTCAGAGCACTGTTTTTGATGGCAGCACTGTGTATTTTAACACATGGAAATCCTAAGTAGGTGCGCTGATATGCAAGGAGAAACAGCAGTGTAGCACAATGGTTAATACACTGACTGATAGTGCAGGGGTCATGGGTTCAAATCCCCAGTGTACCTAATGAATAAGGTTGGCTGAGGTACGTCCTTTTTCTGTGTGCAACTGTACAGCAATCTGTGCTGCCATCTACAAAGAACCCCACCCTAGTGCCACAAATGGATGCACCAGAAGGCACATCCTAAACAACCACGTCAGCAAAGGCGAGTTATAATGTTCCCCAGAGGCCATGTTGAAAGGTTGTCAACTCCCAAGGCACCATAGTAGGCACCCCATAAGCTGCCTGAATCGAAGGTGTGCTGTAAGATGCCCCAAGGATATATAGGTGAACTCAAAAATGTTTGCCAAGAGCAGTAAGATCCCCCAATTTGAAGGGCAAGAGAGGTCTGTGCCAAACACACACGTAACCCAAACACTGCACAGAGCAGAAAGGAAAGACAATGCATAAGTAAAAGAAGGACGTAGATCAGAGCTGATGGACCACACAAATCAGCTCCAGCCCATGTGGCAGCTAGAAAAATGGACAAATATATCGGGGGCAGCTGTAGCCATGCACAGAGTGATGGTAATGTACCATGCTATAATGACAGTGTGTGACAGAGGATGGGAAGATGTGTGCAGCAGAGGAGCCTGAAATGGCAGGATAGGTGAAATATCAGGATGACAGCGGAGTAGCAGTGCTATGTAGAGCACACACACGAGAGGCAACCAGGGAGAGGTGCAATGCAGGAATGTGTAGGAGTGCAGGACGTGGGGTAGCAGCATGCACATCAGGGTAGGATGGCACACAGCTGGCAGACAGAAGATGGACAGAAGGATGGTAGACAACTCCGATGAGGGTACAATGTGCTCACATCACAGATCTGCACAGATATGACTGTCACACGAATGAAAAATACTTCTGCAGGACAAGCATACAAATCAAAGAGAACAGAGAGGAATCACAACTACGACCATTACCACAAATGGCAATGCACAAACCGGTAGGCCACACCACCAATGTGAGCTCATTAGCAAAGGCTGCATACAAAAATAGTGCAGGCCATCACACAAGATGCCTGCTGGCTGTCAGGACAGGCAAACCCCCAACAGTAATCATGACCAAATGCACATGCAGATCTGCTCTGTACAGATCAGATCCCAGTCTGTAATTGGGATCAGGGACACAGGCACACACACAATGAAATGTTCTGCAGTGGATACAGCATGCAAAAGAGGAAAGAAACTAAACCCCAAGGGCAGCAGAGGATGCTCTGTGGAGCTGGTTAACAATCAGGATCAGGACAGGAGAGAACTCAACATGCAAACAGGTGTACCACACACCAGCTGAACCACAGCAATACCAAACCCCCAGGTGCACTGCCATGTAAACACCATAAAGTGAGAGACCTATGTAACAGATAATATCTGATGGCTAGGCAGCACAGAGGGCCCACCTTGCTGTACAGTGAAGAGAGGGAAGGGTGTGTGTAGAGGTGATGAACCTGCTGGTACCTAATGGTCCAGTTAGCACAACAGAAAAAAAAAGATAAAACACCTGTGGGGATCAAACCTGCAAACTACTGAGTTATAACACATGCCTCTAACCACTCCCACAAACAGCACACTGAGCATAAAGCAGAACAAATATTCCAAAGGGAGGGTGTGTATGGGAACCTGTAATACCCAGTGATGTGGCAAATGGCTGGCAGATACACAGCTGCCACCGTACAAGGATGTCAGCACAGGTGGGCCATATACATGACCAGCAAATCACTAGATACAAGCGTCAATATGCTCAAAGAGTGGAGTAGCCTAGTGGTTAGAAAACTGGCTTGCCCCCCAAGCAACCAGGGCTCAATTCACACTAGCACTCCATGTGACCTTGGGCAAGTCATGTAACCCTCCATTACCTTGGAAGAAAGACCTGACAATCTACATCCAGTGACACTGACCAGAAAACCCTGGAGTCTCTGGGTCACAAGGAGTCAGGACTGATTCCAAGGCACACATTGCATTGCATGTTTGTCACCATGATCAAGCAGCACAAGAGACAAATGTCTGTCAAATACATATCTTTATTTGGGTTATTCATCACAGATGGTGTAGACAGTGCCATCATAATATCAAGGTGAGTGCATCCCTGGTGAAAGACGGAAACACATTTAGCAGGGCAGCAACCCACATCCTACAGAAAGGTCACTGGCTTGACCACAAATGAAGGGCAGGAGATATAATGTGCATCAGGTGCATGCTATGCACTGGGCAGCAGGCCCCCACCCCCCACCTGCTGCTGCATGCCTCAAATGTGTTACGCACATATGAGTGCATGTAAACAGTAAGCGCTGCATGATGTGGACCCAACACACATCACCTGTCCCTCAAAACATATCCATCTGGCAACACAGGAGGCAGACAAATGAAAACAGCCTATGTTGTCACAATGTTTTAATGTTAAAAACACACTCTGAAAGTAATGTTTCAGCTCTCACCTAATGCCTGATCTAGGACTCAAAGCTGCAACAATGTAGACACAAACAATCCTCAAAAGCACAATGAGCATATGCTAACAGGTAGCAGAGGCACATGAACACAGAGAGAATACAAACTAAACTACTTGCAGAGATAACACCATGAAGGAGGTCCCCCTGCACTGTTTGTTGGGTAGACAGTGTTTGGGCACATATAGCACGGTACATGGAATGCACAATTGAAGGAGCACAACGGTCACCCACACTGCCACACTCCAAATATAATGGGGCAATGTGAGTGTCGTTACCGCAGGGGATAAACAGGACCGTGCAGACGTGCAATGCAAGGTGTGTACATACATGCAGACTGTCACGTCTGTACAGTAAACAAACACAAGAACCAGCATGTGAAGATGGAAATGATGGGCAAACATCTTACAGTGAACCACACAGAAGCCATAGGCAGGGCCGGATTTACCTTGAGTGAGGCCCTACGCCAACAAAAATTGTGGGCCCCCAGCAGGGGCGGCCCAAGGGGGGTGCGGGGCCTCATTTGCATAAGGGGCCTCATTTGCATAAATATTTGCATAATGTTACCATATACTAACTTTTAGTAAACGTGCCTCTTAATGAGTGTATGGATAAAGAAAGACTAAAAGATTTCTACATTACTATAATCCAGTGCCAACTGCCAGACACATTAGGAACTACTACAAACACTGCCCATTTAGAACCCATAGTAAACCCACCGTATCCTAACAGCACTACCAGGACTCACAAAGCACCATACTCTACCAATCAAAAGGCAACACTGCAAATATTAAACCAATACATTTCAGAGAACAACAATACATGACCTACTGGGGAAAGAGAACAAGTGGCAATGTCAAATAGGAATTACATAAACAGAATACCTCAGCTCAGTTACACATGCAGAACATAGACCATCACCAAACAAGTAATCACAATTTAGAAACAGGAAGACAATAATTAAACTGGGAATCCCAAAAGCCAAACTTGGAATGTACAACACTGTAGAAATAAAACTATACATTAATTTGCTCTTGTACTAAACAAAGCGCAGACGTTAATGATGCACATTTACCAGAGCTGACATATTCCAATTAATAAATTCAAAATAAAGAGATATTTTTCTACCTTTTGTGCATTTTTTTCAGCTGCAATTGCTCCAGCCACTTTCTTCTGGTTTCTTCGTGTCTTCTGCTAACTCTCCATCGTCTGCTGTCCATTTGTCCTTTCTTCTCTCTTCTAGATTTTTTTCCATTCTCTCTCTACATCTGCTTTAACATACTAATCTTTCTCCTTTTGCTCTTTCCTCATTCCTATTTCATCCACTCAAATTTTACCCCTCCATCCTCAATCCCCACTTACTCTCCCAATACCCGGCCAATTGTAGATTTTTTATCCCTCCCACACAAAATATTTTTCCCTTCTCCATTTTACTCTTCCAGCCCCATCCCATTCTAATCCTCCCCCAACATCAGCTCCCTTCTAGTTCCAGCCTCACCCAGCATCCATTCCCTTCTAGTCCCTGCATCAGCCCATTTCCAGTCCTAGCCATCCATCAGCCCATTTCCAGTCCTAGCAACCCCCAACCCAATACCAGTCCTAGCCCCCCATCAACCCACTTACAGTCCTTAACCCCCCATCACCCCATTTTCAGTTTAAGCCCCCCCTATAACCCATTACCAGTCCTAACCCCCCATCAGCCCACTTCCAGTCCTAACCCCATCAACCCATTTCCAGTCAGCCCCCCATAGCCCATTGCCAGTCCTACCCCCCACATCAGCCCACAGCCCATTACCAGTCCTAACCCCATCATCCCACCTCCAGTTTTAACCCCCCAGCCCATTTCCAGTCCTAGCCTCCCATAGCCCATTACCAGACAACCCCCATCAGCCCACAGCCCATTACCAGTCTTAACCCCCCCCAAAGCCCATTACCAGTTCTAAACCCCCCAACAGCCCATTACCAGTCCTAACCCCATCAGCCCACCTCCAGTTTTAACCCCCCAGCCCTTTTCCTGTCCTAGCCCCCCCATAGCCCATTACCAGACATCCCCCATCAGCCCACAGCCCATTACCAGTCTTAACCCCCCCAAAGCCCATTGCCAGTTCTAAGCCCCCCCAACAGCCCACAGTCCATTAACAGTCCTAACCCCATCAGCCCACCTCTAGCCTTAACCCCCCCAGCACATTTCCAGCCCCAGCCCCCCCAATAGCCCATTACCAGTCCTACCCCCCCATAGCCCATTACCAGCCCTACCCCCCCAGCCCATTTCCAGCCCCAGCCCCCCCAATAGCCCATTACCAGTCCTACCCCCCCCATAGCCCATTACCAGTCCTACCCCCCCCTCGTCGGCCTAAAGTAAAATTTAATTTAAAAAAAAAAACCTGGTGGCTGCCGCCGCGGGGCCCCCTCTGCTGCCGCGGCAGCACGGACTGACCCGCGGGGGCCCCGTCTACAAGCTGAAGCCGTCGGGTCGGGTCGTTCCTCCCTCCCTCCGTGCAGGCTGCAGGTTGTGAGAGACGCGAAGAGAGAGCGTCTCCTCGCGTCTCTCACAGCCTGCAGCCTGCACGGAGGGAGGGAGGGAGGAACGACCCGACCCGACCCGACGGCTTCAGCTTGTAGACGGGGCCCCCGCGGGTCAGTCCGTGCTGCCGCGGCAACAGAGGGGGCCCCGCGGCGGCAGCCACCAGGTTTTTTTAAAAATTGTATTTAAAAAAAAAGTACTTGTTCTTTTTTTGTGGGCCCCTGCCGGCTGTGGGCCCTACGCCATGGCGTACATGGCGTATAGGTAAATCCGGCCCTGGCCATAGGTCCACATGCTGTGGTTCACAAACATAGATGCACAAGCACCATCCACATACCAACATGATACAGTGATGCCACACATGCAGGTAAACACCCTTGCCCATTGCAAACATCAATCCAGGATGGTGCTGTGCATGAAAGCATTGTTGAGGTAAAACCTGTATCATGTCCAGGTGGAAAGCAGGTGGACATAGACAATACGAGCGCTCCATCGTTGGCCCTATGCCAAAACCATGGCTGTATGCTTGTGTTGAAACAAACAGATGAGCGTATCCTGTGTGCCATGTCACACACATGGCCAAAACACAACAACAACACAACTGTGTAGGAATGTACAACATACAGTGACAATGTCAGTCCCTGCTGCACACGTGGGGATCAGTACACAGCGTCCAAAGTGCAAAGTGTATCTGCAATCCAACAGGTCAGGTTAGAACTGTCCTTGCAACCCTGGGCATGCATAGTCAAGTGTCACATTCCAATATGCCACAGTCCTTGAAGGTTCATGTGTGTCCCCTGCAATGAGCAGGACTCCCAGCCAGAGCATGGCAGCAACAGTGTGTTGGACAGGTCTGTCATGGGCAAAGCAGCAGTCCAAGAGTAATACTGTCCATCCCAGGCATGTGTCCCACTCTCAGAGGTCAAACATCCAATGGCACAATTCTCCACAAAACGTTCCATGGTGTTGTGTCCCCCAACAGGTGGGTGATGGCGATGCCAGATGCACTGTAAGAGATGTGTCCAGTATGTCCTCTGCCCTGTGTCAGGAGAGGATAAGTATTGTATTGTTAGACACCTTGCAAAAACAGCACAAATTGCAGAGAGTCACACTTTAGGAAATACAGAAGAAAGGGATGCAAAGGCAAACATGACATGATATCAACACAAAACAAACCGCATATTGGTGACATCATAAATCGTAAACCCAGACACGGGTGTCACATGGATATGGTCATGTCCATGCTCATGTCACACAGGCGTCTCACAGCTACACACTATATGCATCTGTTTCTGTGAACAGAGAGGCAACATGACATGTACATGAGACAAACAGTAACTCATCAACAGGTAAAGCCAGATGTAATCCCCCAAATAACAAAGGTGCAACATACCTTGTGTGTGCATCAGGTGTACATCATCGATCCCTTGAGTGACTCAACAGCCATATCAGGTCACAGTGAAGGGAGACAATGTCAGCAAAACATGTAGAATCACCATGTCAAGCCACTGTTGATGCATGTCCACATTATGCCGATATCTGAGATTTAAAAAATGGGCTCAACAGTGGTCCCTCAAAACACAAGACACAGTTCTGCTCATAGCACACAACACATGTCGAGAATGTTCACAAGGTAAACAGCACTACAGTAGAGGTAGCACAGTCACCACCGCCCCCCAGGTGCACACATCCCTCACAGCACATGATAATGTACTATGCCTGAACACTGCATCATCACACAGCCAGCCCATAAACACACACCCACACAGTATGCTAAGGTCAGCGTGCCAGCTGTAACACATGGCCTGTATGTGCACAAGTGGAGATTTGTAGACATAAAGGCCCAGTGACATGCAGTGATACCCTGTTGTTGGCTGATGGTACAATGTTGAGGTAGGGAGCAAGTGTAGGCCACCACCAAAAAAAAAACGACCTCCACACACATGCAGCTCTGTTGTACATGTCCCAGAGACAATGTTGCAGAGGACATACTGGACACAAACACATGGGGATATGTGTGACAACAGCAAGATATGGGTTAGGGAGGCATAAGGAAAAAAAGTGAACCACAACATCTGGCCAATATGACACATCACTGAGGACATGTTTTCCCCCTGACTGCAGGCACAGACAATGTAGCTGTAAATCCACCTACCCCGGACCACAGCATTTTTGCTGATGTACAGTCACGTGCCAATGCACTACAGCAACAGCATCCTCACGAAGTATGTCCTGTGCAGTGGGAAACACAAGAGAAACAAACATATGTCATGTTCTAGCTGTGCAACACACACTGCACCTTCCTGTCCCCAGCTGTCAGACCCGACAACATCACATACTGACTGACTGTGCACTATCACACTATACAGATCTCTCACATGTGAGAGGCAGCACGGAGGTGTCGGAGGCTAACTACAGGTGTCCGTAATCTCTCTGTCCCCTCCCTTACCTCTCTGTTGATGTACACACTGGTCAATAGAGGTGTCTGCTCCCACCATGTTTCAGTAGCCATCCTCTGCACTGTCTCCATCCTGTTCACAGCCTTTTGAAGGTGCGGTCTACAGAATTGCACACTGTACCCCACATGAATTAGCACCAATGACATATACAGAGGCAGAGTACCTTCCTGTGTATCTGCTACCAGTACCTCTCTGTATGCACCCAAGTAGCCCCCTAGCTTTTGCCATCACCTTTCCATAATGGTCAGCTACATGAGGATCGGCAGACACAACGACGCCTAGGTCCCGCTCATCTACAGTGGCCAAAGGTACTGCACCCCCTATACTGTGTTGCTCCCCTGGAGCCAAGATGCGTGACCATACATATGCAAACATGTCCTCCCAGCTGTAAAGGTCCAGAACATCCATCAGATTTATCTAGACCCCTCCTCATGTTATCTAGTGCCTCCTGGGTGACTACTCCAGTACTGAGTGAGTGTGTGAACCTAAGACACACATGACAAGGGTTAGTTGTATGGATTGGCAATAACATAAACGTTACATAACATACAAAAGCTAGCAGACAATTAACTGGCATCACAGGTGGATGTGAAGGGCACCAACCCCCCTCCCCCCCCCCCATCACATGTGGGCAGTTGGCACACACACACACTAGGAGGGATCCAGCACCAGGACAGACATATGCACACGTGCGTAGTCACATGAACACCATGTGCAGGTTATAATCATATAATGTTATAATCCTGATGGTCTTATTTCAATTAGTTTCCCTGCTACTATACGTTTATACTCCTGTAACAATGTAAACTCAGAACAGTCCTCTGCCTAACTTTTCTTATCTGTAAACCGCACTGATAACAAACAGGGTGCTACATAAGAGATGTTACATAAATGAATGTAGAAAGACATAAATAAATTACTAATCTGGAAATACTCACCCAGCAATATACAGTCCGCATACCGGCCTTCCTCAAATTGTGTGAATAGTGCCGAGTGATGCAGGATATAGGAGTCATGGGTGGACCCTGTAAACCTAGGGACCACATTCAGAATATGCAGATTAGCATCACATACAACCTGAACATTCAGGGAATGGCAGTGTTTGCAGTTGCGGAACACTACCTCCCTGTCTCTAGGCGGGACCAGGGCAACATGTGTGCAATCAATAGCTCCCATCACATGTGGTATCCCGGCTAACGCCTCAAAGGCCTGGTTCAGGGTCCCCCACTGTTGCCTATTGTGGGGAAGGGCTATGTAATTCCCCACCCGGCTGACCATGGCACGCAGTATTTGGTGGAGACAGCGTGAGAAGGTGGGGCGGCTCATGCCACCCACTGCGGCCACAGATGACTGGAAACAGCCAGAGGCAAAGAAATGTAAGGCAGCAAGGAGCTTGACTAAACCTGGTATGGCATGGGACCGATCAGTCAGGGGCTCGAGGTCAGGTCTTAGATCCTCATAGAGCTCCCTAATAGCCCTTGTGCTCAGTCAGTACAGGGAGATGACCTGGTCCTCACGCATGCCCTGGAGCTGGGCCCTGGGCCTGTAGAGGTGAGGCTGCCGAGCCTGCACCTCAGCACGCCTTCTGCGCCGTGCACGCACAGCACCTGCCTGGACCGCCCCCACAGCTGCAGGTCTGATTTGCTGCGGGACTACACCCATGCCCTGTTCCTCAGCCCCATGGACACCATCTCTCCTGTCCTGCAACCGCAGCATCTGCCCACGTCTCAGGGCACATGCAGCAACATAAATAGCCGCCATAAACTCCTCCCGTCTGGCTACACAAACACACTCAAACACACACACGAACCTCCCTAAACAGTGTACACCTTACAAACCACACAAGACAATACACACACAATACAACACAATACAACCAACATCAATATAATAAACACCAACAGCTGCTCTGACTCTCTCCCTTCCTCTCAGCAAACACACACCTACTCTCCCTCGCCTATAACCCTCAACGTGGACCAGGTGTGCAGGCATCTTTATAGGTTGTTTTAAAGTTTGGGCCGTTGCGCATGCGCAGTTGTGCAAGCACGAGCTTGTGTGCCGCGCGCATGCACGACTCTGCGCATGGGCGTCTGTGCGTGGTGTGCGGCACGCATGTGCAACTGCGCATGGGCGTCGTGTGTGCACAGTGCGCATGTTCAACTGGTTGCGCATACGCAGTAGTGCTAGCGCGCCGCGCCTGTGCAACTGTTTGTGCATGGGCGGTTGTGTGTGTCCCACGCATGTGCAACATGCCACGCATGTGCGTGTGGATATGCATGAAAATGCCCATGCGCAAACAGTTGCACAGGCACGCCGCGTGCTGTGCACAGACGCCCATGCGCAGAGGTGCGCCGCACTCGCACAACTGCGCATGCGCAAAGTACGCAACGTAAAAAAAAACCTATAAATATGCCTGCACACCTGTTCCACGTTGAGGGTTGTTTGAGGAGTTTGAGGTAGAGAGAGAGGTAGCGAGAGAGTTAGAGAGAGAGGCTGTGGTGGGAGTAGTGGAGAGGAGAGAGGTAGAGAGAGAGTTAGAAAGAGTTAGAGAGAGAGGCTGTGGTGGGAGTAGTGGAGGTAGTGTGTTTTGTATTTTGTGTTTTGTATTTTTCTTTTTCTTTTTTCTATTGTGGTGTGTAGTGTGTCCTGTATTTTGGCTGGTATTGTAGTGTGTATTGTGTTTTGTTGTGTGGTCTGTGTTGTGGTGTGTGTAGGTGAGGGTAGGTGAGGAGGGGTGCAGTGAGAGGAGAGGGTGATGGAGAGGGAGAGGGAGATGGAGGGGGTGGAGGAGGTGGGCCCACCTGTTGCTGATGAGACACCCAGGGCAGGGACTGCACGGCCTATGGAGGAACAGGAGGGCCATCTGTTGGGCCACAGGCTGCACAGTGCAGCCACACGGCCAAGAGGAAGAGGGTACCGGTGCCTGCCCCACAGAGGAGGAGGGCCCTAAGGTTCACCGAGAGGGAGAACCACATCCTCCTGTCAGGGGTCATAGAGAACTATGACTTACTATTTGGGCGGCTCAGTAGCCGCACAACTGTATCCACCAGGATGGCAGTGTGGGAAGAGGTGCGTGGTGCAGTGGCCGAGGCAGGGCCCCCCCCCCCCGAGATGTTGAAAGCCTGAAAAAGAGGTTTTCGGATATAAAAAGAGGGGTGAGGCAGCACATGGCTGCAGAGAGACAACATGCTCTGAGCACAGGTGGTGGGGGCCCCTTCATACCATCCCTCTCGCCCCTGGAACAGGAGCTGGCAGCAAGATTGGGGCCCATCTACCTCCGTGGTCTGCCTGAGGCCCTCGACACGGCACATCAGCAGGCAGGTATGTATGCTAACTTTCAGCTCCCAGGCCATGCCTGAAATTCCCATTGTGTAGACTTCAGCCATCTGCAAAGACCCTCCCATACCTGTCACCCAAGCCCCACCATGTACATATCCTGGTGGCACATGTGTGTGATATACCCCTGCACACCCTGTTTTGTTGCCATGTCACAGGGCCACATTCAAAATGTGTCCCTCATCCCATCCCTATCCCCATCTGTCCCAAAAAGGTCCACACACACCAGCCACTACCCTACCGCCACACCTGTGATTGCCATCCCCTGTATGATTGTGAGGGCCATTGATCAGGGCATGTTTGTGTGACATACTATCTGCACAGTGCTGCATGTGCTTGGCAGTGGGCCAGAGGTGATGGATAGTCGTAGTCCGCTGCATAGTAGGTCACTGCCAAGCACATGTAGCACTGAGAATATAGTATGTCTGAAGAAAATATGCCCTGATCAAAAGCACGCACAGTCATACAGGGGATGGCAAAAACAGGTGTAAGGGTGGGGTATTAGCAGGCGTGTGTGGACATATTTGGGGCAGACGGGGAAAGGGATGGGATGGGGGCCACATGTGGAATGGGACCAGGAATAGGAACATGGCAACCAAACAAGGTGTGCAGGGGTACAGCACACACATGTGCCCCCAGGATAGGTACATGGTGGGGACAGACAGGTATGGGAGGGTGTAGTGGGTCCTGTATGCAGCACACATGCAGGGCCCTCCCCCATTATGTCTGTGGTGTATGTAGCACACACGTATACATAGGTGGAGTGTTTAAACATATGTGTGCTGTCTCTGATTGTTCACAATGCAGGTGACTACAGTACAATGGGGGCCCAGGAGGTGGAGGTGGACCTGCCCGTCCCTCAGAGTCTTGAGGAGCCCGAGGCTGCTGTCTCAGGGGGCAGCACAAGTGCGGCCGAGGAGCCCCGGGAGCCACCCATCACCAGTGGGCCAACACTGGGGGCTGCAGCAATGGGGGAGAGCCAACACCCCAGGCAGGCACCAGGCACCGATCCAGAAGACGTAGGTGTAATGATGGCGGAGCTGAGGGCACACAGTGCATCAGCACGGCGCGATGCTGAAGGTGGGTGACAACAGACTTTCACAACCACAACGCACAAACCACTAGTCTCTAGTTGGTGTGTGTGTGGTGGATGTGGCAACATACCTTCCACAGCTGTTACATGTATGGCCCACGTAGACGAGATGTAGTGGAGAAAACAAAAGGGTATGGCGTATGATAGATGATGTTAATGTGACACACACCAGAACAGCCTAGGGTCAGGTAACACCTACAGATGCAGACATAAGAGGAATGTTGTTTAAGGTCCAGCACGTTGTCAGCCAATAAATAAATACAAGCATTGCCCTTGCAACAGTCTGCCTCATTGCAGACGCCCAACCGTCTCGTAGAGAACAGGATGCCACCTGTCCCATAGTCATCGGACAATCAGAGCAGACATAAACAAACCTAAGCATCTTCTGTCATGTAACGTCACACACCCTCCATTCCCTCCAGTCTGCATCTCCAGGTGAAAAGCAATCATAGAATATGAAATGAGCATTCAAAATGTGTTAATACACCCATATACAAGGATTTACAGAGGTGACAGGATCATAGATCATGTAAAGATGGTTTGGGAGGAAAAACAGGTCCCTCAAGACTGCCTGTACGTCAACAACTAAGATTGACTGCTTGGCATACAGACATGGCCATCAACATGTCCTCTTCCTGTCAGGGGCGGCCCAAGGGGGGTGTGGGGCCATGTGCGGAGACTCAGTGCGGGGCCTCATTTGCATAAGGGGCCTCATTTGCATAAATATTTGCATAATGTTACCATATACTAACTTTTAGTAAACATGCCTCTTAATGAGTGTATGGATAAAGAAAGACTAAAAGATTTCTACATTACTATAATCCAGTGCCAACCGCCACACACATTAGGAACTACTACAAATACTGCTCGTTTAGAACCCATAGCAAACCTGCCATATCGTAACAGCACTACCAGGACTCACAAAGCACCAGACCCTACCTATCAAAAGGAAACGCTGCAAATATTAAACCAATACATTTCAGAGAATACCAATACATGACCTACTGGGGAAAGAGAACAAGTGGCAATGTCAAATAGGAATTATATAAACAGAATACCTCAGCTCAGTTACACATGAACAGAACATAAACCATCACCAAACAAGGAATCACAATTTAGAAACAGGACGACAATAATTAAACTGGGGATCCCAAAAGCCAAACTTGGAATGTACAACACTGTAGAAATAAAACTATACATTAATTTGCTCTTGTACTAAACAAAGCGCAGACATTAATGATGCACATTTCCCAGAGCTGACATATTCCAGTTAATACATTCAAAATAAAGAGATATCTTTGTATCTTTTGTGCATTTTTTTCAGCTGCAATTGCTCCAGCCACTTCCTTCCAGTTTCTTCGTGTCTTCTGCTAACTCTCCATCGTCTGCTGTCCATTTGTCCTTTCTTCTCTCTTCTAGTTTTTTTCCATTCTCTCCCTACATCTGCTTTAACATACTAATCTTTCTCCTTTTGCTCTTTCCTCATTCCTATTTCATCCACTCAAATTTTACCCCTCCATCCTCAATCCCCACTGACTCTCCCAATACCCAGCCAATTGTAGATTTTTTATCCCCCCACACAAAATATGTTTCCCCTCTCCATTTTACTCTCCCAGTCTCATCCCATTCTAATCCTCCCCCAACATCAGCTCCCTTCTAGTTCCAGCCTCACCCAGCATCCATTCCCTTCTAGTCCCTGCATCAGCCCATTTCCAGTCCTAGCCCCCCATCAGCCCATTTCCAGTCCTAGCAACCCCCCAACCCAATACCAGTCCTAGCCCCCCCCATCAACCCACTTCCAGTCCTAACCCCCCATCACCCCATTTTCTGTTTAAGCCCCCCCTATAACCCATTACCAGTCCTAACACCCCATCAGCCCACCTCCAGTCCTAACCCCATCAGCCCATTTCCAGTCAGCCCCCCATAGCCCATTGCCAGTCCTAACCCCCCCCATCAGACCACAGCCCATTACCAGTCCCAACCCCATTAGGCCACCTCAAGTCCTAACCCCTCCCCATCAGCCCATTTCCTGTCCTAGCCCCCCCATAGCCCATTACCAGTCCTAATCCCCCCATAGCCCATTACCAGACAGCCCCCATCTGCCCACAGCCCCTTACCCCTCTTAACCCCCCCCTAGCCCCTTTCCCCTCCTAACCCCCCCCCCCCCCATCGGCTCAAGTAAAATTAAATTAAAAAGAAAAGCTGGCTGCTACTGCTGCCGCCGCGACAGCAGCAGAATGGAGTGTCCCGCGGGGCGCCCTCTGCCCGGCTGAGTCCCTCCCTCCCTCCCTCTGCGACGGCTGAGCCCCTCTGTGCCGGCTTTCAGATTTGCGAAGGGACGCCAGGGAGACACTCTCCCTTCGCAAATCTGAAAGCCAGCACAGAGGGGCTCAGCCGTCGCAGAGGGAGGGAGGGAGGGACTCAGCCAGGCAGAGGGGGCCCCGCGGGACACTCCATTCTGCTGCTGCTGCGGCGGCAGCGGCAGCGGCAGCGGTAGCAGCCAGCTTTTTATGTTTTATTTACTGTTGAAAAAAACCAGAATGTTCCTTGCGCGGGGCCCCCTGAAACGCGGAGCCCTGTGCAAAAAACATTATTGCTCAATGGACGGGCCGGCCCTGCTTCCTGTAGCTCTGACAATGAGTCCCCCCAATTGCATAGGTTGGGACTCACCCACACGATCACACAGGTCAGCTAACGGCCTCTGTTGTGTTTTGATAGACTCGCCAACTCCCAGCTGCCACCCCTGCTGCCAACCGGAATCAGGGAAACACCCCCCCCAGCTCTGGGTATCACCGACCTTCCCCAGGGGGTACCACCTGCTGTGGATTCCTCAACATAACCCTGCCCGTGCATTCCTGGGGTCTGTCCACCTCTGCTGCACCCTCTGTTGCTCCCTCTGCTCTGTCCAAACCCTCCATAGGTTTACAAAGGTGTACAAGCACTGGTACCCAACCCCTCCTCTGTTTTACACAAGGTGTATGTGAACCCCTCTGCTGTCAGACATGTGAAGCAGCAGTGCACTTGCGCACGTAAGGGTTGATATCCTTGTGCTAACACTCCATCCCTCTGAGTCAATAGTGCATCTCCTGTAACCTGTCCAAACTGCGTTTATCACTCAAACTGTGCCCCCACTTGGGCTGGCTTTCCTCGACCTTCCTCTGATCACCACTGCTGCTCTCCAGCTGTGGTTGCTGTCCCTGGTTCATGCTCCACCTCCCATACACGATGGACATGTGTTTGCTATCTGTGCCCAAGCCTGTTGCTACGTCTGCAGTACGTGGGTGTGTCAGCGCAGCCTGTGGATCTTTGTGTTTGCCTTCCACATCACGTACTGGACCGTGTCCTGTGCGTGTCTATGACTTATACTACTGTGAGAATGATGTCTCTTACCCCTATCCATGTGTCTGCTAGAGTCTGCCCTATCACAATAACGATTTTGTGGGATATGCGTGACATGTTTGTGTCTGACAGTTGATTACTGGAGAGTTATCTCACAGACCACCCTGTGTCCCACCCACAGGCAATCATCAGGCGCTACAAAGGATACACAGTGCGTTGGTGGAGAACACCAGGGAGCTGAGGGAGGTCCGTGGGGAGCTGAGGCTATTCCGGGAGGAGGTCAGAGCCATGCCCTTCACCAGGATGTGTGAGGCGCTAGAGGGCATGCTGGCTGTCATGCGGCAGGCGGTACCGGCACCACCACCAGCACCGGAAGAGGGTGTACCACCGTTGGGGGGGGGTTGCCACGTGGCAGGCGTGGGCAGCCACGCTGTCGCTAATTCCTTTTTCAATTATCATTTGAACCACCTATGTATATAGTTTGCCCTGTTTTTCAAAGTTCCATTTCCTGTTAAATGTAATGACCAGACATATGAAAATTGTCAGATGTTTCTGTTCCATGTAAACCGTGCTGATGGCAAATAGTGCGGTATATAAGAAATGTTAATAAATACAAAAATTTTAAAAAAAATGTGACAATAAAGAGCTGTCACACACCACATGCAACGTGTGTTTCCAATGTGTGTCCCTGTGGTCCCCTATGTAGTGTGCAAATGCATGTCGTGTCCCTGACCATATGACCTGCACCCAGGCCCCTCGCTGGTGGGGTGCTTGCACTGCTAGGTATTACTCCACAGATGCCAGCACATGCCATGTGTGACCTGCACAGTGTGTGTTCACTGCCCCTGGGCTGCAGCGGGGCGGCTTACACAGACACCCATGTTGCAACAGGGGGAATGCTCTGAGGTTGCATGTTCAGTGTTCTGATCCATCACCGTGTCCACCCCCTCATACCCCCAACATTGGGTGCATATGTGTGACCATTTCCCCTGCCTGTAACACTGATTACATGCCTGCCCCCCCCCCCCCGTAGGCATGCATGTGGCACAGGCAGACATGGGTGGCATGCATATGTAGGCTGCTGATTTCCGCTAACAAATTTGGTTACCCTACGCCCACCCCTGCGACATGGATGTGCCCGGGACGCCCGCTACATTGCAACATCTCATGCGCCACGCTGGGTTCACACCCCTACACACATGGTTAGCACCCAAAAATGCATGTGGAGCCAGTCGACGTATGATACCCATGTCTTCCTGTACTGCACATCCCTGTCCACACACATATCCCATGCTAGCATCCATAGTGTTCTGCTAAGGGAGACACGTGACCATTTCAAATTAAACAAAATTGTGTATATTTTAGAAAAAAAAGGGACATATTTACAATTGTGGGAAGGGGGACAATAACCATCAGCCTCCCCCCCAAACCACCCCCTCCTCCCCCCTGCCACCCCCACCCGCCCTAAACACCCTCCTCCACCCCTCCCCCCACCCCCACATTAGCCACACCCTCCCCCTGCATGCCCAGTGATGGAAGACAGGGCAGCACAGGGCACATGTGTGGACGTCACAGGCGCCATCAATGACCCCTGTGACGCCCTTCAGGGGGTGGCCGCTGACATGGCAGACGCTCCACCTCAGCGGCCACCCGTTGAATGGCTCCTGTCAGCCACTGGTGCGAGTGCACTAACAGGTGCACTCGCTGCTGCAACACATCCAGGGCCACAGACAGGTCCGCCACACACCTGCCCCCACACACACATAGTCCCTGGGGTGTGTGTGGTGGCATGTGCGTGCGACCTGTGTGGGGCCCTGGATGGTGGAGCCACCTGGCATGGCTGACGGGAGCCCACAGTGTCCTGTGCTGCACTGTCTTCCATGTCACTCTCCCACACCCCCTCCAACCACTCCTCCCCCGACTCCACCCACCCACCCTCCACATCCTCATCCACCCCTCCCCCCAACCCCACATCAGCCCCACCCTCTCCCTCCCCTGCCACCCTGCCAACAACCCTTTCCACAACAGCCCCCTCCTCCCCTGGTGCTGCTTCTGGCCCCTCCGCCTCCTCTTCAGACAGCTCCACCACCACCTGTGCCTCCCTGCCATGGCGGGCAGTGGGGCGCCGCAATGAATAGGCGGAGGTGGTGGGCTCCTCCTCGTTGTCAGCACCATCTGTGGAAGATGACAGTCATCAGCACATTACTAGGGTTGTAATCCCGGGAAATCCCGATCCCGAAATCCCGGGATTTGGGGTATTTTTTCCAATCCCGATCCCGGGATTATGTCTAGAAATCTCGGGACTTTTAAAAGTTACTATACCCTTGATTGACCGTTTTTGTGCTAACCTACGGGAGTGAGCACGATTGTAGTGTTACAATTCTAAAGTACAGTATTAAGTTTTACATACTCTAGCTGTCCTCCAAGTTGGAAGTAGTATGCTTGTTTTGTATGCTTATATGCTCCTTTGTAATAACTGTTTCGATGTACTTTTTGAAATATTCGACCCTAGTAGCACAAGGAATAGAAATTTCAATAGAATCGCATAGAAAGCTGATATGGTATTCTATGGTATTCTATTGAAATTTCTATGGCTGTGCTACTGGGGAATTCGATCTGACGCCATCTTGCGAAACGTATGTTCTACATTGACGCTCTACGTTACCAATAATAACAGTCGGTGAGAATACATCATCCTGTTGGCAGCGGTGCGCGATTTACGACTTCAGGAATTACGTGCATCTTCAGTGCATATTCTTCGTTCATTTACTGTCTTTATTTACTACGATTCAGTGCTACGAATCATTACTTATCCTGTTGTCATCGCAATTTTTACAGCCCTAATGTCGAACTTTGAAGAAGTCGGTGCTAAAAGAAAGTCCGAGGTGTGGCAGCATTTTTTGTTCTGCAAAAGCACAGAAAAAGCAAAGTGTAAATTGTGTCAAACAATTTTAAAAACTTCTGGGTCCAGCACAAAGGGACTTAGAATTCACTTGAAGTCAAAGCACAAGATTGAAGTGAAGTCTTGCCTGGACGTTGAGGATCGGCCAAAACCCAAAATCAGGAAAATTGATTTATTCTTCAAGTCAAAAAAAACAGCCTGGAAGAACTACTGAGCCAGCTAACTGCTGTGGATGGTCTCACATTCAATCAAATTGCCAGAAGTGAGAGACTGCATCGAGCATTTAAGGCTGATGGTTATGACCTGCCCAAATCACACCAACATGTTCGTAATCTGGTGATCAAGAACTTTGAAAATGTCAAGAAGTTGGTCAAGGAAGAGCTTGATGGAATCAAACTGAACAATGGTCGTTTTTCTATCACGTTTGACGAGTCGACATCTGCAAGGAATCGACGTTATATGAACATAAACTGCCATTTTCAAGGAGGGTTTCATTCACTAGGATTACTCCGCATTAATGGCAGCATGGACACAAAAAAAGCAATCAGGTTGGTTGAGGATCGACTAAATTGCTTTGGCCTTGACCTGAATACAGATATTGTTTCTATTATCACTGATGGTGCCAGTTTGATGGTGAAATTCGGAAAAGAAACAAGTCCACTCCATGTGATCTGCTATGCTCATGCGATCCATTTGGCCATTTGTGATGTCTTGTACAAAAGACAACTAAGTGCAGCACTCAGTGATAACCTTGACTCTGACAGTGGCAGTGCTGAGGAGGAAGGAACAGATGATGAAAAACAGGCTGAAGAGGTTGACAGAGCTCCGACTTTGTCTCCGAACATTCAGTTCATAGTCGAGAAAGTCCGAAAAATTGTGAAAATATTCAGAAGATCCCCTGTGAAAAATGATGATGCTCTTCAGCCATTTGTCCTGGAGACATTAGGCAAAGAAAAGAAGCTACAACTGGATTGCAAGACCAGGTGGAACACTTTGCTATCAATGCTAGAGAGGTTTTATGAACTTAGAAAAGAGATAAAAATGGCTTTAGTTCAGCTGGACATTCAGTTCGAATTGACTGAGGATGACATGATGGTTAATAAAGAACTGTGTGATGCCTTGGCTCCCATCAAAGTTGCTGTGGAAGCACTCTCCAGTGAGGATGCAGACCTTCTTTTGGCAGAAAAAGTAATTGCATTTACGTTGAAAAAACTTTGTGAGCAAGGAACTAAAATCAGCCAGGACTTGAAGAACAGGTTTGAAGCTCGAATTGAGGAACGCCGCAATGCTGAACTTGTCCATCTTTTGAAATATTTGAAGAGTGCTTCTTACCTTGATCAACCTCAAGATCAATTTGGGCACAAAGTTAGACGTCCCAAAATTGCTGCTCTGGCCACCAATATCTTGCAAAGACTATTTTGACATTATGATGGCAATGAAGACAATACGGTTGACGGTGCCATGGAAATACTTGACCAAGAAAAGCCAATGACTTTATCTCAGGAGCTTTATGCTTTTGTGGAAGATGACGAAACAGAAGATACCAAAAACACTGACCTGAGCTCTTGTGTGGTCCAAAAAGAGATGTCGTTGTACGAGACAAGCAGAAGAAGGCCTGTAAATCTTGAAAGGTTGTTTACTGCTCTTAAAACTATTAAGCCCACATCAGTTGAGGCCGAAAGGGCCTTTTCTGCCCTTGGATATTTTGCTAACAAAATCAGGAGTCAAATGAATGATGACACTCTAGATGCTCTTATATTTCTGCGGCAATATTACAAAAAATAAAGAAGTTTTTGTTCTTTCCATACTACTTTTTTTCAATTTTTTTTCAATTATTTGCTCAATCCCGAAAAATCCCGGGATTATAAGTCTGAAATCTCGGGAAATCCCGATCCCGGGATTGTACAAATTGGTCCAAAATTTACAACTCTACACATTACTATGTGTGTGACATAGCACATGTACCTATGCAGGCACCACACAGGCTGCTGTGCCCATGGGACATCTGTTACTGGGCAGCCAGGTCGCCAATACTCACCATAACCCTGTGGCGGGCCCTCCCCTGGAGGCGCTCCAGGTAGCCCTGGTGGTGGAGGCGCAACTCCCGCCCCTTCTTCCGGAGATCCTCGACCTGTGGATGTGAGAAGAATGGGTGGGGGCATGAGTGACTGCTCACCTCTGGTGGGTGGCCAACATAAACATACATCAGTGTGCCCAGTATCTTGCTGCTGCTCCTGCTCCACTGCTGTGTGTTCATGTACAGCATAGTTCATCACGTGTCACAGGTGATCTCCAGGAACACCAGGAAGATGTCGTCACATGTGGGTAGCGTCGGTACCAACTGAGCCTGTGTGGGAACGCTACCCAGCGTCCTATATGAAAGCCTTTGCCAGCATCACACAGTGCGTGCATGCTGCCTTCCCGCCTTTCCAAACTGCCTCTCCAGTTGAGTTTACAGCTGACACATGGAGGGAGAGAGAGAGACATTGGGAAAGTGAGAGAGACAGAGAGAGACACACAACCCGCAAGGGGAGAGGGGTGGGTTGGGATAACATCATCCTGCTGTTCCAGGAGATCACCTGTTACAGGCACTTAACTATGCTATCACCATGTACAAGCAGGACGTAGTCGTCACATGTGGGGAAACCCTAGATGTAGATGCCAGGGAAGGATCCCCAGAGTGGTGAGGGCCTGTGGAGGGCCTCCATCTCCACCCATGGATCTCGGGCATCCTGTGAGAGAGGCGGCTAGGAGTGGATTATGTATGGGAGAGGATTTGGAGAGCAGCCTGACCAACCAGAGCATGCCTGCGGGAGCCTTTATCCAAGCATTTGTGGTCCGTGAAACGAGGACCAGGTAGCTGCTCCACAAATGTCGTTAATATGGACCAGAATGGAGGTGAACCCGTGAGGCTGCCATGACTTCACATTGTGAGTGGAAACATGGGCCACCAGTAAATGGTGTTAGCCAGGATAGATAAAGGGTAATACACTGAGCAATCCAGTTGGGTATAGATCGTTTTGACACTACTGTACTCAAATGCGAGGGATCCGAGACTCAGAATAGCTGAGGGGACCTTCGGTGTTGCTGTGTCCTCTGCAGATGGGAAGCCACAGCTCATTCACAGTCCAAAGTATGAGGAGTCCTCTCTGCATTTGAAGCATGCGGCTGTTGAAAGACCTACAGGTACCTACAGCTCCTGTTTTCAAATGAAAGGAGGAATCCACCTTAGGCATGATGTGTGGATGTGTCCTTAGGATTACCTTATCATGGTGAAATGGTGTGTGGGGTGGATCAGGCACTGGAGCTTGAGATTCACTGATACAACTTGCTGATGTGATTGCAAGACGGTATCCTACGTCCCAGGTCAGAGACTTTCAGGATGTAGTGTCTGAGGGCTCAGAGGGCGGCAGCATACGCTGCCCTGGCAGCAGATTGGGATCCCATGCCTCTGTAGTTGGCCTAAGGGCAGGTTTTGGTAGATGCAGGCCTCTCATGATCTCGGATATGAGAGGATGGGATGACATGGGTTGTCCAGTGATGGGTTCAGAAGGAGCAGCAATGGCACTTAAATGGACTCTGACTCACTCTGTTTGGGGAACATTGTTTGATGAGTAATGGCATTTGTCAAACACATGTTTCTATACGGATAACAGGAGGGGTTCCAGGCCTTTTGTTATCACCCAAATGAAATGTCACGTCCACCTGATGGCACAGGACTGCCTTGTGGAAGGTTTCCTGGAAGCATAACGGACATCATGCACTTCCTGAATGAGGGGAGGGCCAAAGCAGTTTCAGCCGTCAGTAGGCAGGCTCTGGGGTGCAGAGAGAGACGGGGGGTTTGTATGCCATACATTCCCCTCCTCCTGCGACAGTAAGTCTGGAGCTGACCCTACGTACAGGGGTGGAACCTGGGTCATATGTAGAAGCAGAGGGCATCACACCTGTTGTTGTCAGCGTGAGGCTATGAGGATCATGTAGCCTCTGTCCCTCAGGGGTTGCAATAGGGTCTTGGCAATCAAGGGAATGGGAGGTTAGGCATATTGGCATTCCTGCCCCCAGTTGAGGAGGATAGCATCCCTCGCTTGATAGCTCTGAGCTTGGATTGGTGTATAGGACCGGGTAGGTTGGCATATGATGCACGTGCAAAGAGGTATGAATCCTGAGTTCCCCAGAGTTGCAACACTCTACAGAGTTGGTCCATGTGTACAGACCATTTTGTGCGGAAGCACAACACGACTGAGTTTGTATGGCTAAGAGTTCTGATTGCCAGGGAGATAGACTGGCAGGAGATGGATCTGCTGCTGTCTGGCAAACGACCACAGTTGAGGAGCTTCGTTGCAAAGGCACAGAGAGCCTGTTCCCCCTTGTTTGTACACATAGACCATAGCTACCTGATTGTCTGCGCAAAGTACTATTCCATTGGCCTGGAGAAGGGAATGGAGGACATGAAGAGCCAGGCAAATTGCTCAGAGCTTGTAAACGGGGGTGCTGGGTGAGAATGTCCAGTCTTGGCAAAGGCAAATATTAATATGACTTGCAAAGGATAGTGGGAAATGTAGTCCATTCATACCAGAATCAGCCGTTCACAATAAATTAGTTGTGCTTGCTCGAGTGTAAAGCAAAGAAAATATATTTTATTTATGGGGTTATTTCTCCCAACACAGATGTACTTGGTAGCACAAAAAGGATACTTGCTTTCAGTATTATACTTAGAAAAACAAATCAGGAAAAAAAAACAACAACTGAACTTCTTAAGCAATCAAATCAATCCATAAAGACCTTGATGGGAACAGAGAGGTCTTTCTGTAGGCTCCTGCTAATATCTTTTTAGCAATGCTTCAAAAACAAACCAAAACCCACAAAGTAAAGAAAAAAACCTGTTCTTTTCCAAGGATAACTTCTGGTATTTTCACACACACCCAGAAGGGTCCCTTCAGAGCTCACAGGCAATTAGGCAAGGCTCAATTGCTAACAATTAACCAGCTGCAAACCTCTTGGCTGGTTTTCTTTCTATACGTGGCTCAAATCCTACTCAGAAGCTTTTCTGAGTAGATCAAAGAACAAGTTTATATTTCTTTGTGATGGTTGTTGTATTTTGTGAAAGTATATTACCACAGAGGTTTAGACAGAGAGCAGTCCATGTATTCACACTGTTCA
>CM066033.1:27867896-27997207 GCA_033557465.1 Ichthyophis bannanicus
GTGAAATTCTGTATTGAACTGCTGTTTGAACTAGTGTGTCTGCTGTCTGAGCAAGACAAAATGCAGTTGTAAAGCAAGTAAGAAGTTGTGTCGCCACTGGCAGCAAATCTTTTGTAGCTGCTTTAGCAGCAAAGTTTGTTGAGAGTGGGTCTTAGCAGTGCAGATTGTTTGACCGGCGCTTCCTGAAAGCGTTGTGAGGTTTTCCAGAGACAGCATTAAGATAAGTAGATCAGCTGTGCTTTTGTTATGTCTTTCTGAACTTTTACTTTATTACCTCTTCCTCGGGGTAGAGCTTTAGCTTTTAAATTCAGCTGCTCAACAGGGCAAAGATCTCTTCCTCCAGCCATCCAGCTGAACTCGATCAGGCATTGGGGGTAGAAGCGGGAGCTGCTTGCCCCTCCCGCTCCCCCCGACCCAATCAGGGCTCAGCTTCAGCTTTTAAATTCAGCTGCTCACCCAGCCGTGCCCGCGCCTGGCTAGCCCATGCCTGAGGGCCTCGCCAGAAGAGGCCCTTAGGCTTGATACAGTCCACCTTCTCCTGGTGATACTATTCACTCACCATGATTTATCCCACTAGAGGACAGCAACCTTGGGCTAGAAGGACTGGGGTTTCTAGTTCCACAGGTGCTCCTTGTGGTCTTCCGCAAGCCACTTAACCCTCCATAGCCCATGTTCCCTGTAAAATAGTTATCTCCAAGTTATAATGCCCTGTTCAATGTAATTTCAATTTGTTCAATGTAAACGGCACTGATGCAGAATAGCGCGGTATATAAGAGAATGTAAATAAATAAAATAAAATAAATTTATTCTGACATCATCAAGCATCCAGTGGCTTTTTTCATAATGCAGACGGAACAGACAACCTGATATCTATCTGATTGCCTCAACTTTCAGCCCCCAGCCCTGCAAAGACTCACCGGACTCCCATCCAAGCAAACGCTACTGCTACCGAAGAACACATTGCCTCCAAATCGTGCTGCTTACCTGAGCTAAGAAAAGTCCTGCAGCAGGAAAATCTAGCTTCTCCTACCCACCGACTCTAGCCCTATCGACAGCTCCACCGACCTCTTTAAAAAAGTGGGGTCAGGGACATATGTGTACACACCACTAGCACTAGTCCATCTGGTGCTCAAACAACCCTTCAGCTTTATACCACATGCTGCAATCCCAGAATTAACCAGAATTAACACCATCTCTACTGTAACACACACTCCTACACTGAAACCTAACCTCCCCCTCCCTCAGTTGTGCCTTAATCAATGCCCGTTCAGCCAACAATAAGATCCCCTACTTACCGACCTAATATCTGATTACAACTTAGATAGATATCCTTTGCCTCAATAAAACATTGTTCCAGGGCACAGACTCAGTACTCATGAATCAACTATGTTCCCCTACCCATTCTATACGTACCTGCAACCGTACCTTTAACAGATGTGGGGATGTTTGTATAATCTCTAAAAAAGATCTAAACTTAATCACCATTGAAACTGCCTCTTCCACTGGTATGGATACCCTCAGAATCTCTAACAATGCAATCTCGCTGTGCCTAGTATACCGAGCACCACAATCATAGGCTCAAGACCTCTCTACAATCATCGAATCAGCCTGTAACACCCAAACTTCCACTCATCCACTCATTTGCTCAGTAAAAGGCCTCATCCTTTCTAGGCCCTATGGATGCACTACATTTCACTAGGATCCTAAATACTCCAGCCCATTGCAAAGGTAATACCCTTGACCTTATCGTTATGCCTCAGTCCATCACACTCCACAGTCAACCCACACACTCCATTCTCCCAGTTCCCTGGTCTGATAATTCCCTGATCCTATTCGCTATCCCATCCAGACCCTAACACAACCTTCTACACAAACCCAGATGCCCCGCAAATTCAAGCCATTTGATATTAACCACGTCCTCAAACAAGTCACGCCACACTTGGACCTTCTCGGTAATAATCATCCAAACCTATCCTCCCAAATTGAAGGCTGGAGCAAAATTCTTGCCTCTGCAGCCCAAGCTCCCCCACAGCCATCCTATAACACCCACCGCAAACGAGCCCCTGGTTTTCCAAATCATTACAGAACCATAGAAAATACCTTAGACATTTGGAGCACAATTGTTCTAGAGAACCCTCTACCTAAACCTCTTACTTCAAAAAACTCCAGGTCTACCGGGCTGAAACTCTAAAACGTAAAAGAGAATACAATGAGAACGTCATCATGTGCTCCTTAAATAAACCCCAAGAGTTATTTTCAATAACTAAATCACCCAACTATGCAGTCGAAGATAAAATATCCCCAGAGATCATTGCTGATCACCTCTGCTCAAAATTCCCCTCAATACAACCTATAGCAACTCAACACACTGACCACAAATCCCACAATATCACCCGTGTTGTAACATGGGAAACGTTTGATCTGCCATCCCTAGATAACATTACTACTGCAATAAAAAAACGTAATGCCTCTACCTCAGTAGTAGACCCCTGTTCAGTTTCATGGGTAAAAAGCACCAAGGAATCTCTTGGCCCATATATACGTGACATAATACAATCCTCCCTCTGCACTGGAATCCTGCCAACTCCCTTGAATATGACTTCTATTCGACCTATACTAAAAGGAACCAAACTAGACCCCCCTATCCCCACATCATATTGACCGATATCAAGTATCTCCCTCCTGGGAAAGATTACTGAAAAGATTGTCCAAACACAGCTTCAGAATTTCATTGACGACCATGCCCCTCTTGATCTTTTCCAGCACAGTTTTAAAAAGAACTATGGTGTCAAAACCCTTCTAACCTCCCTCCTAGATACAGTAATCCCATACATCCAAACTCCGAAACAAGGGTGTCTCCTAATCTTTCTAGATATATCCTCTGCATTTGACTCCCTTTCTCATAACCACCTTCTTGACAGATTCCATGACATAGGCCTCAGAGGTACCACTCTCAACTGGTTCCATTCATACCTGGATCACAGAATTCAACAAGTAAGAATTGGTGATAAATTCTCCCTGCCATTCATTCAATCTTAAGGTGTTCCCCAGAGTTTTAGTCTCTCCGCCCTCCTCTTCAACATCTTTTTCCAACCCATATGTAAACTCTTCCAAGAATACAAAATCCAATATCAACTCTATGCAGACTACGAGGGGGTACCCAAAAAAAACAAGAATAACATTGCCGTGGGGGGAGCTTGTGTAGTACGCACTTCTGCCGCTAGGCGTGTATAGTGCAACTCATTGTCAGTTCAGTGCCGCCTGTGTTGTCGACCTGGCTTGTTCTGTTCATCTGCAGTGATTGTTTTTGCTAGCGATGTTTTGTTCTTGTTTCTTTTTTTATGATGACAAGTTTAAGTGAACAACGTGCCGCTGTGAAATTTTGTTTTCTACTCGGTAAAAATGCTGCTGAAACTGTTTTAATGTTGAAAACAGCTTATCAAGATGACGCTATGGGAAAAAGTCAAGTGTACCAGTGGTTTGCTCGGTTTAAAAATGGTGACATGTCGATTGATGACAAACCTCGTTCTGGGCATCCATCAACTGTCCGAATCGACGAAAATATTGAAAACATTAGAGAGCTTGTGCTCACAGACTGTCGACAGACAATTGATCAACTGTCAGAGATTAATGGGTTATCTTGGAGCTCGGTTCAGCGAATTTTAACGGAAGATTTGGGAATGAAAAGGGTTGCTGCCAAGTTTGTTCCTTGGGTTCTGACTGAAAATCAAAAGGAACATCGAGTTGAAACATGTCGTGTTTTGAAACAGCTTGAAACTGATCCAGATTTTCTGTCAAAGGTGATGAGTCATGGTGCTATGGTTACGACCCAGAAACAAAGCAACAGTCAAGCCAATGGAAGACATCATCGTCACCCCGTCCAAAAAAATGTCGTCAAGTCAAATCAAACATCAAAACAATGCTGATTTGCTTTTTTGATGCCAAGGGGGTAGTTCATTCAGAGTTTGTTCCCCCAGGTCAGACCGTCAATCAAACCTTTTATTTGGAAATTTTAAGAAGATTGCACAACAGTGTTCGTCAAAAAAGACCCGATTTGTGGCAGACAGGAGACTGGTTCTTTCACCACGACAACGCACCTGCACACACAGCCATCTCTGTTAGACAGATTTTGGCTAAAAATGGCATGGTTCCACTGCCCCACGCACCTTACTCACCTGACCTGGCTCAGTGCGACTTTTTCTTATTTCCACGAATGAAAAGGGGCATGAAAGGACACCAATTTGACAACATTGAAGAAGTCAAGAAAAAAAGAGGGAGGAGCTGTCAGCCATTTCTAAAGATGACTACAAAAAATGTTTCGAACAGTGGAAGCACTGGTGGGACAAATGTATCAGTTGTAATGGAGAGTATTTTGAAAGGGATAAGGTTGTTTTGTAAAAAATTTGAAATAAATAGCTTTTAAAAAATAATTCCTGTTTTTTTTGGGTACCCCCTCGTATATCATGTTTTTCACGCCATTTAACACAATAAAACCAAACTTCGCTAATATCACCAATTGCTTCAAGGAAATCAGAAACTGGCTCCAGCAACATAATCTGGTCATTAAGGTAACCAAGACAGAAGTCATCCATCTATTCACTGATCCATCCTATACTCCCCCTAAATCAATTGTCCTCAAGAATTACCCTATTTCTGTTAAAACAGAAGTTAAATATCTCGGCATTATAACTGATCAGAACCTCACCTTCCAGGAACAAATAAATAGAACAACCCGCTCCATATACTCCAAAATTAGAACCCTTAGAAACCTCCGCCCGTTTTTAAACCCAGATTCCATCTGGACTGTTTGCCAAGCCCTAACTACCCCTACCCTTGATTACTGCAACTTTATATATCGCAGCCTTCCAAAACAGAGCACCTATCCGCTCCAATTGGCCCAAAACACAATTGCGCATCTAATCTTCAAGACTTCCAGAAGATCCCACATCACCCCTATACTCAGACACCTACACTGGCTCCCCATCCTGTCTAGGATAAAATTTAAATCTCTCACCCTAACCCACAAAATCATCACCTTGAATCGGCCCCCTGCCTCTGCACCCTCCTCTCCAAGCCTACTAGCTCCAGATCTCATAGGACAAACTCTGCTAACCTACTTCACATCTCTTCACAAAATTACAGAGCAAACAAGCTACTTGTAATCGGGTTTTCTCCCTCTATGCCCCCTCAGAATTGAATGCCTTGCCCCCTGATCTACGAGGTTGCTCCGACCAAACAGAGTTCCGAAAAAACAAATAACATTCCTTTTCCAAGAATATTCTGGCTCCATCCCCCATGACAACCCAGATCCAATATAACTTGCTAAACTCTCCCACTTAATCCACTTCTATAAATTCTCCTCCTTATGCACTCCTGCCCCCCTCCTTTTACCCCCTTACCCTCCCCTCTTATTCTTTCAAAATGTACATAGATGCCTTTCTGGCAATATACCGTTACTTGTTACCTATAGACAAGTTTTCTACTACAAATTATTGTTCTATATACAACAGTTATATCTACACTTTTATGTTGAGTTCTATGTAAACTGCCTTGAATTGTAGAAAGGCGGTATATAAAAACTTTACATAAATAAATAAATAGCATTTTTCTGACACTGTGCACATTCGTCAGGGCAGAGGATGGTGCTTTTGGGCATGTATTTCTGATGTTTGCACTGTTGCATCTTCTCATTCTGATGGTTTCCTATCAATGACAGGGATATGTTTGAATATGTAGCTGTACAGACCCATTTCAGGATTTTTTGACCTAGTCTTAGCATTGCAAATACTGTTTTCAGCGATGACCACTGTAAGAATAACTAACATCTCATTTTCCACTGGCTTTTACAATAGTTTTGTGCATTTAGATAACCTTGTAGTGTTCTGGGCATGCAACAGACTAGTATATATGGTCTGGTTTGCAATAACGTATCTGTTTCATTAGTATTAATGTTATGTTTGTATGAGCACAACACTGTCAGTGTGAGCATCAGCTTCAGAGATGTATGTTTTGCCATCGGAGGCGTGCCACATAGAGACGGGAAGCATCTTTTCAAAATAGGGTGAGCACGGGACGTCCAGGCCGTTTCTGTGTATACCTGTGTCCCTTTATAACAACGAGGGCCTGCATTTCCCGAGGCGGGCTGTTCATGCATCTCCCTGATTCTGGAACTGTGGCCGCATCTATACCCGCTGTTTCGGAATCAGGTTTATAACATGCCCATTTTCAATTTAGATGTTTCTGCCAGCCAGACGTGGATGTTATAGAATTGCGCTCCACATCATCTACGAGTAATAAAAATATCTTAATCTCTCTCCTATAAGTCAACAAATTTCTCTCATCATGAAGGAATAAAGTTCCTTCCTCAAGTCTTGCTGCACACCTTCACATGACGACCCCGTTGTATAACATCCATACTAAATCTCAGCAAGGTGACACTACAATTGGAGTATGGTAGGAACGAAAAAGAAAAATACATTCTGGCCACACATCACCCAGGATAAAAGGTGCACTCCCAAAGCTTACACCATAGGGCTAACGATGGTGGTAGCGATAGTGCAGACACTGCAGATGTAGATAACATCCCTGCCGCAGATAAAGGCCATGGTGAGCATGTTCATGGACCCATTATGGCAGGAAATAAACCACAGAAATTAATGAAAACATTAAGAGGATTAACTACGGTTAAGTGGACTAATGCAGATAAAGAGGAGATAATGTACTGCTATTTGTATGCTACAAAACCTAATTTAAATCTAGAGGGTATACAAAGAAAATGTACCAAAAACTGGAAGAAAGAGGAAAAATGCCAGAAGAAAAACTGCAAAGAGCAACAGATGCAGGGTTCTCTGCAGTGGACAGCCTGTGTGCCCTGGCACAGGGAATGAGATCCAACATTGCTGCCATGGACCCCAACATCTAAGATAAGACCACGCTAATTGGACCTGCTGGCACGAGAAAAGTTGAATCTGTGACTGTAGCTTCAGCATCCACTCTTCGAGCAGAAAAAACAGCTCTGGCTGGTATCGAACCATGCCTCCCACATATATGAGATCCTGAGAGAGCATGAGGTGACTTTTGACCGTGTTGACTACCCAGCCGAGGTTCTGTAGGGTGGTGAGGACTCACTGCATTGATGACATGCTTATCTCTAGTGACTTCACTCAAATCAATCAGTTGTCCAGATCGCTCCACAGAGCTGCTGCCACAACTACCATAATCTTCGTGAAGGTCCGAGGAGCCGTTGCAAGGCCAAATGGAAGGGTCTGAAACTGAAAGGGTCCCATGGGGCCCACAAACCTTAAGTAACACTGATGATACAGGCAGATAGAGACAGAGATAGGCTTCTGTAAGATCCAAGGCTGTCACAAATTCTCTGCTTCAGTCATTATTACGGACCAAAAGGTTTCCATACAAAAGCACAGTACCCGCAGTGACCTGTTGACATACTAGAGGTCAAAAATACGATGATAGGAACTCTCTTTCTTGGGTACCACAAAATACATTTATTTATTTATTTTCATGTATTTAACAGGTTTTTTATACCACCCTATCATTAATTGAGGGTGATTTACAGAAAACATGTCAACAAAACCAACTTTACATAGAACAGGGTGTAGAACTTGGATGATTATATGGGTTCAAAGTACATGGCTTACATTTTGTTGTATTTTGTGAGATGGTGTTGGTCTTTGGTTTGATGCCATAGTCTCTCCAATTTCCTTAGTTGTTTCTTCTGTTCGTTGATTTCACTTGAGAACCATGGAGCATTGTGTTTTCTTCTGTTGTCTTGGAATGGTTGGGTTGGTGCTATTAATGCATTGTGGAGTGTTTTGTTCCAGCTGGTGATGATGGATGGAGTAAAGATATGTTGTATTTTGCTCACACTCTGGCAATACTTGTTCTAGGAATTTTTCCTTGTTTAAGGTCTGAAATCTCCTTCTTTCCTTCAGGGTTGTCTCTGGCATCCTTTCCTTTACGGGTGCATTAATGGAGAAGGTGGCTATTTGGTGGTCCGAACTTCGGATTGGTGTGACTGTTAGGTGTGTTAATAGGTTTTGGGTAATAAACTGGTTCGTTGCAAAGGTGAGGTCAAGGGTCCCTCGCTTTCTTGTGGGTTGGAGTGTACCCCATTTGGGTATAATGTAGAACCTTCATTGCTTCCAGAAAGGTAGATGCATCATGCTGTTGCAGCGATGGGAGGTTAGGGTCTTCTAGGATGAGGAGAGGTTTGTTCTGTGTAGCGTGGAGCACACTCACTCTAGGATGGTTGAGAGCTCTTCACCAGAACTTGGGGCTCTGTATATGAGGCATAATGCTAGGTGTCTATATGAAATTGTTATTATGTTGCTTCCTTTTGAGTAAAAGGAGGAGGTTGTAGTGAGGTTTAGATGTGCCTTTGCTATGATTAGAACTCCTCCACCTCTTCATGAATGTCTTGTGGAGTTATGTATTGTGTATTGTTGAGATGTAATTGGGTTTATAATTGTGTTGTCTGAGTCGGAGAGCCATGTTTCGGTGATACACATCTATATTCTGGTTTTGTATGAAATCCATTATTGTGTGGAATTTGTTTCAGATTAATCCAGCATTGATTAGTGCACATTTGAGTGGGGTATGTTGTTGAGTCTTGGATGGGACTGCTTCTGCATTGATTCTTCATGATCTGTTATGTTGACATTGGTTTGGATGTATCTTATGAGTTGCATATTTGCTTGTATGTATGATTGGGATCAGTTGAGCTGATGTGAGTATAGTGGTTTCTCCAGCATTTATGTATTTGGGTTTGAAGAGTAGAGAGTGCGAGGAGGATTAAGGTGAATAGATTTTTGCTCATTGTGTAAGTTTTCTTTGCTTTATGCTTGATAAAGAGTGAGCCACTAAGGTGAAGGTTATATGCAAAGTGGTGATTAGGGGTGGTTGAGAGCGGTATGTACTTATGTGTAAGCCTACATTAATGTGGCAGAGGGCTTAAGTGGTTGTTTCTGTGTGGGTAAGCAATGTGCATGACAGCTTACTCACAATTCAGTAGAGTTCAGTCTATCTGTGTCTGTATTGTTCGGTGCTGTTTCCTCGTGCTTTGGTCACTTGCTTATTTGTCGTGGCTCCTTTGTTCGGATGGTGCAATTTTATAAGGACTAAGAGTTTGGCAGACGGTATCGTCCCCGCTTCAGGTTCCCACCTAAGGGCCAGGCCAAAGGGCCCTCTGGCGAGGCCCTCAGGCACGGGCGCACCTGAAGGCATGCTTCTTTAAATGTTTTGCTGGTGTTCCGATTGGGCCATGGCGGGGGGAGCTTGCAGCTGCCGCTTCCACCCTGATGCTAAATCGGGTGCCGATGGAGAGGCTTTTGCCGGTGAAGAGGCTTGACTATGAACCTTAACCTGACTGGCCTACGGAGACCATTTATTTTTATTTATGTATGCAGTTTTTATATACCTCCCCTTCCAGAGATCAGGGGCGGTTTTGTAGTCTTGAAGGACTACAAAAGGGGACTGCTACTTCTGGAGAGAGAGATCTGCAATTGTGAGTATTTACTTCTGGGAATTTTTCTGAATCTTGGGGAGAAGGGAATTCTTTGGATTAAAGCTGATTAATCTGTGAACCCAGTGTATTTGTTAAATTAGTCAGGGCCTAGTAGCAGCAAAGAGCTTTCAGTTTAAATTTAAAACACAGAAGAGAGCTTTCTGGTTAAATTTAGAACCCAGCAGAGAGCCTCTAGTTTAAATTTAGACCCCAACACTTCCTCTATCCAAGCAAAAGCTGTGGGACTCCCCCTGGAACTTGGTCACAGATTACCTTAGAAGCACAGGACAGGGTACTGTGTGGCAGCCAGCTTTTAATAACTCTTCTTTCCCTCCCTCCCTCCCTCCCTCCAATACCCACCCCTGGGATAATCGTAGCTTTATAGCCGGGGTCTCAAACACGCAGCCCGCGAGAGAACTTTGTGTAGCCTGCGACAGAGAGGAAACGAAAAAAAAAACCCCTGGCTTCTGCTTCTGCTGCTACCGCCGCCGCCGTGGCAGCAGCAGAATCAACTGTCCTGTGGCCCCTTCCCGTCTGCCCAGCAGAGTCTCGTCAGTTCCATCAGTGGCAGCTTTCAGGGCCTCCCGCGAAGAGAAAGTTTCTCTCTCGCAGCTCTGTTAAGCCTGCCGGGGCTGATGGGAATGCCCATCAGCCCCGGCAGGCTTAACAGAGCCGCGAGAGGGAAATACTCTCTCTTTGCAGCTTGAAAAGCCCGCCGCTGATGGAACTGACAAGGCAATGCCGAGACTCCAGGGCAGACGGGAAGGGGCCGCAGGACAGTTGATTCTGCCGCTGCCAAGGCGGCGGCGGCAGCGGCAGAAGCCAGTTTTTTGGTTTTTTTTTAATTTACCTGGGCTGATGGGGGGAGGGGGGTTAGGTCAGGCTGATGGGGGGGAGAGGAGTTAGGACTGGTAATGGGGGGGTCTAAGACTGAAAATGGGGTGATGGGGGGTTAGGACTGGAAATGGGCTGATGGGGGGGGTTAGGACTGGTAATGGGCTATGGTGGGGGCTAGGACTGGAAATGGGCAGATGGGGGTTAGGACTGGAGGTGGGCTGATTGGGGGGGCTAAGACTAAAAATGGGGTTATGTGGGGGCTAAGACTGAAAATGGGGTGATGGGAGGGTTAGGACTGGAAGTGGGCGGTTGGGGGGGCTTAGGACTGGTAATGGGCTATGGGGGGGGCTAGAACTGGTAATGGACTGGGGGTTGCTAGGACTGGAAATGGGCTGAATAGAAGGGGGCTTGAACTGCAAATAGCTGATGGGGATGGGGTTTTGGAATGGAAATGGGCTGAGTGGAAGGGGGGGACTTGAACTGCAAATAGCTGATGGGGAGGGGGGCTTGGAATAGAAATGAGCTGTGAGGAGAGGGAGCTAGGACTGGAAATGGGCTGATGGAGGGGCTAGGTTAGGACTGGAAATGGATGGAGGAGCTAGGACTGGAAATGGACTGATGGTGGGGCTAGGATAGGACGGGAAATGGGCTGATGTGGGGACTAGAAGGGAGCAGATGCTGGGCGGGCCTGGAACTAGAAGGGAGCTGATGTTGGGGGAGGATTAGAATGGGATGGGGCTGGGAGATTGAAATGGAGAGGGGAAAAATCTTTTGTGTGGGAGGGAAGAAAAATCTACAATTGGCCGGGTATTGGGAGAGTAAGTGGGGATTGAGGATGGAGGGGTAAAATTTGAGTGGATGAAATAGGAATGAGGAAAGAGCAAAAGGAGAAAGATTAGTATGTTAAAGCAGATGTAGAGAGAGAATGGAAAAAAACTAGAAGAGAGAAGAAAGAACAAATGGACAGCAGACGATGGAGAGTTAGCAGAAGACACGAAGAAACCAGAAGAAAGTAGCTGGAGCAATTGCAACTGAAAAAAAAATGCACAAAAGGTAGAAAAATATCTCTTTATTTTGAATTTATTAACTGGAATATGTCAGCTCTGGGAAATGTGCATCATTAACATCTGCGCTTTGTTTAGTACAAGAGGAAATTAATTTATAGTTTTAATTTCTACATTGTTGTTGTACATTCCAAGTTGGCTTTTGGGGTTCCCAGTTTAATTATTGTCTTCCTGTTTCTAAATTGTGATTCCTTGTTTGGTGATGGTGTATGTTCTGCATGTGTAACTGAGCTGAGGTATTTTGTTTATGTAATTCCTATTTGACATTGCCACTTGTTCTCTTTCCCCAGTAGGTCATGTATTGTTATTCTCTGAAATGTATTGGTTTAATATTTGCAGTGCTGTTGCCTTTTGATAGGTAGAGTATGGTGCTTTGTGAGTCCTGGTAGTGCTGTTATAATACGGCGGGTTTACTATGGGCAGTGTTTGTAGTAGTTCCTAATGTGCCTGGCGGTTGGCACTGGATTATAGTAATGTAGACATCTTTTAGTCTTTCTTTATCCATACACTCATTAAGAGGCATGTTTACTAGTGTATGGTAACATTATGCAAATATTATGCAAATGAGGTCC
Source organism: Ichthyophis bannanicus (assembly GCA_033557465.1). NCBI lineage: Eukaryota > Metazoa > Chordata > Amphibia > Gymnophiona > Ichthyophiidae > Ichthyophis > Ichthyophis bannanicus. The sequence continues at coordinate 27,879,893 of CM066033.1, forward strand.
CTTATGCAAATGAGGCCGCGTCTTATGCAGCCCACGGGTTACTTTACAAGTCCTCATTTGGCCCTCAAAGCAATTTGGGTTTGAGACCCCTGCTTTATAGTACTTACACCTCTTAAAGGAAAGGAGCTGCTCTCAGGTGCAGCTGTTTATCCTCATCAGGCAACTTAACTTAACTTCACATAACTTCAGAGAATAAACAACAGCACATGATCCCGCCTAACCAATGTATGCATGGAACTTGTTTTTGCACCACTGTATATAGCCCACTCTGTAAATAGCTCACACCAATCTAGCACACAACACAACACACACTCAATTTCCCCCCACTGCATGTATAACACACTCACTTGACCTGATTGTTTGCTGTGATACCACCTTGATTATTAAGATAAGGCGGTTTAGAAATACTGTTAAATAAATAAATAAATAAATAAATTAAGGACCTGAGATTAATTAAGCTTCAGGTGAACAAGGTGCATTAAACATACTGGGTATAGTTTCATTAGTATAAGTATCCCCAGCAACCCTTAGTAATTAAAAAACTTAAATATCTAAACACAACCTTAAAATTAAGATGCAGACAGCAGTCCAGCAGCGAGATTGGGGCTTTCCAGTCTTTTGCACTGAGTGTCACATGTATGATTTTCTCCCAATTGGTGAGGGGTCTTATGTGTGCACAAGGTGCAAGGAGCTCTTTGCTCTCAGGGAACGAGTCCGATCTCTGGAGGCTAGATTAGCAGACTTGGAAGACATAAGGAAGACAGAGAGGTACACAGATGAGACCTACAGGGATATAGTCCTAAAGACCCACATCCAGTCTGGCAGCATCCTTGTTGCCATGGTGGAGAGGGGTCACGTGACAGGAGAGCATCACCCTGGTGTGGCAGGAAGTGATCCTGTAGCTAGGACCTGTCCTCCAGGTGAGGCAAAACCCTCTCGCACCGAGGAAGATTCTCCAGGGCCATGTGCCCATGAGGGAAAGGTTAGGACAGGCGTTACAGTTCATGATTCGATCAATAGGCATGTAGATAGCTGGGTGGCTGGTGGACGTGAGGATCGCCTGGTAACGTGCCTGCCTGGTGCGAAGGTAGCAGACCTCACGCGCCACCTAAACAAGTCTTATATAGTGTTGGGGAAGATTCTGCTGTCTTGGTACATGTTGGTACCAATGACATAGGAAAATGTGGTAGGGAGGTTCTGGAGGCTAAATTTAGGCTTTTAGGTAGGAAGTTGAAATCCAGAACTTACGAAATGCTTCCCGTTCCACGCGCAGGACCCAAAATGCAGGCAGAGCTCCAGAGTCTCAATGAGTGGATGAGACGATGGTGCAAGGATGAGGGTTTTGTATTTGATAGGAACTGGGGAACATTCTGGGGGAAAGAGGGGTTCTTCCGAAGGGATGGGCTTCATCTTAACTGGGATGGAACCAGGCTGCTGGCATTAACCTTTAAAAAGGAGATAGAGCAACTTTTAAACTAGATAATAGGGGTGAGCCGACAGTCACCCACGAGTGCATGGTTCAAAACAATGTATCCTTGAAGGATACTACCAAAAGAATGGGCATATCAGCAGAGAGGTTCCAGTAAAGACAAAAGTAGCCCAAATGCCCTTGATTACGAAGCAGACAGAGCTTAAAGATTCCAAATTACCCCTTCCTACCTATAGAAAGATTAATATGAATAAAATACAGTCTCTAAAAAGCTTGTATGCAAATGCTAGAAGTCTAAAAAATAAGATGGGAGAATTAGAATATATAGCACTAAATGAGAGGTTAGTTATGATTGATATCTCAGAGACATGGTGGAAGGAGAAAAACCAGTGGGTCAGTGTGATACCTGTGTACAAACTATATCGTAATGATAGAGCTGAGGGCATTGAGTCACAAAGGCTTAAAGTTTTGCAGGAAAACAAAATGTCTGTAGAATCTCTATGGATTAAAATTCCATTTCAAAAGGGGAAGGCAATGGCAGTGGGGGTGTACTATTGACCGCCTGGCCAGAATGAACAAATGGATGATGAAATGCTCAAAGAAATCAGGGAAGCTAACAAAACTTACAGCACAGTAATAATAATCGGTGATTTCAATTACCCTGGTATTGACTGGGTCAGTGACATGGCAGGACATACTAGGGAGATAAAGTTTCTAGATGAAATAAATGACTGCTTCTTGGCGCAGCTGGTTCATGAACTGACCAGAGGGGAAGCCATTTGGAAGCAAAAACGCACAATGAAGACTTTTTCAAGTACATTCGTAGCAAAAACACCTGTGAGAGAGTCAGTTGGACCATTAGATGATAGAGGGGTAAAGGGACAGTAAGAGGGGGACAAGGCCATAGCGGAGAGACTGAATGAATTCTTTGCTTTGGTCTTGACTGAGGAAGATGTAGGGATGTTACCCATGACTGAAGTGGTATTTAAAGGTGCTACAGTGGAAGAATTGAAGGAAATATTGATACACTGGGAAGATGTATTGCAACTATTTGATAAACTGAAGAGTAGCAAATCACCTGGACCGGATGGTATACATCCAAGGGTGTTGAAAGATTTGAAATATGAGATTGCAGACCTGCTATTAGTAATCTGTGAACTATCATTAAAATCATCTGTAATACCAGAAGATTGGAGGATGGCCAAAGTAAAGTCAATTTTTAAAAAGGGTTCCAGGGGTGATCCGGGAAACTACAGACCGGTGAGAGCCTGACGTCCGTACTGGAAAAACAAAATTACTGAACATGTAGATAGTTCCAGCAGATAGATCTGTTAAAACCAATACTAGTAACCGAGCGTTCTCATACACAGCACCTACACTCTGGAATCATCTGCCGCCAGAGCTACGAGCTAGCAAAGACCTAACTGACTTTAGGAAAAACCTCAAGACTCACTTTTTAGTGTATGTGAACGGGCAGCATTTTAGTCATTGTTGTTGTAGTATTCAGTAAACAGTAGTGTCTTTAGCTCTTTCCCAAATGTTTTGAGGTCTTTGATAGACCTGATGTGGACTGGCAGGAGGTTCCATAATTTGGGTGCAGTGTAGGTGAATGCTCTTTTGCTGGTTACTTGCTTTGTACTACGGATTGATGATGGTACTGCAAGAGTGTTTAGACTGCTGTTTCTTCTGCTCTTGGTCTCTGCTTGGGTATGAATCTTAGATGTGAGGAATGAGGGTGAGATGTTATGTAATAGCTTGAAAGTGGTAATTATTACTTTATATTTTATTCTACTCATTAATGGGAGCCAGTGCAGATCTTTGAGGATTGGTGTAAAATACTCTGTCAAGCTTGCTTTAGCTATTATTCGGGCAGTCACATTTTGGGCTATTCGGAGGGTGTTAACTGTCTTTTTGGGCAGACCCTGTAGTAAAGTACTGCAGAAGTCCCAGTGCGGGATTATGAGTGCCTGGAATACCATTCAAAAATCGCTAGGTTCTAGGAGAGGTCTTAGGTTCTGGATGGATCTTAGCTTAAAGAATATAGTCCTAGCTGTTTGTTTTACCTGGGATGACATACTGAGGGATTTGTCCAAGATGATTCCCAAGTATTTCACCTCCTGTTTTACTTGAATGGTGGTGTTTTGTATCTTGATTACAGCAGTTTTGTAACTGGAGCAACTGCTGGAGAGTATCCCTGACGGCTTGCAATTTGGTGGAAGCTTTGCAAGGAAACAACAGAAAGGCATCCACGAGCAGTATTGTGAACTCCAGAGCATAACCTTCGCGAATGACTTCAACCATCCATTGGTCAGAAGTGATCTGGACCCGGGCAGGGTAAAACTGGTGAAAGCGATCCCCGACCTGCACTACCCCTGCCTGAGCCCCCTCATTTCATTGTGCTTTCTTGGAAATAGCCCCAGTTTCAGAAAAGAACCCCTGACCCGTTCCTCTACCACCCCAAAAGGTCTAACCCCTAAAAGGATAATGCGCCCTCTAATAAGGGGCAAAGTGCACTGCTCAGAATTGATGTAAATCGTAAACCGTATCCCTCAACACCAGGGTCAACTTACTAGCTTTTGGCTTGTCCTCAGGAAACATAGCCAGCTTGAACTCCCCAAATTCTTTGACCAACTTCTCCAAGGCCTCCCCAAACACGAGCTTGCTCTTAAAGGGGAGCTTACACTGAAGAGTCTTAAAGGACATATCCACCAACCAGTTATACCACCACAAGAGCCATCGAGCTGCCAACACTGAGGCCATACCCTTGGTGGAAACCCAAAGATTATAGAATGTATTTGCCAAATACATCACTCTAGCCTCCAGCCTTGCCTCCTCAGGCATAAGCTACGAGGTTTCAGCATCAGATCCCGATAAGGCCTTTGACCAATGCAAATATTCCTTTTGTCGCAGAACTTTGATAAAGCAGAGCAGATCACTGAACGGTTCTAGTTTATATGTGTATGCTTGTGATATTATTTTATTTATGTAAGTATTATGTATGTTAAAATGCAACCTACCCAGAGTCTTAAAATGGATAAATACCAAAATAAATAACTCCCCCCCCCCCACATGAAATGTCAGTTAAGCTGGATGAGAGAGTTAACTGCCAGGATAGCCTTAGACACATCCTGGTAATGCAGCGTGACCTAAGGGCAGCTTTTGCTGTAATCAACCAAACCCTTCGATTAACACGCTTAGAACAAACTGGCTTTACTGATGTTGCTCTGAATTGCTTCTGTTCCTATTCAGCAAGATGTATTTTTTTAGGTGTCAATAAATGCTAATAGTCTCTGCAATCTACCTATTGTCACATGGTGGTCCTCAGGGGTCTGTTTGGCCCCTACTTTATTAAATGTTTTCAGCTCACTCCTGGATACCTTGATATTGGATTTGGGGGATCAGAGCTTATTTTAATGCAGCTGACATTCATCTCCTCGTTGTTCATAACAGTTGGGATTTGAATTTTCAGCATAATTAGAGCACAAGCTGGAGATTCCCAGTAAATACTGCCTAGGATCCAAGGCCAGTCTCAGCTCCACCAGCCCTTCCAGCCCCACAACCACGTCTTCCCAACATGCTTTCATCTTCCGAGTCACCAAATATGCAAGAAGTCCCCTTTCTCCAGCACTGGCTGAAGGCCTCTGGGAATGCCCTCATTGTATCACCTATATATAATTTTACAGGCATTTCCTTGCTAATGTGCTAAAGGAAGCCTTCCCTGATCCTTCAAATATTCTCTTCCACCTCTGCTCTCCGAACAAGGCTGGATACAGCCACAAACTGGACCAGATGTCGGCCTACAGCAGCACCATTTGGGGGGGGGGGGGCAACAGCAGCAGAGCAGAGCAGTGACCCTTTGAACATTTGCACCCCGTTGCTCACCTTACCTCTGCCAGAGCCGACTCAGCCCTGCCTAAAAGCTTCACAATGCATCAGTGACCCTTTGAACACCTGCATGCAAACCCTTAAGGACTGTTGATATGTATTGAATGTATAATCATCTCAGTCAGCTCATTAGTATTAAAATGCATTACTGTAAATTACATTATCTACTGTGGCTTGTCTTAACCCGCAAAAACTGAACTTCACCTCCCCTGGGCCACTAAAGTTCTTAGGTTATGCCTCCTTGGCTAAATCAGATGGTATCATGCTCATCAATCATGTTCCCCCCCCCCCCCCACTGCAACAATGGAGAAGCCCCTCCACCGCCCCCAAACCCAGCAGCCCTTTTAACCACAAACACATGCTTCAACCCTGATCCTGCCCACAGGTCTCACTCCTCCGTCATCTGCCCCCTACAGCTCCGCAGGTAGACTACTCCATCAAAAGAATGGAAACACAGTGGGAGGTAGAGAGAGGACAAAGGCCTCTTATCCCACCAGCGCTGAAACCCTAAATGGCACATGCTGACCTTAGTAAGACGTCCAGGAGGAATTTTATACTTACTTGTTGCAGGAGAGTGGATCTGCTCAGTCATCTCTGAGTCAGGATGATCCATGAAGGGGAGATCATCCTCTTGCTTAACACTCAGTGAGAACACCGATGTTACAATCGGAAGACCTGTGATGGAAAAAAAAAACAAAATATCTAAAAAGATTCATAAGGGATGATCTGACAAACCTAAATTAGTAAATTAATTTTAAGTCAACAAATGTCTGATAGTAATCACCTCATCTCCTGTGATCTCAAAATGCAAAGCCCTTAAATCCAAAACATTTACTTACTCATCGTTGAGTCATTAAAGTTTTCTTTTCCCTCCCACTCACAGTGCTGAGTGAAATATTTCTCATCTTCCTTTTTAATCTTGAATATGACATCAGGATTAACAATTGAATAACCTGTAAATAAGAAATATGAAAACTGCATTTAAATTTGACTCGTAGAACTGTTCTGATGAAGCAGTGTTTGAGTGTGTGGGCATGGAGGTGTGTGTGTTATATATCTTTGGGTTGGTTGTATTTCTCTGACAAAGCCTGGGAGAGATGAGACAATTGCAAGATTAAAGATGGAGATTTTCTGGTGCAGTCGTTTCTGTTCTTCTCTGTGATAGCGGGTTACTGCCTTATGTAGGAGCTGGGGTTCTCAGAAAGGACTCTGAGAGGTAAATCCTCCCTCCTGTTCTCCTGAGTCACATGTCTTTGCACAGGAAAGGGAGACAGACTCCAGATGGTCTTGTATGAATCCTCTAATTTATGGTTTACATCTGATCTTACAGCACTGAGCTACATAGTTTGCAGAGCCCGCAGCAGTGGAGTCTGTCACTGGCTTCCAGAGAGCAACAGCAGCTCCTGCTGGATATGAGATGGAATCACAAGCCAGGCTCTACATTTCAGGGGTCTCTGGGGCCTGATACATGGGATTTCTCCTGTCTAGATAGAATGGCAGCGCACATCTCGCAATGAGACTTACATGGCAGACGCTAGATGAGCATATTTACCTTGTGATATCAGAATGCCGTGAATCTCCTTGATAACCTTCTTGTACAGCTCCTGCTGCCATTCTCCCAGAATGCCCCACTCCACTTCTGAGAAGTAAGCAGCGACGTCCCTGAATGTGACCGATGCCTGGAACAGCAAACAGGACACTCAGCTGCACTTTCATTCTGGGGTGTGTGGAATAGAATATCTCCAGGAACAAGCAGGAATAAGTCCTCACATATGGGTACGTCGGTACCGACGGAGCCTGCGCGGGAAAGCTCCCCAGCTTCCCAGAAGGAAAGCTTTTGGGGCTTCCCACAGCGCATGCGCGCTGCCTTCCCGCCTTCCTGACCAACTCTCCTCAGTTTCTCTTTTTCCGCGGAGCCAGAAGGTCGTGTTCCTGTCACCGCTGAAGAAATTCTTATTTTAGTTTGTTTCTTTAGACCGCGTACCTGCCTTCCCCATACCAAAACCGGTACCGCCGGTCTCTCTTTCTTTCTTTCTTAAAAAAAAAAAAATCTTTTTTATTTTTCTGCACAACTTGGTAACTTCCGTTAGGCCTTCAGGCCTACACAAATTCTCCTCATGGAGAAGCCAGCCCCTGGTTTCAAAAAGTGTACCAAGTGCAGTGCTGTTATTTCTGTCACAGACACCCATGAATGGTGTCTTAAATGGTTGGGACCTGACCACTCCATACCGGACTGCCCATCCTGCTCCCAGATGTCTAAACGTGGTTTGCAGAACCGGGCCAACAAGTTCCATGTACTGTTTGCTTCAGATAATCCAGCATCACAGTCATCCAGGTCTTCCTCTCCGGATGGATCTCAGGTAACCAAACCTTCTGTGGGCAAATCCTCTAAAGGCAAATCTCCTTCAAAGTATCGAGAGGCCCTCAATCTTGAGTCCGAGGATTCTGCCCCAGCCAAACAACCCCGGCGGGAGGCTCCGGCTTCCAAAGCACCACCTATGGGGTTACAGGTTGACATCAATGGCACGGCCTCGACTGATCACCTGTTAGACTGCTCTGGGATACCGGCTGACACCGGTACCGACATCCAGGCAGCAGTGGCGTCTATGGGCAATACTGTCCAGACCATGCAGCAGGCCGTTCTGGCTTTCATTAAGGCTGCGACGCCCTCGGTACCGTGTCCAACGGTTCCGAGTCCGGTTCCGGTATCCATACCGGAACCGAGGCCATCGTCTTCCAAGCGCAGATCGGTTCCGCATGTCGGATTCGGGCTTTCGCCCGATACCGATCCCATGCCCGGTACGCCCGATGTCGATACCGACCGGTATGCGTATCGTGCATTGGAAGCACAGAGAGAATACTCAGATTCTTCTGATGATTTCAATTCCTCTGATGACTCTGCTGAGCTTGATCTTCCTGAGGAGCCCTCTTCTCCAAAGAGGAGGATGTCTCCTCCAGAGGGTTTATTCTTTCAGGACTTCATTATTGATGTAGCTAAAGAGCTTTCTATTGCTACATCTTCTGAAAAGGAACCCAGATCAAAGAAATTGGATATTTTAGGATACTCCAAAGTTCCTAAAGAGGCAGTTACCCTGCCTATCCATGAAATCCTTCAAGAACACTTGATGGATTTGTGGGAGACTCCTCTAACACTGTCGCCTCATTCTCGTAGGTTGGACACCATGTACCGGGTCCCTCCTTCTCCTGGGTTTCAAAAGACTCAGCTGCCTCACCACTCCATTGTGGTGAAGTCTGCTATGAAAAAGATAAAGAGTCCTAAAAGGCACTCCTCTACCCCTCCAGGGCGAGAATGTAAGACCCTTGACTCTTTTGGTAGAAAGATCTTCCAGGCTAGTATGCTTATAGCCAGGATCAATTCCTACAGCCTTTATATGGGCATGTTTCTAAAAGAACTTGCCCTAAAGGTACGGCATTTTGCTCCCTTTATCCCTGAGGATAGAAAGGAGGACTTCACTTCGGTGGTGAAACAACTTTCAGAGGTCTCCAAGTTTTCCAACAGGGCAGCCTTTGATTCCTTTGAGGTTGCTGGTAGGGCTTCGGGAATTGCTATTGCAGCCCGACGTCTTGCTTGGCTCCAGGCTTCTGACCTAGAACCCTGGGTCATGGATGGCTTAAGGAATCTGCACTGTACAGGTGAGAACTTATTTGGTGAAGACTGGCAAATTAAAGCTGCTCAAATGGACGCAGAAAATGCCACTTTAGATAGACTTTCAAAGTCTGCTTCTACCCCTGCCAAAAAGAAGTCTTTTAAAAGGCCTTACTACAAGAAGGCCAGATTTTCCACAAATACTGGCCAACAATCTTCTCAGCCTCGCTTTGCTGCTAAGCGTCAGCAATCTAAGCAAGTAAAGTCAAAGCCTGCAGTGTCTGCTACACCCCAGCAGGCTCAACCCCCTCAGGGGTTTTGACTTGCCCCTAGAGAACTTAACCTTTCTGGCTCTAGAACAACCAGAGCCCCTCACCATTCCCGGAAGGTTAGCTCACTTTGCTCCCAGATGGGAACAAATTACATCAGAGCAATGGACCCTCTCTATCATCAGAGAGGGTTACAAACTTCATTTCTCCAGCCTTCCTCCCCATACCATGGTGAGGAAATTCAATTCTCCCCCATCTCTTCTGGCCCTGTTGGGTCAGGAAGTCTCTTCTCTCCTTGCCCAGAGAGGAACCTTCATACCCTTGATTGTAAAAGAAGAGGTTCCTCTTCCTCAACAAGGGTTAGGTTTCTACTCCCCTTATTTTCTCATACCAAAGAAGACAGGGAGATTCAGACCAATCCTAGATCTGAGAGAATTGAACAAATTTCTATTCAAGGAGAAATTCAAAATGCTCTCTCTAGGCGTTCTCCTTCCATACCTTCAGAGTCAGGATTGGCTTTGTTCTCTAGATCTCAAGAATGCATACACGCATATACTCATCCATCCATCCCACAGAAAATATCTTCGATTTCTGTTCCAGGGAAAACATTTCCAATACAGAGTACTTCCCTTCGGTCTAGCCTCTGCTCCAAGAGTATTCACCAAATGCATGGCAGTCGTAGCCGCATTTCTAAGAGGCATGGGAATCTTTGTATTCCCATATCTGGACGACTGGCTCATCCGAGGTCCATCTCAGTCAGAAGCCCAGATTTCCCTGGACTGCACAAGGCGTATTCTTCAATATCTGGGACTTGTGGTAAACATTCCCAAGTCCCAACTCATCCCTACTCAGTCCCTGGAATTCATAGGGGCCCGCTTGGACTCCACCACTGCAAGGGCCTACCTCCCTCTGGTCCGAGGCCAACGGCTAATAAGCTTGGCCTCCCAGGCTCAGTCCAGAAGTCACTTGTCAGCCAAGGAAATGCTGCAACTTCTGGACCACATGGCCTCCACAGTCCATGTGGTGCCCTACGCTCGTCTCCATATGAGGGCAGCTCAATGGACTTTGGCCACCCAGTGGTCTCAAGCGTCGGGACTGCTCTCAGACCAAGTACTCACCTCAAAACATCTGTTTTGGTCTCTCCAGTGGTGGACATCCTCCAAAAATCTGTTGTTGGGGACCCCCTTCCAACCTTCGTTGCCCCAAGCAACCCTCACAACAGATGCCTCCCAAACAGGGTGGGGAGCTCATCTTCAACACCTCTCCACTCAGGGCACCTGGTCTCCCCAAGAGACCACCCTTCATATCAACCTTCTGGAACTGCGAGCAATCTTCCTTGCCCTCACAGTCTTCCATACCCTCCTTGTCAACCTGACTGTCCTAGTCCAGACAGACAATCAGGTGGCCATGTTCTATGTCAACAAACAAGGAGGGACGGGCTCTCTGTCGCTTTGCAACGAAGCTCTCAGATTATGGGCCTTCGCCAGAGAGCATCAAATTCATCTTCTGGCAGTATATCTTCCAGGAGTTCAAAACTCTTGGGCAGACAGACTCAGTCGAGTTCTGCTTCCACACGAATGGTCCCTGCATATGGACCAGATACACAGAATCTTTCAGGAATGGGGGACCCCGGACATAGACCTCTTTGCAAGTCTGTGGAATGCCAAACTTCCCCGGTTCTGTTCCAGGACTCCGTGTCAGGGAGCTCAGGCCAACGACGCCTTTCTCCTGCATTGGGGTCAGGAATTCCTGTATGCTTTTCCACCCATTCCTTTGATTCCCAAGACTCTGTTCAAACTCCAGAGGGATCACGGATCCATGATCCTCATAGCTCCACGCTGGCCACGCCAAGTGTGGTTCCCTCTGTTTCTACAGCTCTCCCAGGGCTCCTCCCTGGACCTGGGAGCTGCGCCAGACCTTCTGTCTCAGGAGAAGGGGACTTTGTGGCATCCAAACCCCAAGTCCCTACATCTCCGAGCTTGGTTACTGAAGGCTTAAGCCTTCATGATTTTAATCTTTCTCAACCAGTGAAAGATATCCTTCATGCCTCTAGGAAACCCTCTACCAGGCGTTCCTATGCTTTCAAATGGAAACGTTTTTCCATTTGGTGTGCTCAACAGGGTCTTGACCCTCTAGCACTTCCCTTGAATTCTCTACTAGACTATCTCCTGCATCTTTCCAATGCAGGCCTCAAGACGAATTCAGTACGAGTCCATTTAAGTGCTATTGCAGCATCCTTAAAACCTATAAATGGACAACCTGTCTCCTCTCATCCTCTTATTGCAAGATTCATGAGAGGCCTTACCCTAACTAAGCCTCCCATCCGCCCGCCTCCGGTGGCATGGGACTTGAACCTAGTTCTGGGTCAACTTATGAAGCCACCTTTTGAACCGTTGGTGTCTACCTCCCTGAAATTTCTTTCCTGGAAGATTCTTTTCCTTATTGCAGTCACTTCGACTCGCCGCATCAGTGAACTGCAGGCTTTGGTGGCTAATCCACCTTATACTAGATTTCATCATGATAAGGTGGTCCTTAGGACGAATCCCCACTTTATGCCCAAAGTGGTCTCGCCTTTTCATCTTAATCAAGAGGTATATCTACCTGTTTTTTTTTTTTTTTCCCGGCTCCTCATGCATCCAGTGCAGAGAGGAACCTTCATACCCTTGATTGTAAAAGAGCTCTCGCCTTTTACCTCAACAGGACTCAGCCACATCGCAAGTCTTCCCAACTTTTTGTGGCTTTTGATCCTTCTCATTTGGGACTTCCAGTCTCCAAACGTACACTTTCCAATTGGATTGCTCAGTGTATCTCTTTTGCTTACCAGAGTAAGAACATTTCTCTGGAAGGCCATGTCACAGCTCACAATGTGAGAGCCATGGCTACTTCTATGGCTCATCTTCACTCTGTATCCATAGATCAGATCTGTCGAGCAGCCACTTGGGCCTCGGTTCATACCTTCACAGCCCATTACTGTTTGGACAAGGACTCCCGCCGGGATGCCTTGTTTGGTCAGGCTGTCCTCAAACACCTGTTCCATACTTAAACAACTCCTCCCCACCTTCCCTGAATGGATGCCTGAGATCCATACGAAGATGGCGTACCCTTGGGGGGGGATCTCCCAGGCATCTTAGCTAGGGAGTCCCCATATGTGAGGACTTATTCCTGCTTGTTCCTGGAGATAGCACAGTTACTTACCTGTAACAGGTGATCTCTGGGAACAGCAGGAATTAGTCCTCACAACCCACCCACCTCCCCTAGGAGTTGTATCTTCTATCTATCTATCTTCCTTTCCTCTCTCTATTGTCTCAGCTATAAACTCGAACTGAGGAGAGTTGGTCAGGAAGGCGGGAAGGCAGCGCGCATGCGCTGTGGGAAGCCCCAAAAGCTTTCCTTCTGGGAAGCTGGGGAGCTTTCCCGCGCAGGCTCCATCGGTACCGACGTACCCATATGTGAGGACTAATTCCTGCTGTTCCCAGAGATCACCTGTTACAGGTAAGTAACTGTGCTTTGCCAGTGAGATTAGCAAGCTCCTTTCTCCTAAATATCCAGTATTTTGTTTAGATTGCCTGGTCCCCAGAGAAACTCTGGAAATCACATCTCCTGTCTTTATGAGCAATTGGATAGAACATATGGTACTAGCCTATGTGGGTTGGAAAGGGGGCAACAACTGCTGAAGGGGTGATGGAGGCTGGTGGGTTGGAGACTGAAGACAGGAAAGTGGAAAGTGCTGGGGTCAGACCTGGAGAGAAGAGTAAGAAAGCGTCTGAGAGTCAGACAAAGAGACGGAGTGTAAAAGTGTGTCTGTGTCTGTGTACGTGTGTGTCTGAGAGAGAGAGAGTCTAAGAAAGTGCATTATTACAGAGAAGTGGATTAGTGACTCTCATGAATGGGATACAGTCGTCTCAGGTTATAATATGCTCAAGACAAAGATGGTAGCAAAAGGAGAAGAGTAGCTCTAAGTCAAAAACAGTATCAAAGTGGATGAAATGCAGAGGGCACAGGAAGCACTGTGGGATGCGACAGAAAGAAGCCATAACACCTCTGTGTGCATTCATGTGATCTACAGATCTGCAAATCAGATGGAGGAACTGCACAAAGATCTGACTGATGACACACAAAAGGTGGGCATTAAGGAGGACGTGTTATTGGCAGGAAACTGTAACCTGCTAGACATCGATTGGAGTATCCAGTCTGCAGGTTAGGAAATTCAGCAGCACTTTTACATGCATTAATGCAGCTGGAAACATCATGCTTTCTGGACCAAATTAATGCATGATAACGGAGCCCAATCCAAAGCCCACCATCTACTGAAGAAGCCAGGGATGTGTCAATTAAAAATAGCACCCCTCTGCCTATTCTCACAAATCTCTGGCAGCATATCAGTAAGGGCTACCACCCCCCTCCCCCTATCCCATGCAACTATCAATTTTGCAGACAGAGTACTCCAAACAGTCTGGCAGGTGAAAGCTTTCTAACAATGACACTTATCCCTTCATTCACAACTTTTAGCCATCTTCAGACAGATCTCTGTCCAGTTCCTCCATCTGAGACAGAGGTCAGGGATGCAGACATGCACATTTAATTTAATTTAATTAACAGATTTTTTTATATACCGCTCCTTCCATTGATCAGATGCGGTTTACATGGAACAACAGTAAACAGGGAGAGCTGTTTTTACATATAACAAATTGGAGCTTACAATCAACAATTAACAATAGTAAATTAACAATAGTAAACTATGTACAATGGAACAGAATTAAACTATATACAGAGTTAATTGTTATTCAATTGTTTCAATACATTGGTTTAGGACTTCAGTACTTCATTCTTTTTCTGGAAGAATATGTTAGCTGGAGTAGGGTTATCCTTTATCTAGCGGAGAGGTGAGAGGTGTATTCGTCAAGGAACCATAGTGCATTGTAAATAGGTGTGTTTTAAGTCTTTTCCTAAACACCATGATTTCGGATAAGGATCTTAATTCTGATGGGATTGTGTTCCACAATATGGGGGCTGCATGGGAGAAGGCTTTCTTATTTGTGGTTTTTTTGGCCCTTATAAATTCTTTTGGTGTTGTTAATTTGTTTAACTGGTCACATATGGAGTTGCCATTTCCCTTTTCTATGATGACCCACAGCACTTTCTCCTTTCCCCATGTCCTCTGTATTTCAGTCACTTTGACATTTTTTGACAGGTATTCAGGTGCTGCAGGTTAGTAAATCCTGCAGTAAGTATTCTGCGATAATAACTGTAAAGACCTGCTATTTTATCACAGCTTTGCCAACAGATCCTTAAGGGTGAAGGAACTTGCCCAAGATCACATGGATTGTCTGTAGGAAAGCAGGATTTGAATTCTGTATATTATCTTGCTGCTCTAACTAGTAGGCTATTCCTCCATTTCAGAAAAAGACAAACTGGGAAAGAGGAGAAAAAGTTGAAAGAGCAGCACAGGGCATGGATTCTGCCTTATTTGGCAGAATAACCACACAATGTACGTCCCAGGGTGCCCCTCATGGGGTCAGGTGCTGCCATTTTCCAGGATGGTGGTGCAGAGGCAGGAACATGTAAGCATCACTCCTGCCTCCCTACGAAAAAGATACCAGGATGGGAGGATCAGAGATACTAGAGGGGAGGGACTGCAGAGTGCCAGGGGTTGGGGGTGTAGTGGTCTCTTGGGCAACCAATTTATTTTGTGGGGTTCAGGGGTGGGGGAGCTAAGGGTCACTAGTTTATGGATTTTTTTTTAGAGTTCAGGGGGTGGGGGGACCAGGGCCACCTGGTTACCAGGCCACCAGTGATGTTTTTTAGAGGAGTCAGGGTGAGGGCTGTTGGGATCTTTAGGATCAGGGAGTTTCAGGCAGGTGAATGAGCCTCTTTGAGCCATCTGACCTTTTTGCTTCTGGCTGTAAGTAGTTCAAACCCATGTGCACATATGTCTTCCACCCTCTGTCTTCTTTTGCACAAAATTTTGCACACAGCTATTTAGCATTACATATTGTTAATGTATATTTTGGGAACAAAATTATGCATTAATCTTGCATTAGAAAACTGCTCTGAGCTATAACACAGCTCTAACACAACGTTCCTGCAACAAGGTCAAGGAGGGAAAGTTGCAAGAGCAGCATTTGCAAACGTTTTCTTTGAAATGCTGATGCCCTGTGCAGAAGAGGAGAATAAACAATTCTTACCTTATCAGAACCCAAGGCAGATATTTCCCTCCTGTTTTCCTTCTGCATTCTTAGGCTGCTGAGAAGAATTCCCTGTTAATGGAAGGATGAATAAGGCAGAAGGACGCTGGACTAATTCCTAAGGGTCTCACATAGTCCCTTCTCTCCCATTTGCAGATCAGGGGCTGGGGCTTGCAGGGATTTCCTGTCCTGGGGAAACACCAAGTTCCTGCTTCTAACACAAATCTTTCCTTCTCTTTGCAAACTTTGCAGACACTAGACTAGAGGAAGGAAACAGGGTAGCGCATGCTCAGTATCCTGTCGTGACATCATAATGTAGGAGCCCGCCTCCTTAAGGTGGATCTGCAGAGATGGCAGAGGCAGAGTGTCTCAGGCAGCAGAGGGAAGTAAGATCAGTGTTTAAGCTGCTGCTACACCAGGAAATGCAGCTGGAAAACAATCAAGCCCTCAAACCATTCCAGCTAGCACAAAACACTGCAGCACGAATAATATCCGGTACTGCAAGACAGGAGCACATCACACCTACCTTAAAGGACTTACACTGGCTCCCAATCGTTGCACGCATCAGATACAAAACTATCATAAACCTATTCAAGATAAATCAGCACACATCAGCCAACAGCCTGCACACCCTTATACAACCAGACACCAGCACACGTCCTAGAAGAAAACAAACACAAACGAGTCAGCACCCCAAGTGAATTCAAACACACACGCAAGGACACAACAGACAGAGCACTCTCCATGGCTGCTCCAACAATATGGAACAAACTACCGGACGAGTTGAGGGCAACTACAGACCTCAAAGACTTTAGAAAACAGCTAAAAACCATGCTGTTCATAGAACACTATGGACACATCACATAACCTCAGAGAATGTATAACAGCACATGATACCGCCTAACCACTGTATGTATAGAAAATGTTTTTGCATCACTGTATATAGCCCAGGGGTCTCAAACTCAAATTGCTTTGAGGGCCAAATGAGGACTTGTAGAGTAACCCGGGGGCCGCACAAGATGCAGGCCTCATTTGCATAAGGGCATCATTTGCATAAATATTTGCATAATGTTACCATACACTAACTTTTAGTAAACATGCCTCTTAATGAGTGTATGGATAAAGAAAGACTAAAAGATTTCTACATTACTATAAACCAGTGCCAACCGCCAGGCACATTAGGAACTACTACAAACACTGCCCATTTAGAACCCATAGCAAACCTGCCGTATCCTGACAGCATTACCAGGACTCACAAAGCACCATACCCTAACTATCAAAAGGCAACACTGCAAATATTAAATCAACACATTTCAGAGAATAACAGTACATGACCTACTCGGGAAAGAGAACAAGTGGCAATGTCAAATAGGAATTACATAAACAGAATACCTCAGCTCAGTTACACATGCAGAACATACACCATCACCAAACAAGGAATCACAATTTAGAAACAGGAAGACAATTAAACTGGGAACCCCAAAAGCCAAACTTAGAATGTACAACACTGTAGAAATAAAACTATAAATTGATTTCCTCTTGTATTAAATAAAGTGCAGACGTTAAAGATGCACATTTCCAAGAGCTGACATATTTCAGTTAATAAATTCAAAATAAAGAGATATTTTTCTACCTTTTGTGCACTTTTTTTCAGTTGCAATTGTTCCAGCCACTTTCTTCTGGTTTCTTCGTGTCTTCTGCTAACGCTCCATTGTCTGCTGTCCATTTGTCCTTTCTTCTTTCCTAGTTTTTTTCCATTCTCTCTACATCTGCTTTAACATACTAATCATTCTCCTTTTGCTCTTTCCTCATTCCTATTTCATCCACTCAAATTTTACCCCTCCATCCTCAATCCCCACTTACTCTCCCAATACCCGGCCAATTGTAGATTTTTCTTCCCTCCCACACAAAATATATTTCCCCTCTCCATTTCACTCTCCCAGCCCCATCCCATTCTAATCGTCCCCCAACATCAACTCCCTTCTAGCTCCTGCCCCACCCAGCATCCGCTCCCTTCTAGTCCCCGCATCATCAGCCCATTTCCAGTCCTAGCTCCCTCCCCTCACAGCCCATTTCCTTTCCAAGCCCCCCTCCCCATCAGCCTATTTCCATTCCAAGCCCCCTTCCACTCAGCCCATTTCCATTCCAAGACCCTGTCCCCATCAGCTATTTGCAGTTCAAGCTCCCCCTTCTACTCGGCCCATTTCCTGTCGTAGCGCCCCCCCCTCATCAGCCCATTTCCTTTCCAAGCCCCCCTCCCCATCAGCCCATTTCCATTCCAAGCCCCCTTCCATTCCAAGCCCCCTTCCACTCAGCCCATTTCCATTCCAAGACCCTGTCCCCATCAGCTATTTGCAGTTCAAGCTCCCCCTTCTACTTGGCCCATTTCCAGTCCTAGCACCCCCCCCCCAGTCCATTACCAGTTCTGGCCCCCCCCATAGCCCATTATCAGTCCTAAGCCCCCCAACAGCCCACTTCCAGTCCTAACCCTTCCATCACCCCATCTTCATTCTTAGCCCCCCCATAACCCCATTTTCAGTCTTAGCCCCCCAATCAGACCACCTCCAGTCCTAACCCCCATCTGTCCATTACCAGTCCTAACCATCACCCCATTTTCAGTACTATCCCCCCATCACCCCATTTTCAGTCCTAACCCCCCCATTACTAGTCCTAAACCCCTCCCCCCCCCATTACTAGTCCTAACCCCCTCCCCCCCCCCCCATCAGCCCAAGTAAATTAAAAAATTAAAAACAAACCAAACCCTGGGCTTCTGCTGCTGCCGCTGCCACGGCAGCGGCAGAATCAACTGTCCCGCGGCCCCTTCCCGTCTGCCCGGCAGAGCCCTCAGCTGTCAGCTCCATCAGCGGCAGCTTTCAGGGCCGCGAAGAGAAGAGTGATTTCCCTCTCGCGGCTCTGTTAAGCCTGCCGGGGCTGAGGGAAATACTACTCTCTTCGCGGCCCTGAAAGCTGCCGCTGATGGGAGCTGAGAAAATGCTTTGCCGGGCAGATGGGAAGGGGCCGCGGGACAGTTGATTCTGCCGCTGCCACGCAGCGGCAGCAGCAGCAGAAGCCGGGGGGAGGTTTTTGTTTCTTCGGCATCGCGGGCCGCACAAAGGTCCAAGCGGCCCGCGGGCCGCTTGTTTGAGACCCCTATATAGCCCATACCACTCTAGTACACAATACAACACACATTGTACATAGCTCAAACCAATCTAGCACACAATACAACACACACTCAACTAAATATCACCCTCACTGCATGTTTAACACTCTCACCTTACCCGATTGTTTGCTGTGATACCACCTTGATTAATAAGATAAGGCGGTTTAGAAATACTGTTAAATAAATAAATAAAATAAATCATTTTGAGATGAGCAACAAAATTATATCTGACCTTCTTTGTGACTTACAATAGGATCTCAATTCCAGCTATTTCATTCATTCAGGACCATAAAATACTACCTATAAGGAAAAGAAAATCGAAGTATTCTTGTTTACACCTGGTGGAATTCTGTGTAAAAAAAGATGTAAAATTCCACACAAAAATTGAGAAAACTTTGCTCACAGTTATTTTAAATTCTGCATCTTTTATTCATATATTTTTGTGCAGAATTTTTCCATCATAAAACCTAACTCCTCAGCTCTCTCACTCCAATCACAGCTGTCTCTCAGCACCCAAGCCTTCCCTGCCCCCCCCTCCCCCCAGGGCCAGCCCTACCTGGTAAGCCGGGTAAGCGCTGCAGGAAGGCGCCGGCACCAGTCACCTGCCACCACCGCTTCAACTAAAAAGAAAGCAGCTGCCGGAACATTTCTCTGTTCCCGCAGCTCTTCTCTCTTTTAGACCGCTGGGTCTCGGAGTTTCCAAAGGCAGTAATAATCATTTCCTGAGAAACAGGAAATGCTTGTTACTGCTGGAAGTTCCGCCATCCAGCAGTTTAAAAGAGAGCAGAGTAGCGGTAACAGAGAAATGTTCCCACAGCTGCTTTCGCTTTTTGAAGGATGAGTTGAGGAGAGGAGGAAAGGGGCCAGAAGGGAGCAGACATGGGGTGGGGGGTGGGAGGGGGGAGCTGGAAGGGAGCAGACCAGGGGGGGGGGGAAGCTGGGAGGGAGTAAACATGGGGGCTACAAGGGAGCAGACACTGGCAGAGCTGAAAGGGAGCAGACACGGGGGGCTACAAGAGAGCAGACACTGCATGGAGCTGGAAGGGAGCAGACATGGGGGGTGAGCTGGAAGGGTGCAGACACGGGGGGCTACAAGAGAGCAGACACTGCAGGGAGCTGGAAGGGAGCAGACACGGGGGGGGGAAGCTGGAAGGGAGTAAACATGGGGGCTATAAGAGAGTAGACACTGGGGGAGCTGGAAGGGAGGAGACATGGGGGGGGGGAGCTGGAAGGGAGTAAACATAGAGCAGACACCGGGGTGAGCTGGAAGGGTGCAGGCCCGGGGGGGGGGGGGAGCTGGAAGGGAGTAAACATGGGGGCTACAAGGGAGCAGACACTGGAGAGCTGGAAGGGAGCAGACAGGGGGGCTACAAGGGAGCAGACACTGGCGGAGCTGGAAGGGAGCAGACACTGGGGGAGCTGAAAGGGAGCAGACATGGGCTACAAGAGAGCAGACACTGCAGGGAGCTGGAAGCGAGCAGACAGGGGGATGGGGGAGCTGGAAGGGAGCTGACACTTGGGGATGGGACTGGAAAGGGGATGGACAGAGAAGAGGTGACTGGAAGGGAACTGACATGGGAGGAGGCCCTGGGACTGGAAGTTCGCTGATACCTGGGATGGTATTTGGACTAGAAGGGGCTGGACGATGGAGGAGGGGGACTAGAAGGAAATAGACACCAGTGGCAGTGCTGGGAATGCAAGGGGGTTGACACTGGAAGGGGAGGCTGTAAAGGAGGCTGATACTGGGGAGGGTTACTGGGACTGGAAAAAGGCTGATCGAAGAAAATGAAGATAGCAAAAGGAGAGACCAGAAATGGCAGATGGACTATAGACCATAGAAAGAGTGCTAAGAGAAGACAGAGGAAAAACAGGAACCTCAGATCGGGACTAACATGATCAAAAATTGTCAGACAACAAAGGTACAAAAATAATTTTATTTTTAATTTAATGATTGAACTTTGCGCTGTCTTTATATTTCACACAGTATGTGAAACTGCATCTCTTAGCTGGTATGGCACCGCATCCGCAGGGCCGGCCCGTCCATTGAGCAAGAATGTTGTTTGCACAGGGCCCTGGGTTTCAGGGGGCCCCGTGCAAACAACATTCTGCCCATCAGCCACTTAAAGAGAAAATAGAAACTTGCTGCTGCTGCTGCTGCCGCCGTGGCAACGGCAGAATCAAGTGTCTCCCACAGTCAAGTGTCTCCCGCAGACACCGCCCCCCCCCCCCCCACGGCCTGCCCGGCAGAGCCCACCTCAATCACTCTCCTCGGCACGGCTTTCAGACCTGTGAAGGGAGAGTTTCCCTCTCGCGGCTCTGTTAAGCTCGCTGGGACTGTTATTAATAAAGCACTTTCCTCCAGTGGCATGGCTCTCCTGCTCCTTTGTGCTGCCTTGTGCCTGCAGGAGGTGCCTCCCTTCTGCGCTCCTTGGTGACCAGTGACTGAAGTGATTCTAGGTATAACTGTGAGGTGATCTTAAAGATTATGAGTAATAATTTGTACTTGGTGCGGGAGTCCATCGGCAAACAGTGGAGCTGCTTCAAAGTTGGAGTAATATGATCATTTCTCGCAGTTCCTGTAATTATTGGGGCAGTTGTGTTCTGTACTAGTTGTAACCGAAACGTGGCTTGTTTTGGGAGTCCTTGATATATCACATTACAATTGTCTATTATTGGCATAATCATGGCCTGACACCATGTGCAAAAGTGTGTCTGGTCAAGTAGTGGTTTGAGCCTTAGCACTATATTTAGCTTGAAGTACTCTGCTTTTGTGGATCTGGAAATATGTATTTGAAATGATTAGTTTCCGATCCAGTTACATATTCTTTAACTCTTATATTGTTATGCAGGAATTTGATGGACTCTGGTGGGGTAAAGGATGTGTTCCTGGTCGCAAAGAGCGCTTCAGTTTTCTTGTAGTTTATATTAAGGTTTTGTTGTTGTAGCCAGTCCGCCATTGCTTTCAAGCATGCCATTTGATTAGAGAGATCAGGTTGACCTATGTTAAAAGAGGCAAAGACCATGATGTCATCAGCATAGATTTTATATTGTATCTTGTAGCGATTGATGATTTTACATAGAGGCTGGATGTAAATATTAAAGAAAATGGCTGAGAGAGCCGATCCTTGTGGGATGCCCTGTGGATGATCTATTATGTCAGAAAGGTCCTGCACCATTTCAGGGTAATGCCATGGAGCCCTATTTCCTGTAGCCATCTCAGTATGATATTATGTTTAATTGAATCGAAGGCTGCTGTGATATCCTTAAATATGAGAAGGAAGCCACTTTTAATTTTATCTAGACCTAGCAGAAGTTTCTCTAAGAGTGAGGTGAAAAGTGTTTCCACACTGTGTTGGGGTTTGAAGCTGTGTTGGTTTTGGCCAGTGGAGAATGGTTATCAATGTAATCCTGTTTGGATCCTTGGGGTCAGCACTTGTATATTTTAAGACTGGTCAAACTGTTGCATATTTGAGTATGGTAGGTGCTCATCCATGACTGAGAGAGAGCTGCATGATGTTCTGTAGAATAGGGCAGAGTTGCTTAATCATGATTTTAATCCAGGAGACCAGGCAAGAGTCTAGGGGTGACATGGTTGTGTTCATACTCATTATTATCTTCCCCAGGTGTTCTAGTGAAGGCACATGGAAGAATCACCAAAGGTCCGAGGAGGGGATCGTGGATGGTGTGTCTATTGCGAAGGATGGAGATATTTCTGGGTTGAGCTTGAATTTAAGTTTGAAGGAGTCTTCTATAAGAAGTGGGTCAATCATGTCTTCCTCATTGTGCGAAGGCCAGTCTTTGGTGAAGAAGCAAACAATTTTTGAATAACTCCCATGGTTTGTTAAGGGATGTCATTATTAAGTCGGTGTGATATTGCTTCTTGCATGCATTAATTTGGTGTATTGTTCTGTGTAATGCACTGTGTTCAGAATAAATGTAAACAAATACGTGAATAAGAAACAACTCACAAAAAATACAATACTTACCAAAGCAAATCAATTACAAAAATAGAACCATTGAATAATATCATCCAAAATAAATCTGCAATTAAGGTAAACTGGTAAAATATGTAAATTAACAATTTATACTGCTGACTGACAAGAGTAACCAAGGCAGTTTTGTTTTGTTTTCTAACCCAGCTAAAATGGTCAATTTGGTAACTTTAATCCAGTGATTTTTCTGAATGTTATACTATAAATTGTTAGGATCCAGATGCAGGTCCAGCTCCATCTAAATCCTGGAAAAATCCTGTTTTTCTTTAATTTACTTATGATTAGATCTCACGGTTTGGATTGTAATTTTGTTTGTCAAGAAATGCAGAATCTTTTCCCTCTGAATTCTGACCCAGAGCTGGGACAGAATAAATCCTTTCTGCTTTTTTTAAATCTGAGTCCAAGGATTGGAACTCTAGAGGACAACTGAAGCCCAATTCCAAAGTTTTTCTATCCAAAAGCTAGAAGCAGCCTCTTGATGATGCTTCTTAGCCAGAAGCTGACCAGCAACTGAACTGCCATAATTAAAATAAAAAATCAGGATGTTTTAACCAATTGCAGAGGGCTACAGTCTGAGGCAACAGCCAACCTCCTCCTCCCCCCACCCCTTTTGCTGACTATAAGTCCATTCCTTCTGGAAATTTCAGAGGTTTGTCCATTGTAATCTGCTTTGGGATTTGTTGTTTGCAGTCTGCATTGTCAGGTTTGTAATTCCCAGTGCTGAGCAACAAACATCTATGCCAGGCTTTGTGTCCTTAAGGGCAGAAACCTCTGGGAGGGGTAAATCTTTATCAGTCAACTTTAAATAAACACAAGGGCTAGAGCCTCGCCTCCAAGATTTAACATGAGACACTCATGTTAGGAGAAAATCATTTCTTTCCCAGAGTGCTAAGCTGCTGGTGGTACGCTTTTCTAAGGTTCCCTTGTAAATATCTTGTTTCATTTTACAGGAATAATTATATTCTTATGGAACCTATGCATTCAGAAAAGTTTCTGACTGACAACAGTATTGCTTAGTTTTTAGATCTGGAGCTGGAAATGTGGACCGATTAGTATTGACCACTGTTATTTTTTGAGGTGTATCCTCTGTTTTTATGATTTTTGTGTTTTAAAATTTTTTAGCCTTTCTCTCCTTGATATGGGCTAATTCTCATAAGCCTATTTTGTTTTCTAGTTATGTAGTTTATCTATAATCGTAGGTAATGGCTGTGAGAATTGTTTTTGGTTTACTTTGAGTTGTTAAATTTGATTTAATGATAAAGCAGAATACTAAATCCTTCTAAATAAATAAATAAAATCCTGATTTTAAAATAAACCCTATTATACACACAGAGGATGACTACACACACTCACACACAAACGCACACATACACCAGTCCTGCACCGCACAGATACTGTACATAGATACACAGACACACATTTTATTTTATTTATTTATTTATTTAACTATTTTCTTTTATACCGCCCCTTCCAGAGATCAAGGGCGGTTTACATGTAACAGCTTAACAGTATTGTACACATCTGTATACATTTACATTGAACACACGTGCATGCACACACACAAATCTCAACACCACACCGCACACGAACATACACCCTAGTCCTGCAGTACACACATGCAAATCCAGCCATGCAGCACGCACAAAAACCCACACCCGAACCACGTACCACAGAGACATCCCAATCCTGTACTACACACACACAGACACAGACACCCCACCCCTGCACCAAACACTGTCTCAAGATAGACACAAATATTTAGATAACACCAATCAAAACGATGCCTCATACAGTCCCCGAGCCCCTGCCTCTCTACCATGATAGTTTATCTTGTCTCTTTGAACCCCATCCCCCTCTCCCCTCAGCAGACATCTATGAGTTTGCAAATAGAGGAAGGGGAAATGTGTCATTTTGTCACACTATAAATGTACACAGAGTCGGCCCAACCTTTAGGTAAACCAGGGAGTTGCCTAGGGCGGCAGCTTCTTGGGGGGAGGGGTGACAGAGAGGAGGGCATTCAAAGCTAAACAATAGATTGACAGCATGGGGGGCAGACGGCTTAAGGTTTGCCTAGTGTGCTAACATCTTGAACCAACCCTGGGCTGGCCCTGAATGTGCACTTTTCAACTTCTTTAAGAATGCAGATAAACAAATGAATTTTATAATCTCCATGAATTCTTCATGACTTCACCCATTCAGTGCCCCCTGCATCAGCTACAGTAAAATGACATGTTTGCACCCCTGGCTACCTTCTTAGCAATGTATGCAATGAAAGTAGAAGTTGCTGGGAGTGCAATTTTATAATGTGTGTTCATTGCCACATATGTGGGGTATTGCGAGTTTTTTCATTTTCCCCAGCCAGGTAGTGAATATCCCCCTTTAAATAAAATTCTGAAAAAAGTTTGCACTTGTTGTAAAATCTAGGTGCGGGAATTTGCCCTAGAGCAGGTGTAAGTGCTCGTGCCTAGATTTAGACACCACTTAGGCTCCACTTACATTAACACGCATTAATGCATGGGAGTTTAGAAAATGACCCTCTTTAAGTCTATTACACTGGGTTGCAGTGCTATCCTACACCTGCTCTGATGCCCTATTATCACCCCGTGGATGTAAGATCCTCTCAGGAAACATTTTTGGTATCCCTCAAGGATGAGAAAGGAGTCGACTAGTCGCTCCTCTTTCTCATATATGGCACCTGATTTATGGAACTTTGCAGTGTTTCAAGGAAGATATTAATCTCTGTATTTTTTTCTTTTTCAGTTTTTTACTTGAGGCTGGGGTTATTCGATGGCACAGCTATACCTTTGTGCTTTAGCCCTCCCTTATTTTTTTAAAATATATATTGTATTTGTTCTTATGTTTCATTAGTATCTTTAAATTATGTTATGATTGTTAATGTTGCTTTTGTTTTATTATTATTTGATTTGCTAATCCCCCGCAGGCAAAGGCCAAAGGTATGACGTCCTTGTGGCACTACAGAAATTGGGATTTATCAGTTATAACCGATAACCACTGATAGAAACATCCTCCCCCCCCCCTCCCCACCGCCGCCCAATGCTGTAATTGTGCATATCTTTTATATCCAAAAATAGGAAGCCCTATTTATAAATTCCAATTGCAGCCTCTTAAAGGGACCTCAGTCCACATAATCTGAGAAACCAAAATAGGTATTACACACCTTCTGAATTCCAAAAGTGCTATTGGATCATGCACTACATAGCACTGTAAAGACACATACAAGAGAGACAGTCCCTATTCCTGAGAGTTTGTAACCTGGAAAAGCTCTCCAACCGATATATTGAAATGCTTTTCCCAACTCAGCTGACTGACCAGAACTGCTGCAAGAGAGCACAGTGCAGAGGACCGCCGGGCACTCTGGTTACAAAAGCAAACACAAAACTTATGTGACATTTTTATTTAATTATTAGGCTTTTTGTACTGCTTTATTGTTTTAGTCAAAGCAGTTTACATTGCAACTTAAACTTGGCAATGTACATTAAACAGAGGTATTGATAACTTGGATTTTTCTGAGGCAATGGAGGGTTAACACTAGAAGCCCCAAAAGGAATTTTACCTAGAAACCCCAAAGTGTGTCAATTGATGCATTATCACAATGACTACTGTCATGCAGCAGGGGCTGATGGAAGCAAAAATGCAGGAGAAGAAGCTGTTTTTCATGAGGAAAAAGATGTGCACAAGATGCAATATCCGCACAGAACAGCTAGAGGGAGCAGGCGTGCACTCACAGAGCCTGAGTGGACACACCTAGCTAATCGAGAGCACCTGACAGTCAGCCCAGAAAGCTCAAACACAGGAGAGCTTTATAAGCTGGAGACTGGAGAAGGCAGAGCAGTGCTTGCAGGTGTGGAGCTGGAGGTAAAGCCGAAGGTTTAAGAGAGAAGCACCACAAGCAAGGGCCAAGCAGAAAGAAGCACATGGGAAAGTAGTGCTGAGCAAAGGAACAATCACCTTTGGAGGCAAAGCAGAGCGGAAGAAAGAAGCCAGAAGTTGGGCTTGGAAAGAGGCCTGCTTTTACCAGAGGAACCCGTGACCAAACCGAAAGGTAACAAAAGCTTTCAGAGAGAAGGCTGGCACAGGGATTGTGTTCCTGAAGAACTGCTGGAAGGAGGAAATTCCGGTTCTATATGCTGTTGGAAGCCAAGGTATGCTGACTCTGTTTCTATGAAGAAAACCTTACCTTATAAAAAGCCTTTTAAAAGTAATGCTAAACCTGTGAGAAAGGAAAGCAAAGCTACCTCTCATAAGCCAGGTAGCCAAGGCCTGAAGGTAGGCCATGCTCATACAGTGAAAGACATACAGGTTGATACAAGATGAGTATGCCTTGCTAGATATATATCTATATAGACACGACGCAATAAGAATAAAAGCTAGCAAGTTTGAGATATCTTCACCGTAACATACTCTGAAAAGGACAGCAGTTCAGAGTAACCACTTATAACCTCGGAAAAAGCTTATCATCATCTTCTAGAGTATTAACCCGATATGAAAGAAACCCTAATGTTGTTTATTATTTTATAAATAAAGGGAGGAATGAAAATAACAATAGAAAAAAAGATAAAAGAATTGCAGTTGATGCAACCATAAAATTAAGCGATCTTTTCGGGTCATTGATGTGTTAAAGGCAGAATACCGTACCATACAAGTAGGTCCGGTATATAGCCAAAGATAACTCTGAGACCTGATCGCCAAAGTATATTTGGAAGTTAGTCTTAGGTTAGATATTGGTGCTTATAAATTATACTGATAGCTATACAGCTGAAAGCCCAAAAAAGTGACGCAAGTTTATTTGTAGGCCATGCTCATTGGCAAACACTAGAGGAACTCTTTAAACATCCAGAGAACAGGACTAGGGACTGTCCTGAAATTCTAGCCAGAGAAACCACTGATACTGACAGAGATAATTCTGACTCAGAGCCGATGCAAGTGGAACGTGTAGAGCCAAGTCTTTTGTCTCAGGAAGAGATGGACTGTTCTTTATGTATTTCAAGCAGTGTAGAGTCACTGTTAAACCTGTGAATGATATATGCTACCTTCAGAATGTTATTCGTTTGCTAAATGGAAGAAGAGTGCTGAAACATTTGGTTTACTCTGGAAAGCTTAACTAAGCATTGTTACAGCTGTGAAGCATAACAGTTTTTCCTTTATCCTGAGTTGATTTTATTCCTGAAGTAAAGGACTTTTTCTTTATGTTGTAATCCAGCTGAATCTTATGCGTAAAGGGAAATAAATGCCTTCTTATCCCTCTACTCTGCATTCACATTCTTTCTTAGATAGGAGCTGAACTGCTAAGACCAGGTTGCACCTGGATCTTAAAAGACCCTCCTCTCATAATAAATTAGTTTTGTATCCCACCTACCCTTACGACCACTGGCCACCAGGGGGGTGTGCGACACTACGTTTAGCATGAAATGCAGATGTGAATTAATGTGAAGTTACTTATTTGTTAAATACGTGCAGTATGTGATGTCATTACATGACGTCATCGTGTGTTTATTGTTTGTAATGTCGGAGTAAAACTGTAAACAGTGATTGAGATGCGCCACCTAGTGGGAACATGAATTTATACCTAGAAGCCCCAAAGTACCTCAATTGACGCATCCAAGACAATTGAGTGCGTCACTTGACATACTTTGGGGCTTCTAGGTATAAATTCATTTTCCCGCTAGGTTGTGCATCTATCATTAATTTTTGATGCACATATTTGAACATCTTGACCTTGATAACAAAGTCATGGAACATGACTGACATGGTTCTAGCAGTGGCGCTGGTATACAACTTCGAAGATGCATTTGCATCAATTGACGCATTTTGGGGCTTCTAGTGTTAAACAACTTGCCCAAAGCCGCAAGGGTGCTAGTGGGAATGAAATCCTGGTCGCTTGGTTTTAAGCCAGTGCTCTAATCACTAGGCGACTCCACCCTGCCTCTCACATACTCTTATAGAACTCTCCAACCTAATTCTAAATGAATGTCTTAGGCTGTCTCTGCTTTGTATTTACTGGTCTCATTCTCTCTCTTCCAGATTCCCCTGTTAAACATCTCCATATTAGCCGAGAGGAATGTGAACACTGGTGACTTCTGAATCCTCTCTGCTCCTTCCCCCTCAGTACAAGGAATCATCGTCTATTTCTGCTGGCAAACGAAGCATCTTATCCTCTAGAGACTTCTCATGCTTCAGCTCTTCTGTTCATTTAGTTGTATTGTAACTTAGGCTCCTTATATTGTTTTCCTTGCACTTGCACACTGTGCTGTATTTTTAATTATTTTGCTTTTGTTTCTTCTCCTCTCTCCCCGTTTATGTTTTAATTGTTTATTTATTTATTTTTATTTTATTTTTATTTAACTATTTCTTTTATACCGCCCCTTCCAGAGATCAAGGGCGGTTTACATATAACAGGTTAACAGTCTTGTACACAGTTTGTATACATTTTACATAGAACAATAGAATTCAACTATTTACATTGAACAGTAATATAAACTTTGTAGGTATTAAAACAAACAGATCTAACTTTTTACAAATGTATATTTACAGTGTGTGGTGTGTGTGTTGTGTGGGTCAGATATTGGTGTAGGTATTGGAATTTAGTTCCTTTTTATGTCGTCTTGGGGCGTGTGTGTGGAGGGGGGGCAGGCTTGTGTTTACATTGTTTGGATTAAGGGAGTTTGTGCATGTGTGACCACGTTTGTTGTGGAGCTAGCTTTGGGGTAGTAGGGGACTTCGAAGTGTTCAGTGAACAGGTAGGTCTTTAATTCTTTTCTGAATTGGAAGAGGTCTCTTATGGTACGAAGTTCAATGGGGAGGTCGTTCCAGAGTGTAGGAGCAGCGAATGAGAATGCTCTGGAGCTGGTGGTGTTCTTAGTTTTGCGGATGGTTTTTGGTATGATGAGAGAGTGGGCTGCGTTTTGTCTGAGGGTCCTTGTCGAGGTTGGAGATTGCAGTAATGTAGATAGGTGTGAGGGGGTTATGTCGTTTATGAGTTTATAGGTTGTTAGGATAATTTTATATTTAATTCGGCTGTTAATAGGGAGCCAGTGGAGGTCTAGCAGTATAGGGGTTACGTGGTCTGTTAGGCGAGCTTTAGCAATCACTTTTGCACAGATGTTTTGTGCTCTTTGAAGAAGGTATGTGCTTTTTTGCGGGAGGCCTATTAGGAGACTATTGCAATAGTCGAAGTGAGGGGTGATCAGTGTACCTACTACGGATCTAAAGTCTGGTGTTTCTAGGAGTGGCCTTAGGTGTTGAATTGTTTTGAGTTTATAGAAAATGGTTTTTACTGTCTGTTTTATGTGTGGTAGCATGGTGAGAGTGTGGTCTATTATTACTCCTAAGTATTTTACCTGTTTTCTGACAGGTATGGAGGTTTTGTTGATAGTGATTGTTTCCGGGTAGGTGTTCTCAGTCATAGATGATCTTGTCACAAACATTGCCTCGGTTTTTTTGAAGTTTATGCTGAGGTGGTTAGTTTCCATCCAGGAGGAGGTCTCAGCCATGCATTTGGATAGCGGGTCATATGTAGGGTTTTTTATGGTTATGGGGATAGCTAGCATGATGTCATCGGCGTATATAAAGTGATTAATCTTGTGTTTTTTAAATATGTTAGTTATCGGTTGCAGGTACAAGTTAAATAGGAGGGCTGATAGGGCTGATCCTTGGGGTATTCCCTGTCCTTGGGGGAATGTTTCTGATGCTTGTTGGTCAATTTGGACGCGTATTAATCGGTGTGAAATGTAGGATTTGAACCAGTTAAGGACAATCCCGCCTATTCCTAGGTTTTCTAGTCTGTTGATCAGTGTCAGGTGATTAATGTTATCGAATGCGGCTGAGATATCTATAAATAGGAGTAGGTAGCCATGTTGTTTGTCATCTGTGCCCTTGATGAGGAAGTCCATAAGAGTGATTAGGAGGGTTTCTACTCCATGGAATGGGCGGAAACCGAATTGGTGTGAGTCAAGGGGTTTGTATTCATCAATGTGTTCCTGTAACTGAATTTGAATTGTTTTCTCTATAATTTTGGCTATGAACGGAATGCTGGCTATGGGTCTGTAGGAGTTCGGATCTTTTGAATCGAGCTTATTATTCTTTATTATTGGTCGGAGTGTAGTGAGTTTTAGGGCATCAGGCATGATGCCCTGTGAAAGGGATTGGTTAACTATGTGTTGTAGATTTGTCGCCAGTTCCTCTTTCGCACACTTAATCCATGAAACGGGGCATGGGTCGAGTGGGGAGGTGGTGGTGTTTATCATTGTTATGATTTTGAGAAGTTGTTTTTGTTCTACCAACTGGAAACTTGTCCATTCATGCGTGGTTTTCGTGTTTGATAATAAAGGAGTTGGGGTAGTGGTTTTGTTTTTTAGTTTTTCTGCAAAATGTTTTGCTAGTGTTTGTATGTTAATTGCTTGTTGTTTAGGTTCGCTGTTATTAGTTTTGGTTAATGTTTTTACTATCGCGAATAACTCCCTTGGGCGGTTGATGGATGAGTTTATTACTTTAGAGTGGTAGTCTCTTTTTGATTTGTTAATTGCGTTTTTGTATTCTATGAGTAGGAGCATGTATTGGGATTTGTTTTCATCAGATTTTAGTTTTCTCCATCTCTTTTCTTGTCTCCTCAGTTGTTTTTTTAGTTTTGTCAGCTCTTTCGTGAACCATTTTTCTGTCTTTTTTGTTTGTTTGTGTAAGACTTGTGTGTGGACAGCTGCTTTTTGAATAGTTAGGTTCCAATTTGATATGGTTGAGTTGATGTCTGGTGTGGTTGTGTCTAGTTTGGGTAGTACTTTGTCGAGGAATGTGTCTTTGTCAAAGTGTTTGAAGCGTGATATATGCGGAGTTGTGCTCCCATTATTTTTTGGGACTTGTGCCGATAGCTGGATTGTGATTAGATGGTGGTCTGACCAGGGTACTTCGGTTATACTCGGGGTGGTATGTAGTAGATGACTGTAGAGTGAGGCTGGGAGGAAAATTACGTCAAGTATGTTACCTTTTTTGTGTGTAGGAGCGTGTATTATCTGTGTGAACCCCATTTGTGACATGGCATCTATGAAGTTATCTGATTGGGAATGGTTCAGTGATGGAAGGTTCAAGTCACCAAGGAGTATAAATGGTTTGTTTTGTGACGCTGTGCATGCAAGTTCTAGGATAGGGGTGAGATTTTTTTGATCAGATGAGGGGGGTCTGTAGATGAGGGTGAGAGCCATGGTTTTATTTTCTATGTTAACAATGTCCATTCCATCTATATTATTTAGGTTTGTAAGGGTGAATTTTAAGTCATTTTTGGTGAGGATCAGTACACCCCCTCCTCTTTTTATGTTCCGTTGGCAATTGAATATGTCATATTGATATGTGGTTAGTTGGTTTAGTAGTATTGTGTCTGTAGGTGAGAGCCATGTTTCAGTAATACAGATAATGTCAGGGGAGGTATCGTTAATTATGTCATTAATTATTGGTATTTTATTTCTTATTGATCGGATGTTTATTAGGATGAGTTGTATTTTGGTGTTTGTAGAGTCATTTTGGTCTGTTTTATCGCTTATGGGTTGTTGCTTTATTTGGATGAGTCGGTGATGGCGTTTGTGTGAGGTGTGGCGCGAATGGTGATTGTGAGAGTTTGTGTATGTAGAACTGTATGTTGGATTCTGGTACTGATTGTAGGTGATTGGGAAATTATTATAAGGGTTCCGGTTATGATTGTGGATGATTGGGATGTTTTTGTATGGACCTTGGTTGGTTTTGTAAGTGTATATATGTTGAGTTAGGAGGGTTATTAAGAAGAGAGTGAAAAGGAGATTTATAATCCTAGTAGGAGACATTGTGTTCATTTTATGAGGTA
Organism: Ichthyophis bannanicus; assembly: GCA_033557465.1. Taxonomy (NCBI): domain Eukaryota; kingdom Metazoa; phylum Chordata; class Amphibia; order Gymnophiona; family Ichthyophiidae; genus Ichthyophis; species Ichthyophis bannanicus. The sequence goes on from CM066033.1 coordinate 27,912,267, forward strand.
ATGGGAAGAGTGTTAGGGAAGTAAATGGAGGGATGGAGCTTATTACTGGTAACAGTGTCTCAGGCTGACAGTGCAGGGAGGATACTTACTACTGGCAACAGTATCTCACAATAACAGTTCAAGAAAAGGTAATTACCACTGGCAGGAGTATCTCACAGTAATTACTACTAGCAGTGATTACTACTGGTAATAGTATCTCACAATGGTTACTACTGACAATGATTACCACTGGTAACAGTATCTCACATTGATTATTACTGGCTACAGTATCTCACAATGATTATTACTGGCAACAGTATCTCACAATGATTACTACTGTTTTAGTTGTTGAATACGTGTTGTGGGATTACATTTCTTATATGTCTCCTCCAGGCCTCAACATGCAACCATTCGAAACGAACCTTAAACGTCTATGCAGGCAGCCTCGATTTTGCGAATGTTGCTGGTGCTGCTACCCTACTGCAGAGAGCTGCTGATGATGGCAAGGGTTCTTCTAGTGCCCCTTCTCACGGTCCCCGCCTAAGGGCCACGCCAAAGGGCCCTCTGGCGAGGCCCTCAGGCGCGGGCCCGCCGGCGCGGGCACGCCTGACGGCGTGCAGCCTTTAAAGGCTTTGTTCTCTGTCCCGATTGGGCCTCGTTGTGCTGCGGTTCCTCCTGGTGGTGTTGGCTCGATCCCCAGGGAAGGGGAGAGCTTATGCTGGTTTCGGTGCACAAAGGGCCGGTTGCTGACGGCGTGCAGCCTTTAAAGGCTTTGTTCTCTGTCCCGATTGGGCCTCGTTGTGCTGCGGTTCCTCCTGGTGGTGTTGGCTCGATCCCCAGGGAAGGGGAGAGCTTATGCTGGTTTCGGTGCACAAAGGGCCGGTTGCTGACGGCGTGCAGCCTTTAAAGGCTTTGTTCTCTGTTAACCACTTAGGTTGCGAATGATTTGGAGTATATCACTACCACTACTATTTAGCGCTTATAGAGCGCCACACACGTAGCACCGTACAGCTGACCTACAAGAGGCCGCCCACATACCAAAAAGAGTCCCTGCCCGTCAGAGTCATGCTCATCGCAGCTTACAATCTAGTCAGATCAAAGAAATAAAATGCATCGCTTCCAGAAGGTCTACCCTGAAATTTCTCATCCTAATAATAAATATTCTATAGGTGAAGTGTGAGGGGGTTTTGGCAGTGAAATGGATTTACAGCGGAGATTTTGGTGCCACTGGAAATATTGCAAGGTCAGAGGAGAAAAGGTTGAAACTCCTCATGAAAGAGAATGCTTATATGCTAGTTGGTCTCCTTTATAGGTCAGGGCCCTATGAGCCCATACATTGGAATATCTTTGGTGGCAGAAGTGCTAGCTACAGTCAGAGCTGGTCCTACCACTAGATAGACTAGGCATTCCCTAGGGGGGCAGACTTTGGGGGATGCTGGCATGGCAGTACAGGGCCTGCTCCCTCCCTCTGCCAGGTCACAATGAAGCTCTTGAAAGTGGCATGCACAAAGCAGGGCTTCTGAGCAGAGACACACTCAAGCTCTGCTGGCTCCCACCCCTTCAGGACCCAGCAGATGTCAAGTGCATACCTGCGCTCAGAGGCCTCGCGCCATAAATGACCTGGAAAAGGGAGTAACGAGTGAGGTTATCAAATTTGCAGATGACACAAAACTATTTAAAGTTGTTAAAACACATGATGATTGTGGAAATTTGCATGAGGATCTTGATAAATTGGAAGACTGGGCATCAAAATGGCAGATGAAATTTGATGTGGACAAGTGCAAAGTTATGCACCTAGGGAAGAAAACCCAAACTATGGTTACACGATGCAAGGTTCCACATTAGGAACTACCACCCAGGAAAAAGATTTAGGCGTCATTGTGGATAACATGTTAAAACCCTCCGCCCAGTGTGCAGCGGCGGCCAAGAGAGCAAATAGAATGCTAGGTATCATAAGGAAAGGAATGGAAAATAAAACATAATGCCTCTGTGTTATTCCATGGTGTGACCGCACCTTGAATATTGTGTGCAGTTCTGCTCGCCGTATCTTAAAAAGGATATAGCGTTATTAGAAAAAAGTACAGAGAAGAGTCACCAAAATGGTAAAGGGAATGGAAAGCTACTCCTATGAAGAGAGGCTACAAAGGCTAAGGCTCTTCAACCTGGAAAAGAGACGGCTGAGGGGAGATATGATATATGTATATAAATTAATGAACAGAGTGGAACGGATAAACATATATCGATTGTTTACATCATCAGAATATAGGAAGACTAGGGGACATGCAATGAAGCTACAGGGTAAACTATTCAAAATAAATAAGAGAAAATATTTTTTCACTCAACGTGTAATCAAACTCTGGAATTTGTTACCGGAGGATGTAATAAGAGCTGTTAGTGTAGCCGGATTTAAAAAAGGTTTGGACAAGTTCTTGGAGGAAAGGTCCATAAACCATTATTAAAAAGGGACCCAGGATATCACTGCTTGACCCAATACAAGCATTGTGGAGCCTGTGTCTTTTGAGGAAACTGCTAGGTACGTATGACCTAGATTGGCCACCATTGGAAACAGGATACTGGGCTTGATGGACCTTGGTCTGACCCAGTATGGCATATCTTATGTTCTTATCAGCATGCTTGGAGGAAATTTACTTGGCTTCATTGAAACCGTCAGGTAGATTTCTTGCTAGGAAAGTCACAATGAAGCTAATATGAGCCAGAACCCCCAGGTATCCCAGGAGACCGTAAAATGCAACTATTGACTCTTCTTTACACTCAATTAGCATTGTTCCAGTCTCTGACTGCATATTACAATAGGGAAATGGGGGAGCAGTGACCAATCAGCCAAAACACAGAACAGCTTAAGAAGGGAACTAGAAAGGACAATGATCACCTCACTCGTTATTCCCATTTCCAGGTCACTTATGAATATGTTAAACAGCAGCGGACCCAACACAGATCCCTGGGGTACTCCACTCTTCACCTTTCTCCACTGAGGAAATTGGCCATTTAGTCCTACTCTTTGTTTTCTATTTTTTAACCAGTTCCTGATCCACAATATTACATTGCCTCCTATCCTATGACTTTTTAATTTTACCAAGAGTCTCTGATGAGGCTGAGGGTGAGGAGGCAATGAAAGGCTTGTGGCATCCTTCCCACTCTCTATTGCCCCTTGCACCTGTGAGATGCTCTTTATCTTGGCACTGCCAGTATGACTTTCTTCTACCTTCTCACCAGTTAGCACACTAATAACACCTTCAACAAGTAAACTTTCAATATCTCATAATTTAGATACAAATCCTAATCATGTAGATTCTTCAGATTATATATCTGCAAAGACCATCTCCACACACTTTTCAGCAGGGAATATGGTGCCCCTACTGCTAGGCTGAGTTGTCTTCACCTGTTCTCCCACCCTGCGCCATGTAAACTTCCCTTTGCATCTCTGTGGAGATGACACTGAGCACCCGTTCTTTCACTGTTGCACGAGACGCTGCAGCTTTGTCTACTCTTCTTGTAAAGACATCTCTCTTCAGCTGCATCATAGACTAAAGCAGCCCCTCAGCATACCCTAGAAATGACCTGTATCTTACTGCACACTTGCATCACTCCTGTTTTCTCTTTTCCTCCTTTCTTTCCTTTCATGGTCATTTAATTTTTCTAAACATACGCTTCCTAGCAACAGAACCCAACAAGTCAGATGCGACCAAAGGAAATCAACGCAGTTCACCATCACCCAGGGGATACCTCAAGGATCAGCACTATCATCCATCCTATTCAATATATACATCCAACCCATTTGTAACATTATACAACGCCATGGACTATATTATCACCTATCTGTCGACGACATCATAGTGTATGCCCCAATAGATACACTGGCACCCAATATAACGCATATGACCCAGTGCCTAGAAGATATGAACAACTGGCTTGCTGATATTAACCTCAAAATCAACTTTGACAAAACGGAGGCAATGTTCATTTCCAGGAACACCACTTTCAACCCACCTCAAGTCAACCAGGGACGAAGTGAAATATCTAGGCATCATACTGGACAAGAATCTGAACCTACACTCGCATATAAGCAAAACCACTGCAAAGGCATACCATTGTTTAAAGATCATCAGGAGGCTCCGACCAATCTTCAATCAGGACAATTTCCGCACAGTCTGCCAGGCGGTAATCATTCTAATACTGGACAACTCTTTATATCAAGGTCTGCTCAAGCTATTCACCGACCCACTCCAATTGGTGCAAGACACTGCAGCATGCATTATTATGTGCACAACCAAACACGAGCACATCACACCTGTAATGCAGCAGCTACACCGGCTACCGATAACTGCATGGGCAAGATTCAAAACAACTTTAAACATATTCAAAATCATACATCAATGCTCAGCAAATATCCTGCAGAACACATTAACCAGAGAAACAACCAACAGACCTAGATGAAATAATGACAATAACAGACTCCGCACTCCCACTGGATACCAGAAGACCAAACAGGCTACCTCCAAAAGAGCTATCTCCCACTCAGCGCCAGCTCTTTGGAATTCCCTCCCAGATGAAATAATGATATCAAGGACTTCCACAAAGTTCTCAAAACCCTCCTGTTCACAGAATACTATGAGCAAGTAACATAGAGAACCTATGCCCCACCGACACACAAGGGAGAACTAGGAACCAAGTGACTAAAGTCTATTTGTAGCTCCCCCTTTTTCATTCAATGTAGATCCACTGTGTTGTCAACCACTTTGGTTGAAGGATAACATGGTATACAAAACTAGTTAAATAAATAAATAAAAATTATCATATATTCAGATTGGATTCCCAGCTCTTGTGCGCAGGGACTGCCCTGTACCACCCACCAGGCCTGTGATGCCCTGGAGTGTTGTCACCCTAAGCATTCTGCCTCTGATACTAGTCATGGAGTACCCAGTTACACAACCTCACACTCTTCAACATACTGAGGAAAGAGGGAATGGGTATGTCAGACTAATGCTCCTAATAGAATTGATTTCAAGTTGTGGCAGGAAGGAATTGTCTGTCTTTTAGTGCCCTGTGAAACCCAGGACTATCCTGCCCTAGAGCACCATCTCCCCAAGTGTACTGTCTCAGATATTGTCACCAAGGTCATCCACCCGGCTTGGCATAGACCCTGCAGTGCCCAGTTACCATCCCTCCATGATCACACTCTTCAGCAGCCTGGGAGAGGGGGAATGTATTTGTTCTCCCAATCTTCCTATCAGAATGGATCCTCAGTTTTTCAGGGCATGGACTGCCTGTCTTTTAGCAGCTCGTGACACCTCACAAGCCAAAAGTGGGATTGAAGGCTAAAGAGTGAGATCTTTCAAACAGTGCATCTGGGGTATAAGTCTAGAAAGATATCTGAAAGGCATTTCTACAGTTTACAGCCCAGTAAACCATGTAAATGCGTTAGGTGGGGATATTCGATGCTCTTACATAGTTAGTGCCACTGAATATCCCCATCTAAGTCCCCTGTGTGTCCCGGTGCTATCCTATTAGCATCAGTGTGTGTTGGGGGTGTTCTGGGGCAGAGCAGAGGTGGAGAACGGCGCTAACCAGGCAGCAGCAATATTGGATGCTGCCCTTTTAGCAATCTGCACCTTAAATATAGGCGAGGAAAACCTTCACCTAAGATGCCGGAACTAACCGGGCAACATCCAATATCGCTGTCACCCGGTTAACTTTGGTGGCTTCTGGCTTTTGCGGCAATCACCAGATATTCAATGCCATCGTCACAGCACTGAATAACCAGTTTAGAGATTGACTGGGAGGGCATTGCACTGAGGGGGCACATAGCCCTTCGAAGATCCGGACAGCTGAAAATCGAGCCCTAAGTGTACAGTATTACACAGCCACAACAACACTCCGAAGCTTAAAACAAGGAGGCAGAAACACTCTATGCCCTTCAAACTCTTTATTTTCTCAATCTTATTTTTTGGGGGGCTTTCAATTAGCAAACTACAACAACCCTCCTCATAGAAGTAACAAATTTTCAAATATAATTTATTGCGCAACTCAATTTTTATAGGTATCTATTGCTGATTTTTCTGCAAAAAGACTGAAACCTTACAGGAGATCCCACAAGGTAGTGCATCAGCCCCTGAGCTAGATTTTTAGCTAAACTTTTCCTGGAAATTCCATCCACACATACAGTATAACTGTCCTAAATCTTTCTGCACAGGTATTGCACTTTTAGATTTAACTGGATACTCAGACATACGTTTCATTAGATCTATGCAGGAAATCAAGAGTCCAGAGTTGTGCACATATCACATCCCACGAAGCAGCCATATATCACAATTTCTTTCAGGGACAAGATCACACAACTGGAAACTCTTACGAATAGAAATGGAATAAAGAGTGTAAAGAGGTTGAAAATGAAAATTAAAAAAACAGACTGGCAGTCACATTAAAAATAAAGGAAACAGGACAAATAAGGAATATGATGAAGTAGGGCAACGCCCCCTGGTTTACATGGTGAAACAGACACTGTAAATGCAAGGTCTTTAAAGCAGATGAAACATGAATTCCATTTATTGCAGTATGGTGGGATTCAGATGTTCATGTTAATTAGAAACTGTCCAACTAAATGTGACTGCATCCAGGAAAACATTTTAACAAGTCGAAAGATGATTGCTTGCATTAATTATCATTAACTAATATCTTGGGAAAATACTGGAATTGTAAGAAATTCGTGATATAGCAGGAAAGCATTTCTTATCATCCACTACATGTGGGACTGGAAAACAGATGTTTGCTGCTGATGGAAGCTACATAAAATGAGGCAAACATGCGAGACGTAAGAATGTTAGTGACAATCAGTATCTGGAAATAGGGAACGAGATTTTTAAGGCTTCGGCTCAAGGCTGTGTATCTAGTTCTATGGTAAGATGAGCTCTTCAGTACTATGAAAGCGATCAAAATGAAGCATAGTTTTAGAACATGTCATATATAGAGAGACAGAAGGAGCTAAAGGCGTCCTCTAAAGAAGAAGAAAGGGAACAGGGAGACAAAATGCAAGATTTCAAATACTTTCCTGGTTTCAACAAGACCAAATTGAATAAGTTTTTCAAAAGATTGAAAAGTCAAGGTCAAGGGGTTGTCAAATTAAGTCAAAATAAAGAAAAGGAAGGATATTTTTTTCCTAGAGAGCTCAGTGGATATTTGAAATAACCAAATAAAAAGCAGAGTTTGAAAGTTAAATTCTCTTTGGAAAGACATGGGTAGGGCACTTTTCCCAATCCATTTCTGCAGGGTCTTAGGCAGGGGCGGCTCAAGGCAATCTGCTGCCTGAGGTGAAGTATGAAAAGCCCCCTCCCCCCCACCACCTTAGAGGGGGGGGGGGGGTTTCAGAAATCCAATCAGAGACTGAAGCAAACCAAAAAGCTGATTAGATTATATGGAGGAAATGCAAGATGTTTGCACACAGGGCCGTATGGAGCTGCAATCGCACCCTGTGCAACTTGCAGCTCAGACGCACGCCCCCCCCCCCTCCATACCTCTGTCCAACGCTGCCTGCTCTTTCCCTGCTGCTGCCACCCTCTGTTTTTTTCACGGAGGCGCTGGCAGCAGGGAAAGAGCAGGCAGCGCTGGACGGAGGTATGGGGAGGAGGAGGGGGGCATGCGCCTAATCTCTCTCCTATATTGGTATATGTCATTCTTTCCAAATTTACTGATAGCGGGGGAGGGTGGGGGGTGAGAAGGTCCTTTTTCCCCTCTCTTCTGCAGAATAGTTTCCTCACAGTATAACTGCTATTAGTTATAAAAGAGAACATCTGTACAGCATTGCTGTTAGCCCAAGGTAACCCTCCATAAGGTCGTTAAGTACCCTCATGCTAAACATATCCCCCAATTGTGCTGTCTAAATGTTGTTAAATGCCCTCATGTTAAATGTTGTAAAGTACCCACATGGTAAATGTAACCCTCCAATTGTGATGTAACCACTTTGCTTGTAGGATAAGGTGGTATACAAATCTGTCTAAATAAATAAATTCAAGCATTTTCATACAGGGGTTAGCTTGCCATTTCAAGTGTTAGTTTTACCCCTGTGGAGGCACATTTCAACCTGGCTGTCCAGCCCCTTATGCAGCTTACCAGAAGCGGGATACCCAGAGGTAGACACGATTCTGATCCCGTGGGGGCTAGACATGCCCATGGGTCCAGAATCGGGTCTACAGCCTGAAGGTGCAGGCCTGGCCCCGATTCCTATCGGCCTGTATGCCCAGCCACCTCAGTCAGGTTCCATTCAGGAGCCATGAATGCTGGTCGCCGACAATTTCCTTCATTTCCTGCAGCTGGACCCCCCCCCCCCCCTTCCAGCCTCACCCCATCTTCTTTCATGGCCCATCAGCATGATCCCCTGACGTCCAGGGGACTTATTCTACCTCTGCTGTGGAGTAAGTCCCCCATCCATGTTCGCAGCCCCGGACGTCCAAGGGCCGACTTCAGAATCAGCCCTGTATATCCGGGGCCCGCCCATGCCCTGCCCTCGCTCCACCTCAGAAATGGCCCCTCCGACCCCCATCTAGGCCTTCCCATACAAAAATGCTAGCCAGGGCCAGCAGGGGAGTGAATAGCAGGGACAGACATCCAAACGGGAGAGCCCTCCCTGCTATTCGCTGTACTGAATGACCCCCATATTGAATAGGGCTTTTAGCATTGACTAATGCCCATTAGTAAAAGGTCCAACAGCATCATCACACTTTCCATGAAAGTGCAAATTAACGATATGCAGCTGGAAATACTTCTAAAGCAGAACCAGGCACTATACCGGAAGCATTTTACGTCATCTCTTAGCACTGGGTTTTATTCCAGTGCTAGAGGTGAAGTTTCTAACTTCATTTATATATTTAGAGAAACTGGACCCAAACCCAGGAGGCCTACACCAGAATAACTGTCACAGGACCCCCGACCCACCTATCACCTACAAAAACATAGATTATGAGCCCTTCGGGAACAAGGGAAAAATATATTTACATTACCTGAATGTACATCGCTGAAGCCTAGTTAAATAAATAAATAAATAAACCACCCACAGTTTGGGTACTTAGAGAGGGGGAGGGGAAGAGCGGTAGGCAGGATGGTAAATCTGTGAGGCATTAGATAGTGTTAGGTACAGAGCTAGGCAAAGTTTTGGGGAAGGGAGGGGGCTGTTAGCATCGCTGTCTGAATCCAGATGCCAATCTTCTAATAGGTAGGGCAAGCGTTCAAAGCATTATTCATGGAATTCTTTCCAGCCCCTCAGCATCTGCATCTCTGTGTAGCGTGTGCGTCTCTATATTGTGTACATGCAGCTTTTGCTTGTATGTGCCTGACAGAGAGGAGCTGAGAGGGAAGAGAGCAGTCTGTAAGGTCCAATCATTAATCACTATGTACAGTGAACCAGTGGAGATGCTGGAGGGGTTGGAACTGCTTCTCCCATAGACATGCATTAGAGCACACCGTCCACCCCCATCACATGCACCAGCTCCCCACCTCCCTTCCTGGGACTAGAGCTACCCACAGCCTCCTCATGGACTCATCCTACCCACCACATCTGAGGTTATTTATAGTGAAAGTAGACACGGGAGGCTCACTGACACACAGGAGGATTACAAAAGTGCAGAAGAGATTTTAAATGCTGAAAGCATTAGACAAAATTACTCTCTCATCTCCCATCAAAACCATTTTAGGTTCAGCTATGTTCCCGGCTCCCAGATTAGCTCTGTCATACATTTGACCATTAGATCTTTTTCAGGTGGACTGGCCTCTAGTCACATATGAGCCAGTGTTTGTGTGCCCATCTCTCCGCTCCTGTCTCACATTGGGGGCTACAACCCAGCAGCAGCCCTGCTGGAGACTGGAGTTGCTGACTTCAGGAATGTAGGTGGTTGAGCAGCGCCTGTACACTAGTCATGAGCTGCTGCTGGTCTGCATTACAAGTACTAGAAGCGCTGTAGAGTATCTGGAAGCAGGGAGGGATGTGCTGAGGTCTGGGAAGGTGGAGCCAAGGATATTATCCAAGTCGGGGGGAGATGGTACAAAGAGAGATGAGACCTGCCACATGTAGAGCATATGGAGCAGAAAAGGGACCCCTAATAGGGAGAATACTGGAACTGGAAGAGCGATTTACACAGGTAATGAAGAGTTTCTCCTATGTGTAGATAACAGCAGTCATGTGCATTTGAATTTGACAGCTGACTGCAACAGCTTACGTCAAATAACGACCCAAGTTTGGTGAATGAAGGTAAATCTCTACAATGACTGACTTGACTGAACTAGATGTTTCCACCTTACCACTCAGCGTATGACTTTAAAACTTCTTATCACATCGGTAACTGAGAAACATCTTCCTGTGCCAGGCATGACATGACGAAAGAATCCTACAAAGAGTAACTCAGTCTAAATAGCAAACCTGCCATACCACACCCACACTGACACTCGGAACAAACAGCAGCAACCTCCCACTGCAAATGATTTGCTTAGCCCTATAGAAGCAGGACTGCTCTTCCCAGCAGGAAAAAGGTGCGGCAGTGATTAGAGCAATGGTCCAAGAAGCACAGTGCAAATACTACTTCTGACATTAGGCAAATTGCCTCATTTCCCATTGCCTCAGCAACCCCCTTAACAAAAGCCTTTCCTTATCGTCCCTCCAGTCCATTTCCTTATCGTCCCTCCAGTCCATTTCCTTATCCTTCCAGCAGCTTGGAGACTGAGTACGTCAGCTTCTTGAGAGCACCAGTACTAATACCACTGGCTCCTCACATGAACTCCCAGTAGTCTCCAAGCAGCTGGAGGACGTGTGAGCCTAAGTTCAAGGCTCACTATCAGAAACAAATAAGGAGTTTTGATTGATGTCTGTTAATTTTAATTTTGATTTACTACAATTGGTAAACTTTATTTATTTTTTTAAAAAAAAGATCCCCTTAGGGAAAGCGATCTTATGTCAACTCCTTCTTTGGGGGATTACTTTTAATCTTTCTACCTTCCCGCCGCAGCAGGATCGTCAAAATGTTTTGGCTTTCTTTCTGTTTCTCTTGAGCAGCGATTCTGCAGCTCGGTGGCTCCCGATCCCTTCAGCGGGTGAGGAGCCGCCGTCTCTCCTCAAAGACTAGCGCTGACAGGTGCTTTCTTTCGCGGCTTAGCCAGCTTCGGGCTGAACGCGGAAGGTGACAGGAAACCTCGTGGTAAGCCCCTGCAGTTGCCGGTGAGTTCCCCATTACCGAGGTAAGCTGGGAATCGAGGCTGTAATTTCGGCGGGAGTGTTCACAAATGGCAGCGCTGTGTGTCGCACGGTTTTAGATGGCCTACTGAGGCGGTTTCTGCACAGGCCTTTTTCCTGCGTCTTTTTGCTGCCCCGAGGTAACATCGGCCCGGCTGCCGGCCTCGGGTTGGCTTTAAATTTAATTTAATTAGATTTAGTTTGTTTTATTTTGGTTATGTAAATGCTGTTTGAAGTCCTTTGTTTTCTTTAATAGGTTTATTCACTGGGGCTAAAGCAGTTAAAAAAAAAAGGAATAAAATAAAAAAAGAAAGAAACTAAAAGACAGAAGAAAAGGAGGTGAATCTTTTTTTATTATGTTCAATGCCTGCCCGACCTCAGTGCCTAGTTTGTGGCACCCGGAGAGGGGCTGTCTCAGAGGCAGGAGTGTGCCGCGGCTGCGCCTCAGAAGCAGTGGGCATGGAACAGGTGCTTCAGGAGGTGGATAGGGAGCCCATTCCCCCAGGGCCTCAAGGTCCTCTCAATGCGGGAGACTCTCTTCCTCCATCAGCGGTTCTACCATCCCCAGCGGAGCCTAGTTCAGACCTCCCCGGGCCTTCGACTTCCCTTAGTACAGGTGGAGCGTCCTTGGGGGCCTTTTCAGCGGATTTCGTCCTTTTGATGCACCAAGCCTTCTGCTTGCGCCAGAAAGGGGTCAAGCCAGACCTTTTAGTGGCAGCGGCTGGAACAGTACAGGCGGTCTCTCAGGGGGTGGACGTGTCCAGGCCCACTCCAGCTAAAAGGGCCAGGATGGGGGATGATCATCCATCCCTTTCAGAGTGGCCAGTCTCGGATGATTTAGCGTTGGATCTGGAGTTAGAGGCCGACGAATTGGAGGAGGGAGAAATTCCGTAGCCAGAGGATCAGTCAGGCATTGTTTGGGTATTTCGAAGAGAGGCGTTACCTGCTTTGATTGCGGAGTCCATGCAGGCCCTCAATTTGCCAATCCGTCGTCCTGTGGATGAAGACACCCTAGAAGATCCTCTCAGCACTCAGGCTGTTTTCCGGTTCACCGAGTGATTAAGCAGATGATTCAGGATGAGTGGGATCTGCCGGAGGCAGGCCTTAAGGGGGCTAGGGCCTTCTTGCGTCTTTACCCTCTCTCGGATCAGGAGCGAGAGGTTTTTCGCTCTCCTCACGTGGATGCAGCTGTCGCAGCAGTGACTAAGAAAACTACTATTCCAGTAGAGGGCAGTGCAGCGCTAAAGGATGCACAGGATAGGAAGTTGGATACCCTGTTGAAACAGGCTTTTGATGTAAACGCTCTGTCTATGCAGGCTTCTATTTGTGGGGCCTGGGTGGCTAGGGCTTGACTACGTTGGTCACAACGGCTGCAGCAATCGGAGAGTACGGTTTTGGAACAGGTATCAGAATTTGCTAAGATGGGGATTTGGAGTGGCTGTGTTGGAGGTGCAGGGGGTCTGCATGTAAGGCCCTGAGACTGCTGCCACTGAAAACCTGCTGATGGAATCGCTTACCTTCCCCCTACCATCGGGCAGGCAGCGTCAGGACAACTTCCCAGCAAGGACCCTTTCCCTATACATTGTGTCTGTCTCCGGGACCGTGGAGCATGTCCGCGGGGCGTGTTCCGAAGGGGCGTGTCCAAAGGGGCGTGCCACACCCCTTTGGCGCCCCTTCGGCGACACTGTGGCGTCAGAATTCTTAACAGTTTCTTTGTTTGTTTTAGTTTATAATGGGGAAATGGAAGGCAAAAGCAGGCGGTAAACTGTCGGATGCGACGGCAGAAAAGACCGCCGTGGGTCCTATCGACAAACATCTAGTGCCGTTGCCAGTTGCACAGTCTTCCCCTGAAGGGGCTTTCCTCAGTTCTGGAGGAAGGTCCCCTCCCCCTCGCCCCCTTTCTGTCAGGGCACCTATTTTTTCTGTGGCGTCCTCTGTTAAGGTGAGTCATAGTACCGTGGAGGTATGTTTTCCTAAACCGGTTCAGTTAGGGGTCGGTGGTACTTCGGAACTTCCTACCCCTCCGCCTGACTCGGAAATCACTTTAAAGGATCTTTGGGGGGTTCTTAAAACTATTGATGATAAAATGACCTCTACACTAAGTTCCTTGTGTGATTTCTCTAAAGAAACAGTTGCTTCGTTGAAGCAGCTTGACGAAAAGGTTTCCCATGTTGATGCAGCGTGTACTAAACTTGAATCCCAGGTCCTTCTGTTGCATACTGCAAACGTGGTAGGCATTAAGGATTCTTTGATCCTACACAACAAAGTGGAAGCCTTAGAAAATTCTTTTTGCCTTTATAATTTATGATTTTTGAATTTTCTGCAAACGTCTCTTTTGGCTCCGAGGATCCTTTTGGAAAAATACTTGAAAGAAGTCTTGTTTTTGAGTGACTCAATTGAGGTGGCTCAAACGTATTATATTCCTTCTGGCTTTAAAAAGGTGTGCCCGGAGACTCTAGGTGTCGCATGAGCAAGTAAGAGGCTTCTCTGCTTGCTCCGGGGCTGCCCTGCTCATCGGCAATTTAATGCATTTTCCCCAGAATATCAGATTGGAAATTCATCTGTGAGGAAGAGTGAGCACGAGTGGTTGTGTGGGTGCAAATAGTAGGGAGAGCATGCCCCCACCGCCCAGAAAGGAGCGGGAGAAAGCCGCCAAGGCCGGGACCTCGGTGACCGCGGGGCCGGCAATAAAGATGGCGCAGCCATGCTCTCCTGGCGGGGAGTGTGTGGATTCTGGGCCGGAGGAGCTGGCACGCGAGGTGGCAAAACTACTGGAGCCAAAATTTGATTTGATCTTAAGTAAGCTGGAGACGATGGCTGAGACGCTTGCGGAGTGCACCCACCGAGTGGAAGAACTGGAGCAGTGCGTGTCGGCTCTTGAGGATGATGGGGGCACGCAAAGCCGGGACTTGGAACGGCTACGCAAACAGATGGACTCCCTACTGGACAAAGTCGATGATCTAGAGAATCGCTCCAGGCGGAATAATATACGCCTCGTGGGAGTGCCGGAGTCTCAAACAGATGCGATGTTGCTTACGTTGGTGGAGAATTGGCTGCCTCAAGCGTTAGGCCTCCCAGAGCTGGTGGGTGCGCTGAGGGTCGAGCGGGCACATCGTCTGGGGCCTCGGGCTGAGGATCGCCGCAGGCCGAGAGTGGTTATTGCGCGCCTCTTGAACTTTCAGCACAAGTGGCTCTTGCTGCAAGCCTACCGGAAGAAACGTGAATTGATTCTGGACAATCAGCCTGTTCTATTATTTCAGGACTATTTGGCGCTGGTCGCAGCGAAAAGGAAAGAGTTTTCGCCGATTTGCGCAGCCTTATTTAAAAAACAGGTGCGCTTTAACTTAGCCTTTCCGGCAGTGTTGCGGGTGTTCGCCGCCGGGAAACAGCATGTGTTGACAATGGCAGCGGAGGCACAACGGTTCCTGGAGCAGCTGGAGGCAGGGAGGCGAGAGGAGAGTTCCCAGCGCGCAGCAAGTGGTGATTGACCGGGACTTGCAACAGCGTGGCTGGCACGACCGAGGGGACTGCGCAGCACCTATGTGGACATTTTGTGCTCTGTTTATCCTCTCTGGGTATGTGTGCTGGGGCGGATGTGTTGGTGGGGCTGAGTGGGGAGTGTGAACGGGGGGACGAGCGCGGGTAGTGGTCCTGATCGGCTTAGGGTTGGGGGTGTCCTCCTGACCGGTGGGGGGGTGGGGGATACTATTTGTTCTGACTGTTATGTTCATTCTCGGTTAGGTTATTACTCAGTTACTGGTTGGGCAGAGGGGGGCTGTGGGTGTTGAGTGCTTGCTGTTCCTGGTTCAGTGGGGGAGGTGGATGGTAGTCCTGGGGGGCTGCTGTTTTGTTGGGTAAACAGGGGGCGGGGCAGTCCTGCCGCGCACTGAGATAGGTCTTCAGCCTGGCAGAACGAGCCAGGGGTAGTGTGGCTGGTCTTCTTGAGGGGTTAAGGGATACGGGGGGGGGGGGGTTGGGGGTAGGGGGGAAGGGGGGTAGGGAATTGGGAGTAGTTCTTTGTGTAGGGTTGGTGAAGAGACCATGGGTTGGGGGCTTGGGGAGAGGGGGAGGGACTTGGGGACACATGCCAGGCCCTCTTAGGGGTCAGATGGTTAGGGACAGGCCTCAGCGTGGGAAGGGTGCGGGACAACTGCGACAAGTGTGTATGGGGAAGGGTGCTGGGGGGAGCTGTAGGCTGGGGGAGCTCTCTTCGTCTTTGTGTATGGTGATGCTTCTCTGTATGATCCGTATGCATGGGGATGATCATGGGTGAGGGTTTGAGGCTGATTACTTGGAATGTGTGTGGTATCGGGTTCCCCGGTGAAACGTTACAAGATTTTGCGTGTTCTCAGAGATCAACGGGTGGATGTGGCCTTCCTGCAGGAAACGCATCAGAGTGCCCTAGAACATGACAAGCTTGCCAGGGGCTGGGTTGGGAGGGTCTACGGGGCCTCCTCGGGCGGGAAGAAAGCAGGTGTGGTGATTTTGATTCGGAGGGGGGTGGATTTGGAGGTGGAACATACCATTTGTGACCCGGATGGGAGGTTTGTTATTATAGTGGGGACCATCAAGGGAGTTAAATTAGGCTTGGTGAACATCTATGGCCCCAATATATATGATGCTCGCTTTTCTACTAGATTGAATAAGTGTTTGAGTGACCTCGGCCCAACTCCTTTCATCCTGGGAGGGGATTTCAATTGTGTGTTAGATGAAACGATAGATAGGTCTGGGAACCGTGGGTTGACCAAGGACAAGAAATCTCAGTGGATTCGGGGAGTGTGTGAGGGATTTAATTTGCTAGATTATTGGAGGGTGCTGCACCCCCTGGATAGGGACTATACTCATGTCTCTAGAGCCCATGACACGGGGTCCCGGTTGGATTATTTTTTGGGGTCTCAAGACTTATTTCCTAAAGTCACTGGCACAGAGATTGGTCTGGTGGAGGTGTCGGACCATGCCTTTGTCTGGTTGGATGTGCGGTGGGGGCTACAGAGGGGTGGATCTTTGTGGCGCTATCTGCTCAACTATACCCGGGGTGCCCAGTTTGAGGCTTTCTTACACTCGCAGTGGGACGAATTTGAGGAATTCAATGGGCAGCATAGGGATAACCCCACTCTTTTTTGGGAGACTACTAAGGCGGTTTTGCGAGGGCGAATTATTGAATTTGGTGCCCGGAAAAGGAAAACTTATGCTTCTCGTTTAATTATGCTGGAAAGGCAGCTGTGCCAGGCATGGCGGCAGCTAGCACAGCAACCGACGCGGGGGCGGAAATTGGAATTTAGTAGATTGCAGCAGGAGGTGAATGCGCTGTTGCATGAACGGGCACAGCAATCTTTGCTCTACTATAGGTATAAGTTTTACAGGTATGGTAGTCGAGCGGGGAGTCTGCTGGCCAGGTTGGTGAAGACTAGTCGAGGGCAGACCACTGTCGGGGCCCTGCGGGATACCCGGGGTGTGATACGGACTGGGCAAGCTTACATTGAAGAACGGTTTCGTGAATATTACCAGACGCTTTATGGTACTGGCACTGGAAACTTAGTGCAGGCTGAGAAATTTCTGGCGGCGATTGATGTGCCTAGTCTTTCTCTGGAAGAACGCGCTTCTCTTAACGGCCCGCTCACGGACGTGGAAATTAGGGGGGCCATAAAGGTACTGCGTAATTGTCGGGCGCCGGGTCCCGATGGGTATAGAGGTGAATTCTATAAGTTGATGGGAGACAGGGTGGTTGGGCCGCTGCGACGATATTATTCAGATTTGATCGAGCGTCAGGCTTTCCCCTATGAGAAGAATAGTGCGGTGCTTACCTTGATTCCCAAACCTGGTAGAGATGGGCTGTTACCTGAGTCATATCGGCCTATTTCGCTTTTGAACGTGGATATCAAACTTCTGGCCAAGGTTATGGCTAATAGGCTAGCTGAGTATATCCCTCAATTGGTTAAGGAAGACCAGGTGGGTTTTGTGAAAGGTAGACACGTTATCAAGAATCTGCGTAAGATCGTTTCCTCGTTATATTTGACAGCTGCGGCGGGGGAGCCCGCCTTACTAATCAGCTTCGACGCTGAGAAAGCGTTTGACCGAGTGGAGTGGTCATACATGTATCATTTGTTGGAGGCCATGGGGATAGGGGGGTTCTTTTTGGATGCGATTAAGCTTTTGTATTCGGATCCCCGAGGGTGGATTTTGATTAATGGTTCCCTCACTCAAGACTTTCCGATTAGGAGGGGGACGCGACAGGGTTGCCCCCTATCCCCGCTCCTGTTTAGAAACATAGAAATATGACGACAGAAAAAGACCACATGGCCTATCTAGTCTGTCCTTCCATAACAACTACAACAGTCCACTTTTTGCCTTTAGAGATCCTCTGTGTTGGTCCCATGCTTTCTTGAATTCAGTCACTGTCCTCATCTCTACCACCTCCACTGGGAGACTATTCCACGGATCCACTACTCTTTCCGTAAAGAAATATTTCCGCATATCACTCCTGAATCTATCTCCCTTCACCCTCATCCCATGTCCCCTCATAGCAGAACTTGCTTTCAATTGAAAGAGGCTCTCTCCTTGAACATTTATGCCACGGAGGTATTTAAACATCTCAATCATATCACCTCTATCCCGCCTTTCCTCTAAGGTGTACATATTAAGATCCTTAAGTCTGTCCTCATATGCTTTATAATGAAGCCCATTAATCATTTTGGTAGCAACCCTCTGCACCGACTCCATCCTGTTCACATCCTTTTGAAGGTGCGGTCTCCAGAATTGCACACCATACTCCAAATGAGGTCGCACCAAAGACTTATACAGAGGCATTATCACCTCCTTTTTTCTGCTAGCCATTCCTCTCCGTATGCACCCAAGCATCCTTCTAGCTTTTGCCGTCGCCTTTTCCACCTGTTTAGCTACTTTAAGATCATCAGACACAACCACGCCTAGGTCCCGCTCTTCTTTAGTGGACAAAAGTACTTCACCTCCTATACTGTATTGCTCCCTTGGATTGCTGCAGCCCAAATGCATGACCTTACATTTTTTAACATTAAATCCCAGCTGCCAAATTCTAGACCATTCTTCAAGCTTAGCTAGATCCCTCCTCATGTTATCTACCCCTTCCTGGGTGTCTACTCTATTGCAGATTTTGGTATCATCCGCAAAGAGCAAACCTTACCCGACAGCCCTTCCGCTATATCACTAACAAAGATGTTAAAAAGAATCGGACCAAGGACAGATCCCTGGGGCACACCACTGGTAACATCCTTCTCCTCAGAGTGAGCTCCATTTACTTGTACCCTTTGTTGCCTCCCACCCAACCAATTTCTAACCCAAGCAGTAACTTTAGGGTCCATCCCTAGGGTGCTCAGTTTGTTTATAAGTCGCCTATGAGGAACAGTGTCAAAGGCTTTACGGAAATCTAAATACACCACATCTAGAGCTCTCCCTCGGTCCAACTCCCTGGTCACCCAGTTTGTCTTAACCCTGGAACCTCTCTTGGAGCGCATAAGGACACATAGGGGATTGGTTGGGGCCCGGGTGGGCGCTGCAGAATTCCGGATTTCGGCTTTTGCTGATGACATTCTAGTGTACCTGGGGGCCCCTAAGCTGACCTTACCTGTTTTGTTGAGGTTGATAGCGGATTTTGGGACATTTTCGAACCTGAAGTTAAATTTGGACAAGTCTGAGGCCCTGGATCTGCAGCAGAATTTGTCTGGGGACTGGGAAGCCTTCCCCCTGAAGTGGGCGGGGACAAAACTTCACTATTTGGGGGATCTACTTAACTGCTGATATAGCACACCTGCAGAGGGTTAATCTGGCGGCCTTGTGGTCCCAGACTGCGGAGCGTTTGCATGGCTGGCGAGACCTATCGCTCTCTTTGGGAGCTAGGGTGGCTTTGTATAAGATGATTATATTTCCCAAATGGCTCTATATGTTGCAGAGCTTGCCCATCTTGTTGACGAGGAGGGAGATTACAAAGGTGGAGAAATGTTTAGCCTTCTTTTACTGGAGGGGGAAGAGACCTCGGCTAAGTCTTAAGATCTTGCAGAGACCGTGGGGAGGTGGTGGTCTGGGAGCCCCCGATTTGCGGAGTTATAATGTTGCCTGCCTGCCGCGGAATTTGCAGGATTGGCTGGCGACCTCGGTGGATTATACGCCTCTGGAGTATGAGCAGGAAGTGGCGAAGCCCCTGGCATTGCGCTATATCTTACATGCGACGGCAGCTGACTTACCTCCCCTGGTAGGGGGGCACCCTATCTTTAAAGTCATGCGACGGGTTTGGCGTCTGCTATGTTCTCAGTGTTCTTGGAACCCTGGGACGACTCCCTTTTTACCTCTGTATGGGAATGGGGCTTTTGGGCCAGGGTTGCAAGGGGGGGCCTTTCGCGGCTGGGAGGCTAAGGGGATTGTGGCCCTGGAGCAAGTAGTGAGTGACTGTGGGCAGGCTCTCGGTTTTCATGACCTTCAGAGTAGCTATGGTTTGGTACCTCGGGATTGGTTCCCCTATTTACAACTACGCAGCTATATTCGAAGTTTGGATGGTCAGCATCTGCATACTGATATCTGTTCCAAACTCGAGGAATTGCTGTATGCGGGGAGCGTGCATTGGGCCCGGGTGGCCACATTACACAAGGAATATCTCTCTCTCACAGGGTTTCCTGATGAAGGCGTCCTGGCAGCAGCGTGGGCGCATGATCTGGGGGTGGAGCTTAGAGGGGTCGATATGGTACAATTGCTAGCGGATATCCCTCAGAGACTTAAGCCGGCGGATTTTAGGGAGTTGCAATATCGTATTCTGCGACGCTGCCACTTTGCTCCATGTCGGGCGTATAGGGCGGGTTGCGGGGCTACCGCAAGCTGCCCTCGGTGTGGGGTGGCCCGAGCGGATCTGGGGCATATGTGGTGGCAATGCTTGGTGGTGGTTCGATTCTGGAAGGCCCTTGTGGGATGTCTTACTGGGGTTTTGGGCTGTCCAGTTCACCGGGACCCCAGGGTGTTGGTGCTAGGCATGTCCAGCCGGATGGTCGGTCTGGGGGGTGGCCCGAGGCGTTGGGTCCATAAGGTTCTATTAGTAGCTCGGAGGGTGATTTTGCTGAATTGGCTGCTTCCGTGTGGCCCGACCATGGGTCAGTGGCGAAGGGAGGTACATCGGTTGTTACTGCTTGAGCAGCAGGGGGCTAAACATGGGGATGTAGCCACTGATCGGTTCTTGGAGGAATGGGGTCCCTACCTATACACCTTGTCTCCGCGAGAACGGAGCCGAATCCTTAATGTGCTTGGATGATGAAGTGGTGGGTGGTCTGGCATGGAGGGAGGGAGGGATTGGGGTTGGGGGGGGAGGGAGGTGGGTACCCCTTGAATAAGCATGGTGGTTGTGTGAGGGATTGGAGTGCGGCAGTTGCTGTTAGGTTGTGGCTCGGACTCACACATGTGGGCAGGGAGAGTTGGGGACTGGGATCTGTGAATGGATGGTGGGTTAGTGGGTTAGCGGGGTCACTGGGTTCCAGGGATTAGGTACACTTACGATGGTGCTCTGGGGGGTAGCAGAGTTGCCATACGCACGGGATGTGGCCTATATTCTCTTGCTTTTTCGGGGTGTAGAGCTTACTGAATGGTGGGTCGCACTGGGTTTTGTTGTGTTTTTCGTGTATGCTCTTGCCCCCTGCGGAGGGACTGTATATGCTACGGGGGGAGGGGGGGGTTTGATTCTGTTGAACCCTGATTTATAGCTGTGATCTTCAGTTGATGTGTTAATATGATGTTGTTATGGTTTGTTATTGTTGTGTGTGCCGTGTTCAATAAACAAATTTATACATAAAAAGGTGTGCCCTGATGAAGGCGGATTGGATGTGATTGAACTTTCGATATCAAATCTGATGGCTTCTTTAGAGGACTCCGCAGAATTAATAAATACTCGGGCTACTTTACTGGTGACTTTAAAATCCTTGGATGATAAGCAACGAATACTTAAAGCCTTTTTTAAGCATAAGGCTTCTAAGTTTTGTGGTTATACTATAAATATCTTTCCGGATGTTGCGCGTAGCACCCAGCTTAGGCAGAGGCTTTTTTTAGCTCTTAATCCTCAAGTCCTACAGCTGGGTGCTACTTTTTTCCTCAGATTTCCCTGTAAATGTGTGGTAAACTATGATGCTGCTTCTTATATTTTTACTGATGTATCTCATTTGGAAAAATTTATCTCTGACAGAGAGGGTTCGGGTGAGCTTAGTAGGGGTGTTTAATTGAAGAGTTAGCCTCCTATTTTGTGGGCTTTTTGCCTTATTTTCTGTTAGGAAATAATAATGCTTAGTTTAAGTGCATATACAGGAGGCCTGCACAAGAGAAATCAGAATCCTATACATGTGCCCTTTGTACATTCTGGTGTGGGTATGGAAAAGGAATGTGCTGTGCTAAGCTAAACTGATTGTTCTACTCAGAGAGACTTGTATTTGCACAGTTACTGATTAGCTATAGTGGGCCCCAGAAGATGGGTGGATGACGTATGACTATGTTTCTGATCACAGGTACACTACCAAAAAACTGCCTCCAGTTTTGCAACTGATTCCTATAGATTTTGGGGTGCTGAATCCAGGAAAAATAGCCAAAATGTTCCATCACGTCATGTTTTCTTGCAAAATTAGATTTCTTACCCATATAAGGAATGTTCACATAATTTCTTTTTAGCCGACTGCAGTTTATTTTCTTGGCCCAAAATAGAGGTTGTAATGGTTAACTAACTAGAAACACTCCCTCATGATATTTTAGAGTGTTTTGTATTCATTTTATACATTAACAGGACAATTGGTAGGCGGGGGGCTAAATCCAGTACTCGCGCTGGTGCATGTTCTTTCCTGTTCGCCTCGCCTCGTTCGCTCGCTCAAACACGGTGGTTGCGACATGAACGTTCCTGTCAAATTTCAGTTTCTTGCAAGTTCATTATTACCTTTTGTTTGCTCAGTCGTAATCCAGCTTTATTCCGAAGTGGTTCACTACAGTTGTAGTTTGCAGTGCTGTGTATTTGTGATGGCTCACAGAGCCAGAGGTTGCGTCAACTCTCCGGACAGTTTTTGTTTTATTTGTGGGGAATATACCATGAAAAAGCGGCAGAGGAACATTTCTGCATTTATTAAAAAGTATATTTCGCCTATTTCGGTTTGAAGTTAGGCGATCAAGACAAACCGTGGGCTCCTCACAAAGTGTGCA
Source organism: Ichthyophis bannanicus (assembly GCA_033557465.1). NCBI lineage: Eukaryota > Metazoa > Chordata > Amphibia > Gymnophiona > Ichthyophiidae > Ichthyophis > Ichthyophis bannanicus. The sequence continues at coordinate 27,934,660 of CM066033.1, forward strand.
AGACATGTGAGGAAGATCTACGCTTAAGGATGAAAGGTAAAAAACAAGCATTTCGTTTCGGAATACCTATGATGTAGCGTGAACAAAGAGACCACAGCAGTGACTGCTATTTTTGCTCTTGCATTGTGAAGGGATACAACTTAAAAAATAAGAACGTAATAAGTTACCCCAACCTTCCCTCAGCAATTAGGCCTATGCCTCATAGCAACGAAGTACCTGTGCCTGAACCACCAAAATCTTTGGATCATATTTGTGTGGACGGTTCTGATCATGATGAGACTCATCAGATGGCTTTTCCCGATGAGTCCAGTACTTCCGAGTTTGAAACTGAACCAGTTCCGAAACCTGAACTTTTCTCTCAAGCTGAATTGAATGATTTAGTCCGGGATTTAGGACTCCCAAAAGATGTTGCCCAACTGCTAGGTTCTCGGCTTAAACAGAAAAATCTATTGTCACCAGGAACAACCTTTTATTGGTACCGCAACCGCGAGACACAATTTTTGAAGTATTTCAGCAAAGAGGAAGATTTGGTATTTTGCAACGATATATACGGAGTGATGGAAAAGTTTAAACTCAAGTATGATCCTGCTGAATGGCGGCTGTTCATTGATTCATCAAAAGACAGCATAAAAGGTCTTCTTCTTCATAATGGCAACACATTCGCTTCAGTTCCTATTGCTCACTCTGTTATTCTCCAAGAAAAATACAAGAATTTGGCCCTGATTCTTCAGAAGATTCGTTATGATGAGCATAAGTGGATGATTTGTGGAGACTTTAAAATTCTATCCATGCTATTAGGGCAGCAATCCGGTTTCACCAAATATCCCTGCTTCCTTTGCTTGTGGGATAGCCGGACCCGCGACCTACACTGGGGGAAAAAAGACTGGCCAATTCGGGAGTATTTGACACCCGGTGAGAAAAATGTTCTTCATGAGAGCTTGGTACCTCGTGATAAAATTCTATTACCACCTCTCCACATTAAGTTGGGTCTCATTAAGCAATTCATCAAGTCCCTTCCAAAAGATGGTGAGTGCTTTCGGTACCTTTGCTCAAAGTTCCCCCGACTTTCTGAAGCAAAGCTAAAGGAAGGGGTGTTTATTGGCCCTGATATAAGGAAACTCATTTCAGATGGAGCATTCGCTGAAACGATGTCTGAGAAGGAAAAAGAAGCCTGGGATTCCTTCAAGGATGTTGTTCTCAAATTCTTGGGGAACAGGCGGGATGAAAACTATAAGGATATTGTTGCCAGGATGCTCAATGCCTTCAAAGAACAAGGCTGTAACATGAGCCTGAAAGTCCATTTCTTGCACTCCCATGTGAACTACTTTCCCGAAAACTTGGGGGCGTACAGTGAAGAACAAGGTGAAAGGTTTCACCAGGACATCAAGGACGCAGAGAGAAGGTACCAAGGAAGATGGAACACCACTATGATGGCTGATTTCTGCTGATTGCTGCTGCGGGAAACCCCAGATGAAAAATACGCCAAGCAGCGCACCAAGAGAAGCATTCGGGGGAAGAAGAAACGGGCCCACCAGGAGATTGATTGACCCAAGAATGACTTTAAAATCTAATTATGCGCTGCCTTGTTACAATTTTCTTTATTCTTATTTGAATAATTACTAAACAATTAGTATAAAGAATTCATCCAAGAAACTTTTATCTCGATCGCACTCAATCTGAAACGTTCACCTCAAACTGCTAACCCAATGTAGCAAAAAATCTGTACGTGATGGAGCAAATTGGTTACCAGATTTGGATTCAGCGCACCAAAAAACGTAAAAATCAATCGAAACATTAGAGGCAGTTTAAAAAAAATTTTTTTTTAGTGTACCTGTGTAATGTATAAAATACGTACAATCCCTCCACCCTTTGGAATAAACTTGCATACCTTTCCTTCTGTGCGGTCTGTGAGTTTTATTCCCCTGGATTCCAGCCAGCCGGAGCAGCACACCGCAGATGAGGGTTCGGGATTTCCCTGGCCTGGAGTGACTAACAAGAAGCAGACCCTTTACATTTGGTGTCAGAAGTGTCGGATACTCCCGTTGGCCAGGGATCCCTGTGCTTTGGTAGCACGGTTTAAATTAGAACTGGTATTCTCCCTTTGGTTGGGAGAGTCCCTATTGCTTTGGTAGCATGGTTAAATGGTAATTAAGACTTTCCTGTTCCCTGGGTGGGAAGCGGTGGGAAAGCTAATTTCTTTTTTCTCACCTGCGGTTGCTGTGAGGGCTGTGTGCTTGTGTGTCTGGCCAGATGTGTGTTTGTTGTGAATTAATTAGAGGATGGGGGGGTCCTAAGGTGAGGGGACCACTCCAGAATCCGCGAGAGTGCATGCACTGCTAATTTTTGTGATAAGGTTTAAAACTGCAGTTAAAAAAGGCATCCTACATAAACTGTCAGTGTAGATTATAGGACATTCGCTAATTCTGCTGAAAAAAGTCTGTTAGCATGTTTACTGTGCTTAGTTTATCTCTGTGCCTATACGACACCCTCCCCCCCTCTCTAACGAAGGTAAAACTGATGACTCAGAGTCCTTGGAATGCCAGTGACAAGTGGTGTTTGTTTATTCTTCCACTGCTCCGCTCTTCCCCTCCCTCCCCCTCCCTTCCTGTTCTTTGTGTTCAAAGGCTACGAACAGGCAGACAGAACAGAAACTTAAAAGTTAAACGGCATTCTAAAACGTACATTATTATTTAAATTGCAGAGTGTCTATTTATTGCCATATTGTAAGAAGACAAGCTAAATAGAAAAAATTACTTTTGTACTCAACAACAGTATAACTGTCACTGAAATATGTAAAAGGGTGTGTCTGTATTTAGACACCCATTGCTATAGCAATGTACTGAATAATGAAATACTAAAAGAGCTCTTAATCTGCTTCACAATATTCCTCTCCGAATCTCATTGGCCAGGTTGGCCAGGGGTGAATTGGCCACAGGTAAAGGTGTAAATAACAGCTGGGGCTTGCTGGTATTTTGCCACAGTGGAGTGACTCCTGCTGAGTGGAGGTGCGAAGACGCGTCCTGTTGATTTCAACAGTCTCACCTCCTTCTCTGCAGAGAGGTCTCTTTACTAGCTGGTAATGGTCCTGGGTGACTAGAGGTATTGTGAATCGGAGTTAAAAGCAGGTACTGCAGCAACCAAGTACATTCTATGCACAGACCGAGGTAAGGAAAAGTGGGACTTTGGTATCTACCTTGGTGGTTTGTACATTCTATTGGGAACTGAGACTGATTGTGTGTGAGTGAGATGTATAATGTAAATAGTGGAAAAATCCGGGGAGAGGGGTGGGCTCCAAATACCCCGAGGGTCTAGTTCATTATGCAGGGTGCAATTTCTTAAGACAGCACTTGTAAGCTTTGACTTTTCTGTTTAAATTAAAAACCTTTGTCATATGTTTTAGTGGCTGAGGCAGCATGTAAGGAATTTGAATAAGCGTGTCTAGATCTACCATCCTGTAGTCCCAAACCCTTATATATAAAGTTGAACAACAATTTTGCATGAACATAAATGGTTTAGTATTGTAGATTTGAGGTATATGTTTGAGCCTGCTCCCTAGGCACTATGTAGATGATCTTCAAAGTTTGGGGCAGGAGAAACCAGTTGTGATAGAAGCCATTAACAATCTGCTGCATTTCTTGGGAAAGAAAGGATTCAGGGTGTCCTAGAGAAAAAAAAATTAGGTTGGGGCTATCCCTTCCCCCTATAGCATCAGAATCGAAATCAGAAACTTAAAAACGAAACCAGAAACTTAACAAAGAGAACAAAGAAGAGAGAGGGAAAGGGGGCAGCCCCTCCCGTGGGCTACAGATGGCACAAATGGTTTTTGGATTTGAATCCTGAGTGAATAAGAAGGTTATGTTATGTGTCTGGTCTTTGTTTGTGTATGCTATTGAGTAAACTTAAAGAGTTTAAAAAAATGAATTCTATATTTTGTGGCAAGCACCTCAGAGGTCATAATTATTGTTCATATATTACAAAACACATACAGTTGTAACTATAGGAATTTAATAGCAATCACAATTAGTGACAATTCTCAAGCAAATTTTTTCCTTTTAAAAGTATTTAGGACTCTTCTCTCTGTTGTTCAGCTATCTGCATTTGCCTGAAGGAATCTGGACTCAAGACAGACCTGCTGTTTATTTTGTTATCTGTGTTTGAGATAACATCAAGGTTGAACTGTTACTCTAAGCAAATTGCTTTAACATAATTTCATTGTTTCAGATCAGTTTGATACCAGTCTCAAGTATTATGTATAAGGTTTTAATTTAAATGTGACACAGTATGATTCTGAATTCACCTTTTTGCAGTTTCATGTTATTTGAATGTCTGTTTCCTGAACTGTAAGATTTAAGTTAATTACTTTGCATTGTTGAGCTCGGTGTGGATGGCTGACGAACAGGACAGTAGCACTATGGCTGCTGGATATTGGTCTTTCTGATTTGATCTATCACAATATTGGATTTTAGGATAAATTCATCTGTTTTCCTGTATTTGAATTTTATGTGTTGAGGTCCAGAGAGAAAAATTGTATTTTGTTTTGAAAGTTTTTAACATTTTAGTTTTAGGAATACAGTATATTGTAGCACTATGACATACAAATTTTCTTTAGTTTACACACTTGCACTTATGTTACCAAAATACTTGTTGTAGCAGTACATTATGTAGAGGTTATAACCGTGCACCCGCCCCTTGACCTTGAGGGTTCAAGGAGGGGTGTGCCTTGAGGTCAAATTGTAGTTGCGGTGATTGAGTGACAAGGCAGGTATAAAGAATATTTATTTTTATAAGGATTTTATTTCTCCCGCTCCGTGGTGGAATTGGAACAGGCTTAAAGGAAATGTATATTTTTACAGCCAAAACAAGAACACAGGACAGATAGGCTTTCCAACACTGTGTTTCCAAACTGTCCTTTTCACAGCACTTCACATTCCAGTCATGTGAATTGTCCTTGAAAATACTTAAACAAAAGACCAACAATAAAGTTCATGCACTGTTTCCAACTTCTGCTTTAGCTTATTCTCATATCTTTCTCATAAGCTCTTCAGGTAGGAACTTTGACAGTGTGCACTTTTTCACTTTATAAAGAACAACCACACAAGCTCTGCTTGGACTATTTCTTATCTACAAGGCACATAGAGCAGTCCATTGGCAGACTCAAATCCTGTATCTGTAGGGGATGAGCCAATGGTACTGGTGCTTCTGGACTCTGTACTGGTTCAACTATATTATGTTTCTCTAGGAATGCTTTAAAGTCTCTCAGGAGTGCTTCAGCCTGGTTACTCTGCTCATTCACTGCAGTGGAGTTACCCCTCCCCCACTTGTCTCTGTTATCAAGTGCTGGGTAAATCAGTTCCTTTGCAGGTGAAACGTTTGTGGGCAGCAAATCACACTTAGAGCTTCCTGAAACTTTCTGGCAAATGTCTCTGGCAAATATCTCTGCTATGTCCTTATAGCTAGCTTGCTTGTTAATCTTGTCAGCAGTTTGAGGAGACACACAGGGTTTAACTGAGTAAGCTTCCGGTTGCAGCCAACTGCTCTCATAAAACCTGGACTTTTCCTGAGGTTTAAAATATGCACTCACACAGTCTGGCTTCTCATAAAAGCTGTTATCAGTATTAAAAGTATCCTGTACCTTGTGCTGAGGAATTCCTGGATGTTTGTCAGCCGTCTGCCATTCATTCCATTGATCAGCTTTCTGCTCCAAAAGCCTAGGCTTTAACCTTGGGTCTCTCAGTGCCACGCCCTTCTCCTTCTCCCAGAAGGTTCTGCTGTGCACTGAGTCTCCCTGGTACCTGCTTCTTGGCTTTACACGCCTTCTCCTGGAATTGCAGCTGGAGAACGTTTCTCCTTCACAATCAAAGGCTCTGGCATTCAAGGCTACTTCATCTTTAAAGCACACACCTGCTTCATCTGGTTCCAGTATTTCCTTCCACCTCCTTGGTTGGTTTCTTCTCTCAGACTCCAACTGCTTCTGAAGCTCCAACTGCTTCCTTCTCTCCACGTGAGTCTGTGTCTCCAACCCACACCTCGGTTGGTTCCTTCTCTCAGACTCCAACTGAATCTGTTCACACTCATTCCTTTTGTTCTCGTTCTGACTTCCTTCTTCCTGTTTAACAAGCTGCTACTGCTCTGGGGAGCCCGCCTCCAGCTAGGGCGTGCCCAATCAGCAACTCTGCTTCTCCCCTCCCCCGAGGTGAGTTGTGCTGGCTGATTATCTATGTCCATCTTGTGCTGAGAAGGGAAAATCTTGCTTTTAGCTGCAGTACCTGGATCTTCCACCGGGTCACTATCTGTTTCTATAGCTCCTAGCACTGCTGCAGCGTCACAAGGTTCAGTACACACAGAAATTATAGAATTTTGTAAAGAGACTGATCTGAAATTGCTTTGTTCCCAAGCACATAGATCACATTTAGTGGAAAGATGGAGCTTAGTTACCAGGAAATATGAGAATATTTGTACAGTTAGTAGACAAATAAAACAATAATATTAACTTGAGTTGATTGGATAAACAAAATTTTAATTGTTAGCAACGATCTAGGAGAGGTTTATAAAAAAAAAATAATAATAAAAGAGAGAGAGAGAGAGGCAGAAGGTGAGGTTACAGCCTAGAAAAAAGGCATTCTCCAGGACCAAGCAGGAAGTCAGTCCTCACTTATGGGTGACGTCGGCGCCGACGGAGCCCTCGCGGAGCAATTTTCCCCAGCTTTCAAAGAAAGCCTTTGGGAATTGCAGCGCGCATGCGCGGTCGTCTTCCCGCCCGAGGGTGCCATCTTAGCCAGTCTTCTTTTTTCCGCGGAGCCCTACAGACGTCCCCGTCTTGTCCCCGCGAAAAAGTTGATTTTCTTCTTTATTTTATCCTTTTTTCTTTCGGTTCGACGCCGATAGTTTTCCCGCCCGGACTCGCGACGCCGGTCTCGAGTCCTCTTACTTTTTTCGGTTTTTCTGACTTGGTCAGGTTTCGTTTTCGGTTTCCCTGGCAGCCCGGTCCTTTGACCTCGCAGGGGCCCTTTTTCCCCCGATGGCTGCCAGTGGGTTTAAGCGGTGTGGTCGGTGTGACCGAAATATGTCACTAACCGACACACACGACTTTTGCCTCCGCTGCCTGGGCCCGGATCATGAGGAACTGATCTGTGGGCCCTGCAGCAAACTGTCCTCAAAGGCGTTGAGAAGTCGGCGGCATCAGCGTGAGAGAATCTTCGCTGACCCCAGCCGTACCCGGACCTCGTCGGAGGCCTCCGTGTCGAAAGGCTCCAGTTCGGACCGTCGCCGGAGCTCCTCCGACCGAGGTTCTCCCTCCGGGGACCATCGTCGGAAGGAAAAACCCGCGAGGGCGGCGTCGGTGGACGCTCCTGGTTCCGCGAGGGCCAGGTCGCATAGCCCCGACAGCCGCCCCGGGTCCTTGGAGAAGGAACACATCCCGAAGCGACCTCGCCTGGAGTCGGAGATGCCTGCCCGGGTAAGTCCTGTGGTCCTTCTGGACTCGCCTCCGCGACAGCCGACGTCGGGCCCGACGCCGTCGGGGCCCGAGTCGGGGGCTGCTGGGTCACCTGAGCTCGGACTCAGGTTGACGGCCTTGGAGAGCAGACTGTCTGCCTTCATGGACCAGCAGAGGGCACTGCTCGCTGGCCTCGCTGGCGCCACTGCCCCGACCGCCGGGACGTCGACATCCAAGTCGACCCCGGAGACCGAGCCGATCCTCGAGTCGATGAGAACTCGAGTCGATCCTCAGTCGAGGTCACCCTCGGCCTCCCGTTCGGGACCGAGGTCGCCGACGCCGACTCCCTCGGCGTCGGGGCGGCTGGCGCCGCACCCTACCCGGGCCGACCCCACCGAGTCCTCGTCGGAGTCGGTCTGGGAGTCTGAGGAGGAAGAGTCACCTGATTCTTTCCGGACTCGGTGTGTCCCATCGGACTCACCGGAGTCCGAGCCTCGGAAGCAGTCCCCCCCGGAGGATGCCCGGTTCTCGGACTTCGTTAGGGATATGGCCAAGGCTTTGGCCTTCCCTGCGGATCCCGAGGAGGAGCCTCGAGCCGAAGAGCTCGACGCCCTCCAGTATGACTCTCCCGCGAGGGAACACTTTACTGTGCCGGTTCCTCCTATGCTGGAACGACTACTCTTCCGCATGTGGGAGAGTCCGGCCTCCTCGCCGGTCCTGAGCAAGCGGGTCGATTCTATCTATCGGGTCCGCAAGAGCCCTGGCTTTCAAAAGGCGCAGCTGCCACACCATTCCATGGTAGTGGAATCGGCCATGCATTGTCTTAAGAGCCAGAAGATGCACTCCTCGGTGCCTCCTGGAAGGGAGGCCCGTAACCTGGATGGCCTTGGCAAGAAGTGCTTCCAGGGCTCTATGCTCGCATGTCGTGTCCAGACTTACCAGCTATACATGGGCATGTATCTCCGGGATCTGGCTAAAGAGCTAGCCGGATTCTCCGCTGGTCTCTCCGAGGAGCCCTTGCGGAGGTTCCTAGCCTTGTCCACGGGCATTCGGGAATGCTCAAAGTTCATGTCCCGAGCAGCCTATGATGGCTTTGAAGCCTCGGCTCGAGTGGCCGCAGCCGGCATCGGTGCCCGCCGACAGGCTTGGCTTCAGTCGTCAGACCTTGAGCCCTGGGTACAGGACAAGTTGGTCGATGTCCCCTGCCGAGGCGAAAACCTCTTTGGCAAGCCCATGGCGGGAAAAGGCTGCACAAATTGAGACTGAGACTCTCACCAGGACCAGGCTTTCTAGGAAGACCTCCGCCCCTTCCCAGAAAAAGAAGGGCTCGGGGAAAAAGTCCTTTTACCCGAGGAAGGCGGCTGCCTACAAACAATACCCCCATTATCAGGCCCCTGCAGCTCCCCAACAGGGCCAGCAGGCCAAGGGACGGGGTAACGGGTCCCGTAGGCAGCAAGCCCCCAAGCCTGCACCACCAGCCCCTGCTCAGCAGGGTGGGGGTTTTTGACTCGCTCAGCATAGCCTCTCCCCCCCGCTGGTTCCTCCCAGCACCGGAGGCCGGCTGGTTCACTTCGCCCACAGGTGGTCCAGCATCACCGCAGATGCCTGGGTGCTTCAGGTCGTGCGAGAAGGTTACCTTCTCCACTTCCATCAGGTCCCTCCCTCCTATTTTCCGGGAGAGCCTCCGCGCCCCCCTCTGCACAGGGAGTTGCTCCTTCAGGAGTTTGCAGGTCTTCTGCAGGAACAGGCGGTGGAACCGGTGCCACACCACCTGAGAGGTCAAGGCTTTTATTCAAGGTATTTTCTGATACCAAAGAGAACAGGGGGCCTCAGACCCATCCTGGACTTGCGCAACCTCAACAAGTTCCTTGTACGGGAGAAGTTCAAAATGCTTACCCTTGGAATCCTTCTGCCCTACCTCCAGCAGGGAGATTGGCTATGCTCCTTGGATCTAAAGGATGCCTACACGCACATCCTCATCCACCCAAGCCACCGCCAATACCTAAGGTTTGTGGTGGCAGGAAATCATTACCAGTACAGAGTACTGCCCTTTGGCCTGTCCTCCGCACCGCGAGTCTTCACAAAATGTCTCGCGGTCGTGGCGGCCCATCTCCGGCTTCACGGCCTCTATGTCTTTCTGTACCTCGACGACTGGCTCATCAGAGCAGCGTCCGCTCAGGAGGTCACCAACGCCACGTGCCGCACGGTGACTCTGCTGCAGCACTTGGGCTTTGTTATAAACTTCGCAAAGTCCACTTTGCTCCCCTCACAGGATCTCGAGTTCATCGGCGCAAGGCTGCACACTCCTCAGGCGCGAGCGTACCTACCGCTCGACAGGGCTCAACGGCTCATGGACCTAGCCGACCGCTTTCGCAGCCAGCCCCTGGTCTCCGCCAGGCGCTTCCTGAGACTGCTCGGCCATATGGCTTCCACCGTCCATGTGACCCCCAATGCCCGCCTGAATATGCGGTCTGCTCAATGGTGTCTCCGCCAGCAGTGGCGACAAGCCACGGGCGGCCTAGCAGACCTAGTGCGCGTTTCCGAGCCGCTGGTCTCGTCTCTCCGGTGGTGGCTCCGGCAGCCGAACCTGCTATTCGGAATGCCTTTCCAGTCCCCTCAGCCGACCCGGGTGCTGACCACCGATGCATCCCTCCTGGGCTGGGGAGCACATTGCCAAGAGGCACGTACTCAGGGCCTCTGGACCACGTGGGAGTCTGCTCAGCAGATCAACTTCCTGGAGCTCAGGGCGATCCGCCTAGCTCTCAAGGCCTTCTCCCACCTGACTTCCCAACAGTCCGTCCTTGTCCAGACGGACAATCAAGTTGCCATGTTCTACGTGAACAAGCAGGGGGGCACGGGCTCCTTCCTCCTCTGTCGGGAGGCACAGAAGCTCTGCTCTTGGGCCGTCAGTCACGGCACTCTCCTCAAGGCAGTTTATCTCCCGGGCCAAGAAAATTGCCTTGCAGACAAACTCAGCAGGGTCCTCCAGCCGCACGAGTGGCGTCTGGATCCCTTGGTAGTTCAGAAGCTCTTCCTCAAGTGGGGTCTCCCCACGGTGGATCTCTTTGCCAGTCCTCACAACCGGCAGCTTCCTCGCTTCTGCTCTCGTCAGCCGCACCCCCTTCGGGTTGCGGCGGACGCCTTTCTGATCTCGTGGTCGGGGAGCCTTCTGTACGCTTTCCCTCCCATCCCGCTAGTCTCTCGGACTCTTTTCAAGGTTCTCCGAGACAAAGCCTTCATGATCCTGGTGGCCCCTCGCTGGCCCAGGCAGCCGTGGTTTCCGCTCCTGTTGCAACTGGCGGTGGAGGATCCAATCCCTCTGGGGGTACAACCGGATCTCCTCACTCAGGATCAGGGGTCCCTCCTGCACCCCAACCTCAGGTCTCTCAACCTCATGGCCTGGCTGCTGAGAGGGTAGTCCTTGCTCCCCTTCTCCTGCCGGCGGAGGTGGAGGAGGTCGTCTTGGCTTCGCGACGGCCTTCTACCCGCAAATGCTACGCCCTTAAATGGCGTCGCTTTGCAGTCTGGTGTACCCAACAGTCTCAGGATCCCTTCTCCTGCCCGGTGTCGGTGATCTTGCAGTACTTGCTGCACCTCTCTAATCTGGGACTTAAGTCCAACTCCGTCAAAGTTCACCTCAGTGCTCTTTCAGCACATCATGTGCCGGTGGACGGCAGACCTCTCTCCAATGACCCTCTCGTAGCGAGGTTTCTCCGAGGTCTCCTTCTACTTAAACCACCTCTGCGCCCGCCAGCGCCTGACTGGGACCTGAATGTGGTTTTGCAGCGGATCACCTGTCCGCCTTTTGAACCTATGGCTACCTGTTCTCTCCGTTTTCTGTCTTGGAAAACACTGTTCTTGATAGCCCTCACTTCCGCTAGACGCGTTAGTGAATTGCAGGCCCTCGTGTCTGATCCCCCTTACACTAGGTTCTACAGGAATAGGGTGGTCCTACGGACTCATCCGAAATTTCTGCCTAAAGTGGTCTCCCCTTTTCACATCAATCAGGAGGTGGTACTTCCAACCTTCTTTCCCAGACCACACTCCAGCCGAGCTGAGACGGTCCTCCATACCCTGGACTGTAGAAGGGCTCTGAACTTCTACCTTGACCATACGCGGGAGCACCGTAAAGCTGCTCAGCTTTTTGTGTCTTTCGACCCCAATAGATTGGGGCTCCCGGTCTCCAAGCGTACTCTGTCCATCTGGGTTGCGGACATTTGTACAGTTAGTAGACAAATAAAACAATAATATTAACTTGAGTTGATTGGATAAACAAAATTTTAATTGTTAGCAACGATCTAGGAGAGGTTTATAAAAAAAAAATAATAATAAAAGAGAGAGAGAGAGAGGCAGAAGGTGAGGTTACAGCCTAGAAAAAAGGCAATAAATGTACTGCTTCGAATGTGATGATCTGGGCTACCAGAATTCTGATTGCTCTAAGACTCCTCGAGGACCCACAAGGCCTGAAGAACAGGAACTTTGCATATTTATGCCTCTGAAGAGACATGAATGGGCAGGGTGGAGAATAGGCTGAGAAGAACCCGAGGATCGTCATGAGGCCCAGCCACAAATGCCTTGCATTTGCAATCCAAGAAGAACCTGAAGACGTATTGCTGTGAGGCCCAACCACCAATGCCTTGTACCCTCTTAGATCTCTCACCTCAAAAGGATCTCTTTTTGACACCATAATTAATGAGTAGCTTACTCAAATCCTTGTGAACACTGCAATTTTAAAATCAGTCCAACAGCACTCTCACTGAGAACAGTGTATACGATAGATTCTAGTTATACGTGAGAGATATGAGCCATATTTCTTTCTATTGGGATTGATGTTATAAAATGCTGCAAAATAATAAGTTTATATTGTAAGGATTTTACCCAAATTGTTCCTATTTAGAATGAGCATATGTCCACTTAGCATTGGATCAATATGTTCTTAGCAGCCTTGCCAAATAAGGATACACTAGTATGGTATTAAAAAGACAGAAGGACCTATGCATGTAGTTTGATGGAATGATGTAAGTTAAAAAAAAGGTGGTGTTGAGAGGAGTGTGATGGAATATTCATGTTGGAAAGGAGAACTCAGATTAACATTATAAAATGGTGAGGGTGAATTGAAATGTGAAATGATGTATCTGATGTATCCACCTAGAAAGAAAACTGAAAATGAATACTCTACAATATTTGATTATGCCATCCCCATTAACTCTAATTTTGGAAGTCATCTAGCCCAGAGATATACCCAATAATTGGAAATAGACACTTGGAGATAGGCTGAGTACACCTTTCATCCTAATGAGCTTTGGGGAGACCCACACTGGCCATGTGGTGCTTTTCAGATGCTTTTATCCCTTTTTGCCTCTATGTGTCCTGGCCCGACACATGAAGGTAAAGGAGGAAAGTTACTTACACAAATTTTTACAAATTGGTATAATTCTAAAATTGTGAAAAATTTGAGGAAGTGTGGCATCTTGTCAAAATATATTAGCTAAATTGAGTTGCTTAGGATTGGCTGTTGTATGCAAGCAGCAATCCACGAAGGGGGGAACCTCCGAAACCTTAAAAAAACTTTGTAAAGAAATTAAACTGTCTTGCTTTTGACTCTGTTCAAAAAAAAAAAAAAATTGCCCTAAGGGAGTAGACTGAACTTTTTCTCCCTCTGAACTGTTATATGGAAGACTGCTTACTTTTTATACTCCTGAGCCTCACATTTGATCTCTTGTATTTCCTAGCAGCAGAGGCAACTCTCTTCCCTCCACAGGTATGCTCAGCAGGTCCAGTCCTTTCTGCTGGATGACTCAGCTCTTTTCTTTCAATCCGGAGACTGGATTTTGGTAAAGACATACCACCAGCACATGGTACAAGCCCCTTTTCCAGTATGGGACCGTTCCAAGTTCTTCTGATAACACCGATTGCAGTGAAGGTGGCGGCTAAAAGATCCTGAAGCTATTGCCCTCGCTGCAAACATTCTCCATATACAGATCAGGCTTCAGGACCAGGATGAGAAGTAGCTGACGCCGGGGCAGCCAAGGCCCTAGCAACTGGAGAGGAGAGGAGAAGATTCCTGAAGAAAAGCAGCTTTTGGCCTAGAGGTACCGAACCAACATATCCCTTTAAGGTGGGTGTCAGGTCAGAGCACCTCACAAGCACGGTACCTTAGACCCGCTCTATGGACCTCCAAACTACAGTGATCGCCATCACATGGACAGCCATCCTGTGTAACTCCTCCCCTTCGTGGATCCACATGTCAAGAATCAAGTGTGCACCGCCTTCTGACGCCTTTTTCAGTTTCAGACCATCATGAGCAAGACTGCGTTGCCTCTCCTCCTATCACTCATATGGTGCCTCCTTCAGCCCATCTCGGGAACTGTTAATATGGCAATACTACTTGCCCAGACTGCCTTACCCTTGTGTGCGCAGCTCGCTACAAACTGGAGCTTTTCTCTCAACATGTCTCATTACTGTACCTTCTAATCTGTGTGAAATGCAGACGTTTACTGTACTGGATAATTTAAACTGCACCCAGCCCCATGTTTCTTTTTCTACTTTCTTGTATAACATTGGTGTTACTCGCCCCTCTTTGGGATATGACTAGGTCCCTTGCCCATTGTAAACTGTCTCTAGTTTTAATGCTACAGATTGTTTTATTGTTTCTGCTTTTAGCCTGTCTAATACTGCTCTATACTGTTCTTCAACTACAGGGAAGTTTCTCATGATTACTCTCTGATGTATCTTTCTTTGGGGTGGTCTCAAAGGGCTGCTTATTGCCCTATTGAGCGGTTTTATAATTCTTGTTCTTTTTGTTGTATATTTTCATTTGTTCTTGGCTGTTGTTGAAAGGCCTTAGAAAGCTCTATCACTTTTATGTACTCTTATGCACCTGTTTCCATGGTGGCTGATGTACCTATGCATGCCTCCACTGACCTCCCGTTAATGTCTGCTTAACGACCCAGTAGACTGTTTGGCTGTTTTTATAGTGGGCCTATGCAGGCCCAAAGGGGGGATTGTTAGGAAATAATAATGCTTAGTTTAAGTGCATATACAGGAGGCCTGCACACGAGAAATCAGAATCCTAAACATGTGCCCTTTGTACATTCTGGTGTGGGTATGGAAAAGGAATGTGCTGTGCTAAGCTAAACTGATTGTTCTACTCAGAGAGACTTGTATTTGCACAGTTACTGATTAGCTATAGTGGGCCCCAGAAGATGGGTGGATGACGTATGACTATGTTTCTGATAATGTATAAAATATGGACAATCCCTCCACCCTCTGGAATAAACTTGCATACCTTTCCTTCTGTGTGGTCTGTGAGTTTTATTCCCCTGGATTCCAGCCAGCTGGAGCAGCACACCGCAGATGAGGGTTCGGGATTTCCCTGGCCTGGAGTGACTAACAAGAAGCAGACCCTTTACATTTTCCTACTACTTCTTTTCTCCTTTTTAAATTCCACTACCATTCCCAGTAATGTGGACTATATCAGATGTTAGTTCTTATGGCTGATGTTCTTATATTTTGTATTTCATTTGCTGATTGTCTTGTATTTTTATCTGGTGTTAAACCTGTTTAAAGCTTAATAAAAAAAAAAAAAAAAAAAGAAGAATTTGCTAAGATAGAATCAGGTGCTTTTGCTCCTCCCGGCTCTCAAGTTTTCAGAGAGATAGATTCCCTACTCGTAGTCCAGGGTTCAGAGGGTTCCGGGGAGCTGGCAGAGGTTTTGCCGTCACTGCACTCGGTGCTTTTAAAAAGTCACAATGAAGTCAAGGGGGGTCAGACAGGGGTGCAACCCATGGGAGGTCGGCTACGGGAATTTTACCTTGCCTGGACCCAGATCATATCCGACCGGTGGGTGTTGGAGATCATTCGTGAGAGGTATTCCCTCGCGTTTGCTCGACCAGTTCCTAATTCCTTTGTCCAGTCCCCCTGTGCAGCACCTGCCAAGCTGCTGGCGGTAAAAGAAATTCTCGATCGTCTTCTTCAATTGCGGGCGGTAATCCCGGTTCCCACCCACCAATCCGGAAGCGGTCGATACTCGATTTATTTCGTGGTCCCCTAAAAAAATGGCACCTGGTGCCCCATTCTAGATCTCAAAGGGGTAAACCGGTGTCTTCGGGTGCTGCATTTCCGCATGGAGACGTTGCGGTCTGTTATAGTAGCGGTACAAAAGGCCAAATTTTTAACTTCTCTAGACCTGATGGAGGTGTATTTACACATTCCTATCAAAGCAGACCATCAACGATATCTGCGGTTCACAGTACCTATGGGGCACTTTCAGTTTCAGACATTACCATTCGGTTTGGCAACGGCGCCGAGGACATTCACCAAGGTCATGGTGGTGGTAGCTGCAGCACTGCAAAGGGAAGGGGTGCTAGTACACCCATATCTTGACAACTGGTTGATCAGGGCAAAGTCCAGAGATGAGAGCATCCAGGCTACGGCACAGGTGGTGCAGCTCCTGGAGAGCCTGGGCTGGTTGGTCAATCGAGCCATGAGTCGATTGACTCCTTCATAGAGCTTGGAATAGTTGGGAGTCTGGTTTGACACCCAATCAGGGGCAGTCTTTCTGCCGGAGCACAGGGTACAGAATCTACAGTGTCTGGTGTGGGCCTTTGTAAGGCGCAGGAGTCCAACAGCCTGGCAGTACCTTCAGTTACTGGGCAAAATTTTGTCCACTCTGGAGGTTGGGCCTTGGGCGAGAGCGCATATGTGGCCATTACAGCGAGCGCTACTTCGGCATTGGTCTCATAAGACAGGTTCTCTAATCCAGCGTCCGCCCTGTCCTCAGGAGGTCAAGATCGTACCCCAATGGTGGCTCAGCTGGAAGAATTTGAGGGCGGACATGCCCCTCGACCCCCCCACAGTGGATTCTGGTGCTCACCGACACCAGTCTAGCAGGTTGGGGGCAATATGCTCAAGGGTTTTGGAACACGCAGGAGGCCGGTTGGTCGCTCAACATCTTGGAGTTGAGAGCAGTGTTTCAGGCGCTTAAGACGTTCAAGAAGGGGTTTGTAGGCCGGTCGGTGAGAGTCTTGTCGGACAATGCGACAGCAGTGGCTTATTTCAATCGGCAGGGCAGTACAGGCAGTGTTCCGCTTGAGGATCAGGCCCAGGAGTTGTTTCGCTGGGCAGAGCCCGACTAATGTCGTTATCGGCAGCGCATATCGCGGGAGTCGACAACGTGATAGAAGATTACCTCAGTCGGGTTCGGGTGGAACCAGGAGAGTGGGTTCTCCACCCGGAGGTTTACGCGCAGGTAGTACACAGATGGTGAACCCTCTGATGGATTTGATGGCAACCTTCGAGTCCACCAAGACCTGTCGGAAGGCATAGACGCATTATTGCAGCAGTGGCTGATGGAAGAGATTCTCTGTTTTTCCTCCATGGGCTCTGATAGGCCGAGTGGTCCAGCGGAACGCGGATGTGTTGTTCTCATAGCTCCTCTCATAGCTCCAGACTGGCCAGGCGCCCGTGGTACGCGGATCTGGTGCATCTTCTGGGGGCCCGGACATGGCATCTTCCAGATCGGAGTGATCTTCTGTTGCAGGGTCCTCTGCGCATGGCTCAAGTGAGTTGATTCTCTCTTATGACTTGGCTCTTCAAAGGGTGAGGTTGAAGCGTAGGGGTTATTCGGCTTCTGTCATTTCAGCCTTACTGAATATGCATAATTGGTCTACTTCGCTAGCCTACATCCGCGTCTGGAGCGTCTTTGAGAATTGGTGTGCAGTTAGAAAACTGAAGTCCTCTAATGGGATGGTTCCAGAAGTGCTGGGATTTTTGCAGGATGGTTTTGATAAAGGTTTGACATCCAGCTCTATGCGTGTGCAGCTGGCAGCAATTGCTTGTTTTCATGGTAAGATTCATAAGGAACCTTTGGGTTCTCATCCGGACATATTGCGTTGCGTTTCCTTCGCGCTGTAACTCGTCTTCGGCCACTGTGCAGGGCGCTGGTTCCCTCTTGGGATCTCAACTTGGTTCTAAGGGCGCTGACGAAGGAATCTTTCGAACCTTTAAGACGAGCATCTTTAGAGGACTTAACGTTGAAGACAGTGTTCTTGGTAGCAATTTGTTCTGCGTGGAGGATTTCAGAATTGCAGGCCTTGTGTCAGGAACCATTTCTGTCTTTTTTTCCAGAAAGGGTGGTTCTTCGTCTGGTGCCTTCTTTCCTTCCCAAAGTGGTCTCGGCTTTTCACATGAATCAGTCAGTGTCCCTTCCAGTGCTAGGCGACTCTGAGGGGTCAGGCTGGATCGTGACATCTGCCGTTTGGAAGTCAGGAGAGCCCTTAAATGTTACCTAAAATCTTCCAAGGGTTTTCGCAAGTCAAATCGTTTGTTTGTCTTGTTTGGAGGTCCGCGCAAGGGAGAAGCGGCAGCCAAGGCTACCATTTCCAGATGGATTGAAGAGGTGATTTCTTCAGCGTACATTTTGCATGGTCGTGCGGTGCCGATAGAACTGTACCATGTCCAAGTGGAGAGTAGGTGGACATAGACAACAGGACCTCTCCATTGCTCCCCCTATGCCACACTCATGGCTGTATGCTTGTGGTGAACCAAACAGATGAGCGTGTCCTGTGGTCCATGTCACACACATGGCCAAAACACAACATTTGAGGAATGTACAACATACAGCAACAATGTAAGTCCCTGCTGCGCACGTAGGGACCAGTACACAGTGTCCAAAGTGCAAAGTGTGTCTGCAATCCAACAAGTCAGGTCAAAACGGTCCTTGTAACCCTGGGCATGCATAGTCAAGTGTCACATCCCAATATGCCAGAGTATTGGAAAGGTCATGTGTGTCTTCTGCGATGAACACGACACCCAGCCAGAGCATGGCTGCAAAAGTGTGTAGGAGAGGTCTGTCAGGGCCAAAGTCACACTCCAACAATAATACTGTCCATCCTAGGCATGTGTCCCACTCGCAGAGGTCAAACATCCTATGGCAGCATTTCCCAGGGATAGTTCCATGGTGGAGTGTCCCCCAACAGGTGGATGATGGCGACGCCGGATGCACTGTAGTAGATGTGGCTGGTTTGTCCACTGCCCTGTGTCAGAAGAGGATAAATGATGTATTGGTATGCTGCTTGCAACATCAGCACAAATTGCAGAGAGCCAAACATGACTATGTGCATAATAAAACGTCACACAGGCAAACATGACATGAGCACAACACAGAACACACTGCATGTTGGTCAAATTTGGAATTGGAACTGCAGACGCAGCTATCACATGGATATGTTAATGTCCATGTCCATGCCCATGTTACCGAGGCATGTCACAGCTCCACCCCATGTGCATCAGATTTTTTTGAACAGAGAGCCAACATGAAATGTCTATGAAACAAAACGTAAATCATTAACATGTAAAGGCTGATGTAATCCCCCCCAAAAAAGGTGCAACCTACCATGTGCATGCAGCAAGTGTATGTCTTGGATCCCCTGGGTCACTCAAAGGCCACAACACGTCACAGTGAAGGGAGATGATGTCATCACAATTTGTAGAATCACCATGTAACCATCTCAAGCCACTGTTGATGCATGTCCACATTATGGCGATATCTGTGATACAAAAAATGCTGTTCAACAGTCGTATGTCACAACACAAGACACAGTCCTGCTCACAACACACAACACATGTCCACAATGTTCACATGGTAAACAGCAGCAAGGTAGAGATAGCACAGTCATCACTGCCCCCCAGGTGTACAGACCCCTCGCACCACATGATAATGTAAAATGCCTGCACACTGTATCAACACACAGCCAACCCTAAGAAACACACCCACACAGTATGCTAAGGTAAGCGTGCCAACAGTAGCATACGGCTGGTATGTGCCCAATTGGAGATTGTTGGACCGAAATGCCCCGTGAAATCCAATGATACACTGGTGTTGGCTGATGGTACAATGTCGGGGAAGGGTGTACGTGTAGCCCACCACCAAAACACCTAGGACACCCACACATATGCAGCTCTGTTGGATGTGTCACAGACACAGTGTTGCAGAAGACAAACTGGAGAGGAACACATGGGGATATGTGTGCCAACACCAAGATATAGGATATGGTGGTGCAGGGAAAAGAGGTAAACATCATATGTACAATATGACACATCACTGAGGACATGTGTTTCCCCTGACTGTCGTCACAGACAATGTAGCTGTAGGTCCACCTACCCCAGACCACTGCATGTTGGATGACCTACAGTCACCTGCCAATGCACCACCGCACCAGGAGCTGCAACAGGTATGTCCTGTGGATTGGGAAACACAAGGAAAACATACATATATCATTTTCTAGCTGTGCAACGCACACTGCACCTTCCTGTCCTCAGCTCGCAGACCCCCCAAGATCCTTCACAGACTGACTGTTCACCATCACACTGTCATGTGAGGGTTATCTCTGAAGTGTGATTGCCAAACTACAAGGGTCTGTACTCTGTCTGTCCCTTCCCATACCTCTCTGTTGACGTACAAAAGGGTGAACAGAAGTGTTTCTTCACTACCGTGTCCCTGCATAAATCCAAGGCTGCAGTAATATCCTGTGTCCCCCATATCTCCCCCAATACCCCTCACTGTGTGTTCTGGTATCTCAATGTTGTCTGCTACCCCGCTGTCAATTCCTGTAACACACGGAACTATGCAAGGGCACCTCCCCATCCTCTGACCATATGCATTTCCATGGTGTGTATATCTCATAACTTCACTTACATTAACAGCTGTGTGATGATGAGCTGCAAATATATATCTCAACGGCTGAGTTATGTCTGCAAAACCACACCCCGATGTGTGTATGTGACCGGACCATGATGGCTGCATGTCATACTACTGTGTGAAATTGATAATGGAAAAGCATGGATAGCCTATATGTGCACCTAAACCCTCCCCCCCCCCATCAGAGCCTCTTTGTATGTGTGGACATAACTCTCCTTCTCCAGGGTCGGCAATGTAGTTGTTGTATTGGACTGCACTCTCCTCCTCTACACACCTACCCAGCTTGTATGTGAGTGCTGTGGTATATGTTTAGATGTCATCAGATAGATTTGCCCTGTTCCCCCTGAAAACACCACTAAAACCCAATTCCATCCCCATATTTAGCCCACAGCTTGCCTACTGTAACCTACACCTTGCTGATCTGGCATGAATAATCTCTGTCAGCGTGTAAATATGCAACACTGCACTGCATAGCTATTCTATATCCAACAAAATTAGCACAATAATACTCCCCCTGGCTGGACACATCACAAGTTCCCTATCCTTTCCCACATCCCTGTGAGGGCTACGTGATGACCCTTACATTCAGGCACACTGTGGTGTTGCAGTAATTTCCCTTAAGGATATCACATACCAGTAATCCACTTACCACAGATCACGTAGATATTGGTACGTATCACATGTAGCGGCATACAAAAACAACTAACGCACAGACCCTGCACATCAGAGCATACCAACCTCACAATCAGCTCAAAACACTCAATGAAAAACACACACATCTAGACAACTGGCCCCATCCATGGCCTGCTCTTCCACTGTTAACGCCATACCACATGCCTTTCATCTTGCTGCACCCAAAGTATCAAAACTAACTACGTGTGGCTGCACATTAGCCCCTATCACATGCAGCCACAACCCAGGTATGTCAGCCCAACACCTCACCCAAGCCTAAAACACCACACACACATAATCCACCTCCACCTGCTGTTGTGCCCTGCCCACATCTAATGTGTATAAGGCATGAGTAGATTTGAAGCTGGTATGGCTAGCTAGTCTCAGTTACATGTCAGTGCAGTACTGCATCTTACGGATATCGTAATACAAATGGTAACTAGTATTAGCAGTACACACATATCTAAACAAATGTAGGTGGGAACATATGCAGTACTTACATGAGAAGAGCTCTGCAATCAGCTGCCGCATGACCGCTGTGCCCTCACGTGTGTCGCCAGGGGAATGTGCAGGGGGGCACGTAGGGTCCTCCTCCAGACCCTCATTAATATCGACAGGGATATGGTGCCTGAGAGCAATGTTGTGCAGGATGCAACAGGCTATAATGATCTCTGCCATAGTCTGTGGTTTGTATTGTGAGGCCCCGCCTGTCCTATCCAGACACCTGAAGCGACTCTTTAATACGCCAAAGATGCGCTCTATGATGGAGCGGCTGGTGGCATGGGCTTCATTGTACCTCCTCTCTGCACGTGTCCGTGGTTGATGCACAGGGGTCAGCAACCAGGGGCGACACCCATATCCTGCATCACCTGCAAAAAAGAAATGTGCAACGTTAAAGCAGGAGCTCATGTCCTCCCAAATGGACACAGGTATATACGTTGTCATGAGGTAGCGCTGTCAGAGCCCACAGAAATAGAGAACTCTGAGCAAAACATAGTTGACAGCTCAGGAATACATGTGGAAAAAGGTTACCATGGGCAACAGATACAAGCTGGGTCACGAGCTGTAAGGGAATGCCCAAACACGAGCCTGGCTAGGAACTCATTAGGAAATGAGGGGCAGCTGGGTAGGGGCGGAGCCCAAACAAACACCATGAGAAAGGCAGTTAAAAGTCACTCACCTGAAGGTAGTGGCAGAGCCGTTGAGGGGAGAGCCGTTGAAGGAACGTTCAGAGGAAGTGTTGGAGGGACGTTCAGAGAGAGAGCTGCTAAGGAAGACACATTGAGTGAGAAAGCTGCTGGGGAGAAAAGCCAAGGGAACATTTGGAGAGAAGCCTCACGAGGGAAACACAGAACTGTGGAATCCAGGAGGGACTGCTTTGAGGAGCAGGGCACAGCTCTCCAAAATCCCCAGGAACCTTGCTATGAAGGGAGCAGAGGTGGCAGTCCGGTGGCCAGGCTAAAGAGAGACAAATTACCCAGCACAAGGTACCAAGCAGGGAATAGATTTTACCCTGAGGAAACTTTTATACCAGAAAAGCAGCTAGCAGAGAAACACAGTGAAAGGTTCTCATACAAATGGAGCTCGGCTCGGCTGAGAGACCAGGAAGAGAGAGTGCCTGAGGGTAGGTGTATTACCTCTAATAGAAGAGGTCCAGAATACAAAGAATTACCCTGCACTTACCAGGAACTGTGTAGCTCTCCTGACCGTGATTATAGTGAATGTGGTAATTACCCATTTCCCTCTAGTTCAGTGGAGGAGGGGAATGCTGTGAGTTACAGAGAGGAACTTTGCAACGGAAGCTTTACTCCAGGAGAAAGTTATTCCGATAGTGAAGAGATGCAATATGAGCCTTGAGGAATCTTTGAATGGCAGTGATATGGACTGTACGTACACTATGACAGATGCCATATCCTCTCTATGCTAGAGTGCTGTGAAAACTGTTTATAAAAGAAAACAGGAAGAAGGTTTTTCATGTGAAAAGGACTGTTTTCTTTTTCCTTCTGTTTGTTACAAAAGCTGAAGTTAAAGCCAAGTTTTGTTCCAGCATTTCTTTAATTTTGAGGCCAGATGAATGGTCTGTTTTCCTTTGTTTCAAATGCTAAATATCCAATCCCAGACGGGGAATAAAATCCTGTATTATAACCTTACACTTGGTCTACAACTACAATTTCTTTGACTGGTGTTTACAACCACGGGTTCCAGAAGGCATTGCAAAGCCTTCCCACAATACTCTATAGCTACTAGAGTACTACCCCACCGAAGTTCCCACGCCGCTGGCCTCTGGGGACGCTGGTGGGTGAGAATGTGCAAAACAAATGCATAACACATCCTGACATAAACATATGACATCACATGCTGGGACATCACAATTATGCACCAGACACACACGACAAGGGATAGGTGTACGGATTGGAAACAACATAATCTGTAACCACGACCCAAATGCTAGCATCCATTAAGCTATCAGAACAAAGCTCCCTAGCAAGTTGGAGTTGGAGGTTCCCCCCCCCCCAACCTTATATCACACACACACAGATGACATAACCACACAACGAGGGATACACCTCCAAGACATACATTTGCACATACGATTAGTCACATGAACAGCATGTGCATGTCAGAAATGATAAATACACACACAGCAATAGACACTCCTCATACTGTCCTGCCTCAAATTGAGTTAAAAGTGCTGAGTGATGCAGGATATAGGAGTCATGGGTGGACCCTGCAAACCTGGGGATCACATTCAGAATATGCATATTTGCATCACATACAACCTAAACATTCAGGGAATGATAGTGTTTGCAGTTGTGGAACACTACCTCCCTGTCTCTAGGCAGGACCAGGGCAACATGTGTGCAATCAATATCTCCCATCACGTGTGGTATCCCGGCTAACACCTCAAAGGCCTAGTTCAGGGTCCCCCACTGTAGCCTAGTGTGGGGAATGGCTATGTAATGCCCCACCCGGCTGACCCTGGCAAGCAGTACCTGGTGGAGACACCGTGAGAAGATGGGGTGGCTCTTGCCACCCACTGCGGCCACAGATGACTGGAAACAGAGGCAAAGAAATGTAGGGCACCAAGGAGCTTGACCAAACCCAGTATGGCATGTGACCGACCAGTCAGGGGCTCAAGGTCAGGTCTTAGATCCTCGTGGAGCTCCCTAATAGCTCCCATGCTCAGGCGGTAGAGGGAGATGACCTGGTCCTCACGCATGCCCTGGAGCTGGGCCCTGGACTTGTAGAGGCGAGGCTGGTGAGCCTGCACCTCTGCATGTCTCCTGCCCCGTGCGGGTACAGCCCCTACCTGGCCAAACCCCACAGCTGCAGGTCTGTGTTGCAGCGGGTCTACACCCATGCCCTGTGCCTCAGCCCCATTGACATCATCTCCCCCATCAGGCAACCACAGTCCCTGCTCACTCCCCTCTGCAACTGCAGCAACCACGAAGGCTGCCATACACTCAACCTGTCGAACCTCTCAACGACACTCAAACACAGACACTCACCTCACTAACCAAGCCACACACCGTTCACACCACACACACACAGCCAGCCACACAATCCAAACACTCACAAACACAGCCACTACACACAATACATCCTCCTTTGACTCTCCACAAGCTTCACACGGCACGGCCTCTCACTCTCCTAAATAAACCCCTCAATGTGACTCAAGTGAACAGGTGTATTTAATGGGTATACTTACATTGTGCGTGTTGTGCATGCACAGCCACGCGAGCGCGGCATTTGCGCGCGTTGCGCATGCGCAGCTACATGAGTGCGGAAGTTGCGTGTGTTGCGCATGCGCCACAGGGAAGCGGAAGCTGCATGCGTGTGACACCATTACACATGCGCTGTGCTGTGATGTCACGTGCATGTGCTACGCCCCACGCGCACAGTGTTTGTATACCTGCGGGGACTGCCAGAGGCCCTGGACACCGCCCATCCCCAGGCAGGTATGTATGCAACGTACACCTTGATGCTCCCAACCCGCGGTGTGGTCAGAAGACTCAGCATTTGCAAAATAAAGATAAGAATAAAGCCGTTTATTTATTTATTTAGACAGTTTTGCATACCGCCTTATCCTTCAATCAAAGCGGTCACAACACAATTGGGGGATACATTTAACACGCGGGGATATGAGACACATATACTAATACTTACAGGGAACATGGGCAATGGAAGGTTAAGTGGCTTGCCCAAGACCACAAGGAGCATCTGTGGGACTAGAAACCCCAGTCCTTCCGGCCCAAGGTTGCTGTCCTCTAGTGGGATTTGAACCCCCGACCTTCCGGCCTGAAGTACCTTGCCCCAACCATATGTTAATATGGGTGGGTCCCTGGGAGGATATGCAAAACCAAACAATACCATTTGCGATGGAAGGGTATAAAAGGTGGTAAAAGGATTAAGTCACGGGCAGCCTCTCCTCCCACTGCTCTGGAGGTAGGGAACGCTGCCTGCACTCAGAATCCCTAGAGAGACGCTGGTGTGCATGTGAACCCTGTTTGTGCTTAGTTCAATAAATGAAAGCTGGCTTCTTTGCAGACAAGTGCCTTTGGTCTGAGTTCTTTCCTAATGAGGGGAAATTAATAGAATGAACCCTACAGGCTAAATGGCCAATTATCCCAATGGAGAAAGGTGAATAGTGGAGTACCTCAGGGATCTGTGCTGGGTCCGCTGCTTTCTAACATACAGTACAGTAGCCATAAATGACCTGGAAACGGGAATAACGAGTGAGGTTATAAAATTTGCAGATGACACAAAACTATTTAAGGTTGTTAAAATCCATGAGGACTGTGGAAAAGTGAGGATCTTGATAAATTGGAAGACTAGGCATCCAAATGGCAGATGAAATTTAATGTGGACAAGTGCAAAGTTATTCACCTGGGAAAGAACAACCCAAACTATGGTTACACGATGCAAGGTTCCACATTAGGAACCACCACTCAGGAAAAAAATTTAGGCGTCATAGTGAATAATATCCTTTGTTTTACTTCCCATTCCTTTCCTTATGATACCTAGCATTCTATTTTCTCTCTTGGCCACCGCTACACACTGGGCGGAGGGTTTTAACATGTTATAATGTCTTTGTATCGTTCCATGGTGCAACTGCACCTTGAATATTGTGTGCAATTCTGGTTGCCGTATCTTAAAAGGATATTGCTTTATTAGAAAAAGTAGAGAGAAGAGCCGCCAAAATGGTAAAGGGGATGGAAGGATACCCCTATGAAGAGAGGCTAAAAAGGTTAGGGCTCTTCAACCTGGAAAAGAGACGGCTGAAAGGAGATATGATAGAGGTCTATAAATAAATGAATGGAGTGAAATGGGTTAACGTAGATCAATTGTTTATGTCATCGGAATATAGAAAGACTAGGGGACATGAAAGGAAGCTACAAGTAACCTAATTAACACTAATAAGAGAAAATATTTTATTATATTAAATTGCTAGCTCTCTGACTGGGAGTTCTTAAAAGGGTTTTTTTTGTATAATTTTTAAAGCTAAAGTTGAAAAAGAGCAAACCACTCAAGCTAAAGTTGAAAAAGAGCAAACTCAAGCTAAAGTTGAAAAAGAGCAAACCACTCATGAATGCAGCAAAATATGACCTTGAGAATATACCACTGGAATTTAAAGACTGCCTGCAAAATCGATTTGCTGCTTTAGATACAAATGACAGAGCTCCGGAAGAGTTATGGAATGACATCAAGAAGGTTGTGTCGGAACGTATCAAAAGTGACTTCATGGCTCTGGGACAGAGTGTGAAACAGTTAGGTGCACAGGTGGTGTTCTCTTCAATCCTCCCTGTTGA
Organism: Ichthyophis bannanicus; assembly: GCA_033557465.1. Lineage (NCBI taxonomy): Eukaryota > Metazoa > Chordata > Amphibia > Gymnophiona > Ichthyophiidae > Ichthyophis > Ichthyophis bannanicus. The sequence continues at coordinate 27,961,277 of CM066033.1, forward strand.
GGGTAAAGGCCAAGGCAGAGAGGCTCGCATCCTGGAGATGAATGCATGGCTGCGTGGATGGTGTCATCGAGAACGTTTTGGTTTCCTAGACCATGGGATGCTGTTCCAAGGGTTGCAGAGCAGAGATGGCATCCATCTGTCCAAGAAAGGTCAACCCGTCTTCGGTAGTAGACTGGCTCATCTACTGAAGAGGGCTTTAAACTAGATTCGTTGGGGATGGGTGAAGAAAGCCCCCAGGTAGGTGAAAGCCCCCAGGTAGGTGATACATTAAATACCTTTATGGAATGGGTAACAGGGGTAACATATGGAAAGCAGTGTGTATAAATGCCCGTAGCATGGGAAATAAGATCCCTGATGTTGAAGCTTTGGTGGGAGTGGATGACTTGGATTTAGTGGCAGTTACAGAAACATGGTTCACAGAAAACCATGATTGGGATGTAACTATACCTGGCTATACTTTATTCAGAAAGGACAGGGTAGGAAGAAGGTGAGGAGGAGTGGCACTATATGCAAAAACTACTATTAAAGCTTTAGAATTACAGAGCTTAAAAGGGAGAGAGGAGGCATTGTGGGTTAAACTAGAAAGAGGGAAAGAGAAATCTATTTGCATTGGTGTGATATACAGACCTCCCTCACAAGAGGAAGAAGTGGAAAGAGAGTTAATTGAAGACATACGCAGCATTGCTAGGAAAGGGGAAGTGCTACTGATAGGAGATTTCAATATGCCAGATGTTGATTGGCATATTCCTGCTGCAGTATCATCTAGAAGTAAGGAGATCCTGGATTCTCTACAGGGAGAATTATTCAGGCAATTGGTAACAGACCCCACACGTGAAGGGGTCATACTGGACTTGGTGCTTACCAATGGTGAAAGTGTTTCTGATGTTGTAGTGGGAGATCATTTTGCATCCAGTGATCACCAGATGGTGTGGCTCAGTATTAGGACTAGGGCTATTAGAATCCATTCAAAGGTGACGATCTTAGACTTTAGGAAGACTAACTTTGCGAGGATGGGTCAATACCTCAGGGAGTCGTTAGTGGGATGGGAACAGCTGGGGGATGCAGAAAAAAAGTGGGCAAAACTGAAAGGGGATATTTTAAGGGCAACCAAACTTTTTGTTAAAATGGTAAATAAAGGTAAAAGGAAAAGGAGACCGCTCTGGTTTTCAAAAGAAGTAGCTGAAAAAGTGAAGAAAAAGAGGGAGGCCTTCATGAAATACAAGAGATCACAGAGAGAGGAAGACAGGCATCTGTATTTGGAAAAACTTAGAGAAGATAGCAAAGTAGTCAAGAAGGCAAAGATTCAAAAGGAGGAGGAAATAGCCAATGCAATAAAATGGGGGGATAAGACACTTTTCAGATATATTAGTGAGAAGAGGAAGGGCAAAAGTGGTATTGTCAGACTCAAGGGTGCAGGGGAGGAATATGTAGAAGCTGATATGGATAAAGCGGAATTGCTTAACAAATATTTTTGTTCTGTGTTCACGGGTGAAGAACCAGGAGCAGGACCTCAGAAAACACCCACAAATAGGAACAGAAGCGAGGGACATCTTGAAAAATTTTCAGAAGACTGTGTTTGTGAGAAAGTAGCTCAACTTAAAGTAGACAAAGCGATGGGACTGGATGGGATACACCCTAGAATACTGAGGGAACATGGGGATGTTCTAGCAGCTCCACTGACTGACCTTTTCAATGCCTCGTTGGAGTTGGGAGTGGTGCCAAAGGACTGAAGAGAGGCTCATGTGGTGCCTTTACACAAAAGCGGAAGTAAGGATGTGGTTGAAAACTACAGGCCGGTTAGTTTAACTTCGGTGGTGAGTAAATTATTGGAAACGCTGCTGAAAGAGAAAATAGTGAGGTTTCTGGAGTCCAGCGGATTACAGGATCCGAGGCAGCATGGATTCACCAGAGGCAGGTCTTGTCAGACAAATCTGATTGATTTCTTTGACTGGGTGACTAGGGAGTTGGACCGAGGGAGAGCCCTAGATGTGATGTATTTAGATTTCAGTAAAGCCTTTGACACTGTTCCTCACAGGCGACTTATAAACAAACTGAGCACCCTAGGAATGGACCCTAAAGTTACTGCTTGGGTTAGAAATTGGTTGGGTGGGAGGTGACAAAGAGTACATGTAAATGGAGCTCACTCTGAGGAGAGGGATGTTGTCAGTGGTGTGCCCCATGGATCTGTCCTTGGTCCGATTCTTTTTAACATCTTTGTTAGTGATATAGTGGAAGGGCTGTCAGGTAAGGTTTGCCTCTTTGCGGATGATACCACAATCTGCAATAGAGTAGACACCCAGGAAGGTGTAGATAACATGAGGAGGGATCTAGCTAAGCTTGAAGAATGGTCTAGAATTTGGCAGCTGGGATTTAATGTTAAAAAATGTAAGGTCATGCATTTGGGCTACAGCAATCCAAGGGAGCAATATAGTATAGGGGGTAAAGTACTTTTGTCCACTAAAGAAGAGCGGGACATAGGCGTGGTTGTGTCTGATGATCTTAAAATAGCTAAACAGGTAGAAAAGGCGACGGCAAAAGCTAGAAGGATGCTTGGGTGCATACGGAGAGGAAAGGCTAGCAGAAAAAAGGAGGTGATAATGCCTCTCTATAAGTCTTTGGTGAGACCTCATTTGGAGTATAGTGTGCAATTCTGGAGACCGCACCTTCAAAAGGATGTGAACAGGATGGAGTCGGTGCAGAGGGTGGCTACTAACATGATTAGTAGTCTTCATTATAAAGCATATGAGGACAGACTGAAGGATCTTAATATGTACACCTTAGAGAAAAGGCGGGATAGAGGTGATATGATTGAGATGTTTAAATACCTCCGTGGCATAAATGTTCAGGGAGAGAGCCTCTTTCAGTTGAAAGCAAGTTCTGCTATGAGGGGACATGGGATGAGGGTGAAGGGAGATAGATTCAGGAGTGATATGCGGAAATATTTCTTTACGGAAAGAGTAGTGGATCCGTGGAATAGTCTCCCAGTGGAGGTGGTAGAGATGAGGACAGTAACTGAATTCAAAAAAGCATGGGACAAACACAGAGGATCTCTAAAGGTAAAAAGGGGACTGTTGTAGCTGTTGATATGGAAGGACAGACTAGATAGGCAATGTGGTCTTATTCTGTCATCATATTTCTATGTTTCTATGAGTTCTAGTAGGTTTATGTGAAGACAAGTCTCCTGCTGGGTCCAGAGACCTTGAGTGGAGAGATTGTCCAAATGAGCTCCCCAACCCAACTTGAACGCATCCATCATCAAGGTAGCTTGGCGCAGTGGCTGCTGAAAAGGTGACCCTACGAGTAGGTTTTCTAGAGACTGCCACCACTGAAGGGACGAAATGAAGCATGTGGAATTTCAGATTTTTTCCCCAAGATGACCCGACGTCCGAGTCCACTGAGAGGCTAGGGTCCACTAAGCTGCTTGCATATGTAGTCGAGCATAGGGGACCACATGTACAGTGGATACCATATGACCGAGCCACTGAAGCATTTCTCGAGCAGTCAGGACAGTTTTCATGGCTGCTTGAGAAGCCAGTTGAATTATTCAAGCACAGCGGAGCTGTGGCAGGAAAGCCCTTGACTGCCACATGTCTAGAAGAGCCCCTATAAACTCTCGGGACTGAGTAGAGGTAAGATGGCATTTTGGGAGGTTTATGACCAATCCCAGATATTGAAGAAGTTGCATTGTGCAGGAAAGAGCAGATCTGGCTTCTGGAACTGTTGATGCTCGCATCAGCCAGTCGTCTAAGTAGGGGAAGACAAATATCCCTAGAGTCCTTAGAAATGCCGTTACTACTGCCATGCATTTTGTAAAGACTCTTGGAGCGGAAGCCAGGCCAAAGGGTAGAACCCTGTACTGGTAATGTCTTCCCTGAAAGAGGAATCAAAGAAACCTCCTGTGTTCTGCATGAATAAGGATGTGCGTCCTTTAGGTCTAGAGAACATAGCCAATCCTGACTCTGGATTTAAGGGAGAAGTGTTCCGAGAGAGATCATTTTGAATTTCTCTCAGAACAGAAACTTGTTTAACTCCCTGAGGTCCAGTATGGGCCTTTACCTTCCTGTTTTCTTTGGTATAAGGAAGTAGGGGGAGTAAAAGCCAAGGACTTGTTGAGAAAGACGTACGTCCTCTATCGCACCCTGAGTAAGGAGTGAGGTAACTTCCTGATACAAGAGAGTGGTGAAGGGGGGGGGGGGGGTCCGAGAACTGAACTCTCTAGTAGTGGAGGGGGGCATACTTTGGAAATGGAGTTTGTACCCCTCTTTCACTATGGAGAGAGTCCACTGCTCTGATCTGCTGCCACCTCTTGGCAAAGTAACAGAGTCTGCCTGGAATGTTGAGTGGCTCTGGAATTTTTAGAGGTAGGATGACTAGGTTCTCTAGGAAGGAGTCAAAGACCTTGTGGAGGCTGTGTCTGCTGAGCTGGTTGAGCTCTGGGGACTTGAGCCTTTCTTTGTTGTATCAGCTGCTGTTGCCCCTTCTGGGAAGCATGGACTGGGTGTAAGAAGGATAGACTTTCTTTGCCTTGTTGAAAAAGGGTTTAACCGTCTTTTTCTTAGCTGGATTGGCAGTGGTCCTTGAGAGCCTTTTTAAAATAGTGTTCTCAGACTCTATGAACTTATTCTGGCCGATAACAGAGGCCTGAAAACATCGACGACCAAAGGCATTGAGAGTTCTTGCCTCACGGCTTGGAGGATTAGATAATTGTGTCTTGGCATTTTTAATTCGTCGCATTGCTGATTCTACAACCATGGAATGGTGTGGTAACTGCATTTTTTGGAACTTGGGACACTGTGGTACCCTTAACATTGTATAGAGTCTTTGAGAATGTGGAGACACCGTTAAAGGTGTCTCCCAGATCCTAAGCATGAGGTCACGCAAAATCCGATGTATGGGAAGGGTTACAGCCTCTTTAGGGGCTGCAGGATACTGAAGAATTTCAAGTTCTTCAGCTCTCTGTTCCTTCTCGGGGCCATGGTGATTGAGACGCCCCGAGTCACATCCCGTGTAAAGTCTTGAAAAGATATGTCCTCCGAAGGAAACATCTGGTGCTGTGGGGAAGGAGAGGGATCCTTCAGAAGAACCGCTCCGGTATCGATGGAGTCATCAGAAGAATCGGAAGACTCGAAGTATCGACGGGTCAGATGCTCCCGCACTGCCTGTCGACAATACCGAGCGAAATTGGCATCGGAATGCCTCAATACCAGACCTTCCATGCCAGACACCAATTCTAGGGCCGGCATGAGTGGTAGCGTGGAGAATAGTGCAACAGTAAATGCAGATACATCCGGTACCGGTATTGATACCGATGACTGCGGAACAGATTGCAGCGGCTTTAGCAGTACGGAGACTGCTAGCAAGGCCGCAAGACTCCGCTCAATGGCTGGGATATGTTGATCCATGGAGCCTGACGATGTCTGGGTGTCTGCACTGGCAGAGCGGGCCACGACCCCAGAACATGGCACCAAGAGCTCTCCAGAGGTGGACGCCTTGGGAACATCTTGGGACCCAGATAATGCTTTGGAGGCAAAGACCTTCCACCGGGGTTGTTTGGCCAGTGTATTCTCCTTGAGGGCAACGCTAGAAGCATCTCGATACTTAGAAGGAGATCTACCCTTTGAGGACTGGCCAGTCTTCGAGGAAGACCTAGGTTTGGTTACCTGAGATCCGTGGGAGGAAGATGAAGCCATGGAAGACATCGATGCAACGGACATTGCATCCGAGGCAAAAAGGATGCCAAGTTTCGCAGATCTATTCTGCAGGCCCCTCTTAGTTATCTTTCTGCAGAGGAGACACTCCGATGGAGAGTAGTCTGGGCCCAAACATTTAAGACATCAGTCATGGGTGTCGGTACATATGAACATAAGATATGCCATACTGGGTCAGACCAAGGTCCAGTATCCTGTTTCCAACAGTGGCCAATCTAGGTCATACGTACCTGGCAGTTTACCCAAAAGACACAGGTTCCAGAATGCTTGTACTGGGTCAAGCATTGATATCCTGGCTCCCTTCTTAATAATGGTTTATGGATCTTTCCTCCAGGAACTTGTCCAAACCTTTTTTAAACCCATCTACACTAACAGTCTTTACTACATCCTCCGGTAACAAATTCCTGCATTTGATTGCACGTTGAGTGAAAAAATATTTTCTTTTATTAGTCTTAAATAGTTTACCTTGTAGCTTCATTGCATGTCCCCTTCTGCTCTGATTCAGGATCTCCATCCTCTTCTCCGTCTTTGTCGTCCTGAAGATGCCCCTCTAGTTTTAAAGGGCTTCAATTGCAATTCCTCCCTTGCATTCTTCAGGTGTAGTGAATTGAGCTCTCTCCTAGAGGCTGATTGATTAGGGATGACATAATGCTTTCTCTGATTAGACTCATGCTTTTCCACTCTAGCTCCCCTAGGTACTTTCTGCCTACTGGTGCATTCTGGAACATGTAGTCTTTTTGGAAAACAAGCTGTTTTGTTTCTATAACCTGCCAGCACAGGTCCCTTTATCAGAGTAAATTCTGCTCTTTTGTCATTACTCCCTGAGCTTTGATAAGCTTCCTTATCACAGACCACAAAAAAGAACATTTTCTGCAGTGATAGGGAATGCAGCCTGTCAGCTCCGCAAAAAATGAAAAACCAAAGAGGGAGAGTTGGAAAGGCAGAAAGGCAGCAGCACAGGCACAGTGGGACGCTCCCAAAAGCTTTCCTATAAGACACTGGGGAGCGTTCCGGCATGGGCTCCATCGATGCAGACAATACCCATATGTGAAGACTACATTCCTGCTTGTTCCTGGAGATTATTCTATGTAGAGCTATTCCCTTACTAATATATGCTGAATTGTTACTTCTTCTACTCTCTGATATTTATTTACATCGTCCTGTTCAAGTTCATTTATATCACATTAAGCCGTGAGAGACATATTTTAAGTTTTCCTCAATTTTCCTCTAAGGCAGGGGTTTTTAACCTGGTCCTCTGGGACCTCTAGGCCACGCAGGTTTTCAGGATATCCACAATGAATATTCATGAGACAGATCTGCATACAATGGAAGCAGTGCATGCAGATCTATCTCATTGTGGATATCCTGAAAACCTGACTGGCCTGGGGGTCCCATAGGACTGGGCTGAGAACCACTGCTCTAGGGCAATGTTTTAGCACATTCCTCCAGGCCAAAAATCATCCTGATGTTATCTAAAAAGCTTTTCACTAGATGAAATTATTCCACTAAGTATTGATCATGAGACCCTTAGAGTGGACTATGTCGTGTTTTCATCGAGGAGATGTTGAATGAAAACATATCACATTAGGAACATAAATGGTTTCTCTCCAGTTTATCCTTTCAAGAATTCCTAAGATAACTTAATTAGCAGAGCTTTTATCATATTGTAAACAATTAAGTGGTTCTCTTGGGGGCAATTTATCCAAATGGGCTAGTTTTGCACATAACATGATAGTCATCACTTCTAAAAGAGGGTATGTGCAGAACGATCTCAGTCTCTCAAATTTACTGCTAATGCTTGCATCGTGCCAAAGAGAGCCTCCTGCTGGAGTTCATAGGACGTAATATGTATTGGTAATTTGTTACGATGTGGCTTAAAGTTCTCCTTTAGCAGGCCTATGGCTCCCAATATGATGAGAAATATTTCTGTATCTTTGTCTCACATTTTCTTGGTCTCTGACTGCATTTCTCAATACTTCAGGATCTTCTCCCTCTCCACGCAATTCACAGAATAGTTCCTTGGAACGGACACCTCTATTATCAATGCCGTTCTAGTGTTTCCTATATTGGGTTTCCTTGCATCCAGTTTCTTATCCATCAGAATGGAGATGTCCCAAGTTTGTCATATTAGAGCCGTGCTGCTTGTGCCTGATTTTGAAGTAATGTGATTTTGTGAAGCTTTAGAACATTTTTCACAAAGATCATATTAAGTTAATATAAAGATTGCTTATTTGTTGGGAGGTGGAATCGAATGAGGTGGCCGAGGTGATCAGAGACCTGCAGTTAAGGGTCCGAAGTGATGCCTGTGGATGCCTCACCTTTCCCTTCATATACACACATATTTCTTGGCACCTTTGAGGTGTTGAGTTTTGTTTGACCCATTGTTTTTTGGTTTTGTTTATTTACTTTTGCACATACTATGACACTCATGAACCTCACTCCTAAGCCAGGATATGTAAAGTATCAACTCAGTCTATAGGATTTACTGCTAACGCTTGCCTTAGTAATTGCATTGTGCCAAGAGAGTTTCCTTCTGGAGTTCATAAGACATAACATATATGGGCAATTTGTTAATATGTGACTTGAAGTTCTCCTTTATCAAGCTTGTGGCTCACACAATGATAGGATATATTTCTGTCTTTTTGCCACATTTTCTTGGTGCTTCAGAATCTTCTCCCTCTCCACATGATTCACAGAATAATCTCTTGGAATAGACACCTCTCTCCAGTGTGCATGCTGTCATTAATTCTCAGTCTAGCTAGCTTTGTTAGCAATCTTTTTATCACATTCAGAACATGTAACTGGTTTCTCTTCGAACAGTTTCTCTAAATGAATTAATTTTGTGCATATTAAAAAGGCTTTAACAAGTGATATCTGTGAAAATTATTTCCCATAATGATTTGTTATTCAATACTAGAGACCGCTGAAGAGAGACTTTTTAACATAAGCAGCCTATATAGCAGTTTTTAAGTAACATATGATCCTATTCTTTTTATTTTTAAACATGTTGATTTTCAAGTCTTTTTATACATACATTTGTTAGTATTAAGAAAGGTTGATGACAGTTTTTTTATATCTTTTATTATTTTTTTTGGAGTCTTTTGGTTACACTCCTGAAGCGCGCCTTCCTTGCGCTAAGCAGCCACATCGAGTGTACCACCACTAGCTTCAGCTGTGAAGATAAGTTTTCAAATTGTTTGATGCATTGATGATTATAGGCTTGCAACCAAATCAAATCAAATAAGTTGTAGTGAAGGGGTGTTTATGACTTATGAGGATGAGTGACCTAGAACCATACAAATGATCCTAATTTTGATTTAAGGCACAAAACTGAGGTCCTTTCCCCTTCTTTTATATAAGGTTTTTCAATTTGCTTGAGTTTTTTAAAAATTGCATTTGGTGTCATCATTAGGGTGAAAGAATAATTAGAAAAAAATCATTTTGGGAACAATATTCATAGATTATTTGCGTTGTTAATTATTAGTTTTGCGCATACCATGACAGTCATGAACCTCACTTCTAAGCCAAGGTATGTGGAGTAGGATCTCCAGTGTGGATTCTTTCATGCATGTACAGATTACTTTTTTGATTGAAGCTTTTATCACATTCAGAATATTTAAATTGTTCCAGTCCATTATGAATTATTTCATGCTTTCTTTGATCTGATTTTGATATAAAATGTTTATTACATTCAGATCTCAACTCATTTCTCTCCAGATTGTACTCTTTCATGAATTTTTAGGCCAGTTTTATAAGTAAAGTTTTTAATACATTGAGAACATTTAGATGCCTTCTCTCCAGTATGTATTCTTTCATGAATTCTTAGGTTAGCTTTGTTAGCAAACCTCTTATCACATTGTGAACATTTAAATGTTTTTTCTCGGGGCGGTTTCTCCAAATGGGCTAATTCTGCACATACTATAACAGTCATGAACCTCACTTCTAAGCCAGGGTGTGTGGAGTATGATTTCAGTCTCTCAAATTTACTGCTAATGCTCAGCCTAGTACTTGCATTGTGCCAAAAAAAGCTTCCTTCTAGAGTTTGTAAGATGTAACCAGCATTTTTTTCTAGTATGTATTCTTTCATGCATTTTTAGATTACCTTTTCGCTTTAAGCTTCTATCCCAGCCAGAACATTTAAATTGTTACAAGCCAGTGTCTATTCTCTCATGCATTTTCAGACTAATTTTTTAATTGAAGCTTTTATCAAAGTAGGACATTTAAATGGTTTCAGTCCACGATGAATTTGTTCATGTATTCTCTGATCAAATTTTGCTATGAAACATTTACCACATTCAGAACACTTAAATCATTTCTCTCCAGAGTTTACTCTTTCATGACGTTTTAGGCCACTTTTACAAGTAAAGCTTTTAACACATTGAGAACATTTAAATTGCTTCTTTCCAGTGTGAATTCTTAGGCTAGCTTTAGTAGCAAACCTCGATCACATTGTGAACATTGAAATGTTTTTTCTCTAGTGTGCATTCTTTCATGAATATGTAGATTCCTTTTTCAATTGAAGCCTTTATCACATTCAGAAAATTTAAATGGCTTTTCTCCAGTGTGTATTCTCATGATTTTGTAGATTACTTTTATGTTTGAAGCTTTTCTCACATTCAGAACATTTAAATGGTTTCTCTCCAGTGTGTATTCTCTTATGACGTTGTAGATTACCTTTTTCTTTAAAGCTTTTCTCACATTCAGAACATTTAAATGGTTTCTCTCCAGTGTGTATTCTCTTATGACATTGTAGATTACTTTTTTGTTTGAAGCTTTTCTCACATTTAGAACATTTAAATGGTTTCTCTCCAGTGTGTATTCTCTCATGAATTTGTAGACCATTTTTATTAGTGAAGCTTTTCTCACATTCAGAACATTTAAATGGTTTCTCTCCAGTGTGTATTCTCTCATGAATTTGTAGACTATCTTTATGGGTGAAGCTTTTAACACATTCAAAACATGTAAATGGTTTCTCTCCAGTGTGTATTCTCTCATGACGTTGTAGATTACCTTTTTTTTTGAAGCTTTTATCACATTCAGAACATTTAAATGGTTTCTCTCCAGTGTGTATTCTCTCATGAATTTGTAGATCACTTTTTTGCGTGAAGCTTTTATCACATTCAGAACATTTAAATGGCTTCTTAAATGGCTTCTCTCCAGTGTGTATTCTCTCATGACGTTGTAGATTACTTTTTTCTTTGAAGCTTTTCTCACATTCAGAACATTTAAATGGTTTCTCTCCAGTGTGTATTCTCTCATGAATTTGTAGTTTACTTTTTTGCATGAAGCATTTATCACATTCAGAACATTTAAATGGCTTCTCTCCAGTGTGAATAATTTTGTGAATTTCTAGGCTAGCTTTACTAGTAAACCTCTTCTGACATTGTGAACATTTAAATGGCTTCTCTCCAGTGTGTATTCTCTCATGACGTTGTAGATTACTTTTTTCTTTGAAGCTTTTCTCACATTCAGAACATTTAAATGGTTTCTCTCCAGTGTGTATTCTCTCATGAACTTGTAGATAACCTTTTTGCATGAAGCATTTATCACATTCAGAACATTTAAATGGTTTCAGTCTACTATGAATTATTTCATGGCTTCTTTGATGTGATTTTGATTTAAAACATTTTCCACATTGAGAACATTTAAAGAGTTGGTCTCGTGTGGTTTCTTTCATAAGTTCTTAAGTTAACTTTTTGATTGAAATTTTTATCACACTGCAAGAATTCAAATGGCTTCTGTGTTTTGAGAAATTTCTGATAAATTTTAATCTGTGACCTGTGTGTAAAACATTTTTTACTTTCTGTACCCTGGAATGGTTTGACTTGACTATGAAACAGTTTTTCTGCTGTCAGGTTTGGCTTGTCAGTGAATCTTTCTTCACATGCTGTACATTGCAATGGTTTCACTTCTTCATTTAGTCTCTTACTTTGTTCAAAATGTGGACACTCATTGGAATTATCCTCTTTTTCAGTGTATGTGCTGGGTCTCCTTCTTTTTTGAGCTTTTTCTTTCCCTCTTGGCAATGTTACTCTACTGATACCTTCTTCACTGTCAGCTGAAGGATCTGTTCTGGAGGGGTCCCTCTGTTTCCATTTCTTCCTCTGTTGCCCATTAAACATTTCCATTCTCTCACTGCTATGTCTGGATCCATTACCTATTGAATATAAGTGAAAGTAAGATCACAAATTTTACAGCTATAAAGAAGGACACAGATAATGAATTATCCCCATAGAATTCTTCAAAGATATTTGCTGGGCTAAGGAGCCATATCGTATAAAAGAAATGGGAGCTGGTTTTGCTTGTAGCCTGGTACAAGTCAGAAATAGCACATGAAGAGAGAAGAACAGAACACTGGATTTCATCCTACTGGTTCTGGGCGTCTCATCCTCACCTCTAGCCTCCGCCCTGACTCCCTTCACTCACATTACAGCTACTAAAGTCCACTGAGAATTTGCAAAAGACTCTGCAACTCCCAGATGGACTAGTTATATTCATTGGAACATAAGAAATGCCATACTAGGTCAGACCAAGTTCCATCAAGCCCAGTATCCTGTTTCCAACAGTGGCCAATCCAAGTTACAAGTACCTAGAAGTTTCCCAAAAAGACATACAGGTTCCAGAATGTTTGTATTGGGGCAAGAAGTGGATTACCCGGGTCTCCTTTGTTAATGGTTTATGGATCTTTCCTCCAGGAATTTGTCCAAAACTTTTTCAAACCCAGCTACACGAGCAGCTTTTAGTACATCCTCCAGTAATGAATTCTAGAGTTTGATTACGTGTTAAATGAAACAATATTTCAACTTATTAGTCTTAAACGGGTTACACCATAGCTTCATTGCATGTCCCCTAGTCTTTCTATTTTTTGATGGCATAAAGAATTGATCTACATTTACCTGTTCCACTCTATTCATTAATTTATAGACCTCTATCATATCTCCCCTCAGCCGACTGTTTTCTAGGTTGAAGAGCCCTAAGCTTTTAAACTTCTCCTCATATTCAAGGTGTGGTCGCACCATGGAACGACAAAGAGGCCTTATAATATTCTTTGTTTTATTCTCCATGCCTTGCCTTATGATTCCTAGCATCTTAGTTGGCCTCCTGGCTGCTACTGCACACTGGGCGGAGGATTTCAATGTGCTATCCACGATGACACCTAAATCTTTTTCCCAGGTGGTGGTTCCTAATGTGAAACCTTACATCATGTAACTTTAGTTTGGCTTTTTCTTTCCTAGGTGCATAACTTTGCATGTGTCCACATTAAATTTCATCTGACATTTGAACGTCCAGTCTTCCAACTTATCAAGGTCCTCTTGAAATTTTTCACAATCCTCTTGGGTTTTAACAACTGTGATTAATTTTGGGTCATCTACAAATTTGACTCCCTCACTTGTTATTCCCATTTCCAGGTAATTTATAAATAATGTTAAAAAGCAGCAGACCCATCACAGATCCCTGTGGTACTGCATTATTCACCTTTCTCCATTGAGAAAATTAGCCATTCAGCCTATCTTCTGCTTTCTATCTTTTAACCAGTTCCTGATCCACAATAATACACTACCTCCTATCCCATGACTTTTTAACTTCAACAAGAGTCTCTCATGAAGGACCTTGTCAAAGGCTTTCTGAAAATACAGATACACTATTGACTGGCTCATCTTTGTCTACCTGTTTATTCAACCTTCAAAAAAATATAACAAGTTAGTACAACAAGACGTTCCTTGGCTAAAGCCATGTTGGCCTTCTCCCATTAAACCATGACTATCTACCTGTTCAGTAATTTTGTTTTTTATAATGGTTTCTACCATTTTGCCGGCAACTGACATCAGGCTCACCAGCCTGTAATTTCCCGGATCACCCCTGGAACACTATTCAAAAATTGGCGTTACATTGGCTATTCTCCAATTTTCAGGTAGTACAGATTACTAGTATTATTATTAGTAGGTCTACAGTCTCATATTTCAGTTCTTTCAACACCCTCGGATGTACACCAACCAGTCCAGGTAATTTGCTACTCTTTATCAAATAGTTGCACTATACCTTCCTGATTTATTGCTATTTCTTTCAAATCTTCTGATGTATCATCTTTAAATACAATTTCAGTCAGGGATACCTTCCCTACATCTTCTTCAGTAAAGGCCGAAGCAAAGACTTAATTCAATTTCTCCGCTATGGCTATGTCCCCTCTTAGTGCCCCTTTTACCCCTCTATCATCTAATGGTCTAACTGACTCTGTCCCAGGTTTTTTGCTATGAATGTACTTGAAAATGTCTTCACTATCAGGGTCGTCCATTCCTGCTAATCGTCCCCTCTGCCGACCCTGACTAATTTCCCTGCATTTTGTATGGGGTGGTTAGATGGGGGTGGTGTGAGGGCAAGGAGTGGCCCCGGATATACAGAGCCGATTCCAATGTCGGCCCTGTATGTCTGGGGCCGGCAGACTGTACGGGGAACTTATTCCACCTCTGAGATAGAATAAGTTCCCCTAATCGGCAGGGAACAGCAGGCCTGGGCATTGAAAGAAGTAGGAGGGGGTAGAGGACATTCCCCACAGACTGAACCTGGCCTTGGGGCGCCAGATTGGGGGTTGGGTTGCGGGGAATGCAAAATCTGTTTGGGGGCCAGGGATCACGGTTCTTGAATGGAGACACGGTGCCATAGCGCCTGGACGTCATGGTGCCACGGCTCCATTCAGGAGCCCTGACTGAGTTATCCGGGCAAGGCCTGTATGTGCAGGCTGACTGGGATTGAGGTCCCGTCCTGCACATACAGGCCAGTACACAATTCTGATCCCATAGGGCTAGACGTGCCCCACATGATCAGAATCATGGCTAACTCTCTGTGTCCGATTCCGACCAGGCACACAGAGGGCCAGGACATCCATGATGGAATCGGGTCCTATGCGTTTTTGCTTTCACAGCAAGCTTCTTCTCAAATTCTCTCTTTGCCGGCCTTATCAATTACTTGCATCTAACTTGTCAGTGCTTATGTTTCCAGTTTTCATCTTTTGCCTCCTTTTTCTATTTCCTGGACTATTACATGGACCACCCAAACAATCAGACCCCTACAGATGGCACAAAATTCTGCTGCCCGCATCATCACCGGATCATAAATTCCTCCCTCCTCCCGAGCCAAGTGCATTGGCTTCCGATCGCCTCCAGGATCAAATTCAAAATAGATCTCAACATATACAAGATCCAGCACAACTTGTCCCCTGACATTCTCGTCAACATGAACACAAGCACAAGACCCAGACGATGTAACAGAGTGGAAACCATTCAGACCTCTAGCATCTACTCTAAAACCACCCAATCCACATCTGTAAGAGCATTGTCACTAGCAGTACCATCCCTCTGGAACTCCCTTCCATATGACCTGAGAGCACCACTGATGCCAAAGTCTTCAGGAAGAAACTCAAACCTACCTTTTCATAGAACACAAGGCAGTATACAAAACCTGTTAAATAAATACATTTCCTGGAAGATGTTTTTTTTTTGCTACAACAGCCTCTTTGACCTCACCTTTAAACCATCCTGGCAGGCTTTTGGACTTCTTTCCACTTTTCTTAAAGCCTGGAATATAGCTGGTCTGGGATTCCAAGATAGTATTTTTAAAACAACACCCATGCTGGATGTAAATTTTTAACCTTTACTGCTGCTCCTTTTTAGCTTTTTTCTTGACTATTTCTCTCATTTTATCATAGTTTCCCTTTTGAAAGTTAAAAGGCAGTACTGTGGGGGGAGTGGCTATGCTAAGATGGCGGCGTGAGCGTCCGAGCTGAACATGCCTAAACGCAAAGGCAAATCAAAGGTTCCTCCCGCGGAGCTGTTACCTGCCGATTCCAAGGGTCCAATGGACCGTTTCATCCAGCTGACAGAGATGCAGAAGCGGGAGATTAGAGCGGGTGCTGCGACGGCGGATGTAGTGGCCCCGCCATTGCCTGCCCTGGAGGTGTTTCTCTCCCCTGATGAGCGGCTTCCTCCCCCACGCGGGACCTGCCCGGTGCCTCTTCCCGCGAGAGGAGAGGCTGCCCCCCCGGAGAGGGTGGTGATGTGTCTGGTGTGCGGGCCTCGTTGGAAGAAAGCCGTGGAGAGCAGCTCTCGGAGATGACGGCTGTGGATATGGTCCCGTCTTCAATCTTGGGGGTGGATTTGTCATCTCGCAGAGTTGAAGGATTCAAAGTAAAGTCTTTTCTTTCGTCGGCTGATATTGCTAAAGGTACTTTTCTGCACCGCCCCAAAGAGATATCCCTAGAGACAATTTGGGAAGCAATTTCACAGCTTTCCTCAGCTGTTAGCAAGCAAATTGAGTTAACAACGCAGCGGTTGGAAAAGCTAGAAACTGTGTCTTTTGGTGTCCAGGGAGAGTTGGCTAACCTTCGTTTGAAGATGGATGCTGGGGAACAGCAAATGACTCAGTTGTCATTAGTGAATGATTCTCGTATGAAGGACAATGTTTCAGTAAGAATGAAATTGGAAAATTTAGAGAATGCAGTGAGAGCTTCTAATATTCGCCTGTTGAATTTTCCTATGATACCATCTCTGTCCCCGATTGAAGTATTTAAAAAATATATGCAGGAAGTTTTAAATGTTCCATCTGAATTAATTCCCCCAGTAGTGAAAGCTTATTTCCTACCTCAGCGTAAAAAGGAAGGAAAGTTAGTTGAGGGTGCTATAGATATGGATTTAACTGTCTCCACAATGTTAGTGACTTTTGCGATTTCATCAGATAGAGATTGGATATTAAAATTATATTTTAGGAAACGTTCAATGCTATTTATGGGGAAGAGGGTTGTGATGTTCCCTGACGTCTCAAGGGAGACTCAGAAACGGCGGAGGGCTTTTTTGTTGCTGAGACCAGGTGCGGTTCAGATTGGTGCTTCATTTATATTGAGATTTCCATGTAAATGTAGTATTTCTTTTAAGGATAGGAAGTATGTATTTTTTCAGCCTGAAGAGTTATCATTGTTTATTAGTTCTCGGATTGTGACTTCTTCTCCTCAGTGACTGTTCTCATCATATTGGTATATCTCTGTCCCACGCCTCTGTCTTTATTCCTGATTAATTTTCCTTTTGGATCAAGGATCCACTTATCCTTGTATCTTGTTTTCCTGGCTGACCCCTCCATTATTGTGGGCTAACCATGCGCTTGAATGTATGATTCCTAAGATTTTTTTCTTTGTACTGATTATTTACTTTGCAAGTTTTTGTTTTCTGTACAAGCGATTATGCTTGTTTGTTATTGTAAAACTCTATAAATATTTTTTTTTAAAAAGGCAGTACTATGGATTTCCCTGCTGTCCTTCCTCCATTTATTAAATCAAACGCGATCACGCTATGATCACTATTGCCAAGTGTCCCCAACATCCTTATCTCTTGCACCAGATCTTGGGTTCCACTAAGGACTAGGTCCAAAATGGCTTCCCCTCTTGTCGGTTAATTAACCAGCTGCTCCAAGAGGCAGTCATTTATTTCATCTAGAAACTTTATCTCCCTA
Source organism: Ichthyophis bannanicus (assembly GCA_033557465.1). Lineage (NCBI taxonomy): Eukaryota > Metazoa > Chordata > Amphibia > Gymnophiona > Ichthyophiidae > Ichthyophis > Ichthyophis bannanicus. The sequence continues at coordinate 27,978,481 of CM066033.1, forward strand.
GCATGTCCTGCCATGACAGTGACCCAGTTGATACCAGGGTAAATAAAATCACCTACAATTATTACTGCATTGTAACTTTTGTTAGCTTCCCTGATTTCTTTGAGCATTTCATCATCCATCTGTTCATTCTGACCAGGTCGGTAGTACACCCCCAATGCCATCGCCTTCCTCTTTTTACATGGCATTTTAATCAATAGAGATTCTACAGTGTACAGTCAAACCTCGGTTTTCGTATGCCCTATTTTTCGTACGATTCGGTTTTCGTTGACTTTTTTCAAGATTTTGTCCCAGTTTTTGTACGTTGTCTCGGTTTTCATACAGTTGAAAATGGAGCACCATCTTGTGGCCAGAAGTGGGATTTTCTTTATTTTGATTTTCTTGCTGATTGACTGTCTTCCATATTTATTGGCCCTTCTGTTTTAAAAGGCAGGCTGGAGCCCCGATTTGGCAGCTGGCCAAGATGGCTGTTCCCGCCTCCACTTCTGGTGGTAATAGCTCGATCCCCGGAGGGGAGAGCAGCTGGAGCTGGCTGGAGTGCGTCCCTCTCCCAGCGCCCGATAGCGCTTCTCTTTTAAAAGGCAGGCTGGAGCCCCGATTGGGCAGCCGGCCAAGATGGCTGTTCCTGCCTCCGCTTCTGGTGGTGATTGCTCGATCCCCGGAGGGGAGAGCAGCTGGAGCTGGCTGGAGTGCGTCCCTCTCCCAGCGCCCGATAGCGCTTCTCTTTTAAAAGGCAGGCTGGAGCCCCGTTTGGGCAGCCGGCCAAGATGGCTGTTCCCGCCTCCGCTGCTGGTGGTGATTGCTCGATCCCCGGAGGGGAGAGCAGCTGGAGCTGGCTGGAGTGCGTCCCATATGCCAACAAAAGTCTTCAATAAAGGTAAAAGTGATGTTACATGCTCATTTATCCATTTCATTAGTCATTTATATTTATTTCTCATTGTTTTCTGTATGAAAAAATATAGTTATTCTCTATAAAATGTATTTTTTGTGAATATTTTTGGGTGTCTGGAACGGATTAATCGGATTTACATTATTTCTTATGGGAAAAATTGCTTCAGTTTTCATACGTTTCGGTTTTAGTCAGACTTTTTTGAACGGATTAATCATGAAAACCGAGGTTTGACTGTATTTTGTTTCCTGCAAAATTTTAATCCTGTGTGACTCAAAGCCCTCTCTAACAGAGTAGATAAAATGGGAGGAGGGGTTGCGCTCTGTCATTAAGATATAATTTGTACCCAGTATCACAATGTCCCATTGATTGATATCTCAGAGATCGGATAGAAGGAGGATAATCATATCTAACCTCTCATTCTTAAGCGTCCCTCCAGTCCAGTCCCTTTTCTCTGGGTGTGCTCCCATTCCAGCAGCTTGGAGACTGAGTACGTCATCCTTTTGATGACACTGGAGTATATATACCACTGACACCTTCCACCAGCTCCAGTATACTCAATCTCCAAGCAGTTAGGGAGCAGTAAGCCAGGAGATTAGGCTTACTGGAGAGACATTTAGGAAGATAAAAATAATTAAAGAAACTAAAGGAACTTATCTTGGGTCTCCCTTTTAGACAGGCAGGCAGGTGTGTGAGCAAGAGTGAGAGAGGGACCCCCTTCCCCCCCCCACTTCTCTTTTGCCCTGTCTTAAACGTTCCGGCAGAGCAGGAGTAGCCTTCTTGGGAGTTTGTCAGCACCTGGCGATTCCCGATCCCTGCTAGGGTGAGGAGCCATTTTGAAGTTTAATTTAACTGCCAGGGCTGCCTGCTGTTCCGTTCTGCTGCGGTGCTGAAGCCCTGCGGCTGCTGAGCACGTGGGCGGAGCAGCATCGCCAGGGGAGTCTGCTCTAAGAAGCCACAAGGAAAGAAACAGCTGAGCAGAGAGCCATGGCGGCAGACCGCATGGAAAAGTAGAACACACTGTCGCAAGCCACATGTTAGCAACAGGGCTACCGCGTCGGAGGCAGAGGAAAGGAAGATCAGCATCGGTAGAGGTAGGCCTGTTGCGTTTATGCTCTTTTTTCGCACGTTTATTTGCCACTGTAGGCCCGATTCTTAACCGAGTCTCAAGGGTGCTTTTGTGGCTGGCTGGCACGGAATCCCATTAATTGGGGGAGTGGGATGCTAATAGTCCTTGTTGGTCCGGTGATCCATTATTTCTCGATTGTGTTAGAGGTAAAAAAAAAAAAAAAGTTTGTCCAGAAACAAGGTTTGGCAGCAGACTTCCTGAGGACTGTGCATTGGAATTCTGTTGGCTCAGAGCAGTCCAGACACCATGCCATTGAGGCCGCAGTGTTTGGTGTCCGGTGTCCAGTGGGGAGCAATGTCAGAGATAGCAGTGTGCAGAGGCTGCGTAATGGAAGCGGCATCCTTGGAGCAGGGTATCCAAGCAAGTATAGACTAGGAACCCCCTTTAGCCCTCTCCCAGGAGTCGGCGGGACCTGGGGTCACAATGGTTGAGTCTGGGTCACCGCCACCTTCTCTGTCAGATCATCCTGCTCTCCCTCTGCCACAGCCCAGGCCCTCCACTTCGAAGGGAGTGGAAGGGGGGAGACACTGGGGTGGTTTTTTTCCCAGAGTTTGTTTTATTACTGCACAGAGGGTTTTGTCTGAAGCAACAGAGCGTACTAGATCAGGAGGCAGCGCAGGAGGGTGCGGCAAAAAGGGGAGCTGACCACAAGGAGCCGGAAGACGCAGAGGTGCCTCTGAAACGGACTAGGCTGGTGAGTGAGGTGGCTTTACACTCCCCTTGTTTGGAGGCTCATGAGGAAGAGTCCTCGGACTGGGAAAGGGGGGAGGACGAGGAGGAGCTCAAAGAGGGTGAGATTCCGGAGGAGAAACAGGCCAGGATTGTTCGGGTGTTCCGCCGAGAATAGTTTACTTATTTTATTATTTATTTATTACATTTTCTTTTATACCGCGCTATTTGAGATCAGTGCGGTTTACAATGAACATTAAAACTACACATCTCAGTTTAGTGATTTGTGCTTACAATAAACATGTAAAATAATTTGGGTATACAATAAACAAGTTTCTTAACAGGGAGAACATGAAAACTATATACAAGCTGATTAATGTAACTATATACAGGGTTAAGTGCACAGCACGAGCTTCTCAATGTGGGTTAAGTATGGAAGCGGTTAAAGTGTGGTTGCAGGTATTCAGACTAGGAGTGTAAGATGGGTGGGCTTGAGGAGCTACCATGAGGTGTGAAGGTAGGTGAGTGGGGGGGGGGGGGACTGCGACATCATAGTGAAGGAGAAAAAGGTGATGCTTCAGTTCCTTCTTGAATTGGGAGAGATCACTGATGGTTCTGATAGCCGCTGGTAGAGCGTTCCAGCAAGATGGTGCAAAAAAGGCAAAGGCTCTAGATCTGGTAGCTTGGGAGCACTTAGTGCTTGCCTTAGGTAGAATGAGGGTGTTTGCAGCATTCGATCTCCTTAGCCGGTTAGGAGGTGTGATAGATACTAGGTCAGTGATAGCAGTAGCCGGGAATTTCTTGATGGCTTTATGGGTCATTGTTAGTTGCCGGCGTTAATCAGTGAGTCCCTGAAGACCCTCAATATCTCCGCAGGCATCCCAGCGGAGGAGGAGGCATTGAAGTATCCATTTATTCAGGCAGTTAGGAAGTCACAAAAAGTCTTCCCAGTTCACCGAGTGGTTCGTCAGATGATGCAGGAGGAGTGGGACCAGCCGAAGTCTGGCTTAAGGGGAGTGCGGTCCATGTCGCGATTATACCCCTTGCCGGAACACGAGAGAGATTTATTTCGGTCCCTAGGGTGGACGCGGCCATGTCGGCAGTTACCAAGAAGACAACCATCCCTGTTGAGGCGGTGCGGCCCTTAAAGATGCCCATGACAGGAAGCTAGACACGTTATTAAACAAGCCTTTGACATCAATGCCCTGGCTCTCCAGGCATTCGTGTGCAGGGCTTGGGTGGCCAGGGCTTGCCTTCGATGGTCTCAGCAGCTCCAGCTGCCGAATGATCTCCCTGCTTATCAGGAGTCTGGCGAAGAATATGGGTTCGGTGGTGGCCGCCTGTCGCTATCTGTGGCTCTGCACCTGGGCAGCAGATGGTTCCTTTAAGGCTCGACTCAGCAAGCTCACCTTTAAGGGAAAGCTTTTGTTTGGGAAGGACCTGGACAAATTGGTTAAGGAGCTGGGAGAATCTAAGGGAGGCAGGCTCCCAGAGGATAGACCAAAACAGAGTCACATCCCCGAGGCCTGCACTGTCTCAGCCATGTGACTTTCGTACGTTTCGGTCAGCTCGCGCAACACCCTTTCAGAGGGGACGCTTTCCCACGAAAGGACAAAATTTCCAGGGGTTTCAGGGGGCAGGAAGGGGATTTGGGGTCTCTTCCTCCACCTCGGGTCCTAGGAAGCCACAATGAACCGAGGGGGACCCAGGCCGGCTGGTGGAGGGGGGGGGGGACGCCTGCGGCAGATTTTTCTCTGCTTGGATTGGGTCACTTCCAATCAATGGGTTCTGGAGGTGGTTTGAGAGAGGTATGCCCTCGAACTGGCAAGACCAATCCCCATCGTTTGTGCAGTCGCCTTGCATAGCCCTGTCCAAGGCCTCGGCAGTAAAGGAAACCTTGGCGCAGCTTCTGCTCCTGGGAGCGGTCGTGCCAGTTCCCAAAAGCCAGTGCGGCTGCGGTCGGTACTACATTTCTTTTGTGGTTCCCAAAAAGGAGGGCTCCTTCCGTCCGATTCTCAACCCCAAACGAGTCAATCATTGTCTCAGGATTCCTCACTTTTGCATGGAAACCCTGAGGTTGGTAATAGTGGCAGTATGGCAGGGAGAGTTTCTAATGTCTCTCGACCTCACGGAGGCGTATCTCCACATTCCCATCCTACAGTTCCTGCTGTTTGCGGTACTTATGGGACACTTTCAGTTTCAGGCATTACTGTTCGGACTGGTGACGATGCCTCGTACCTTTACCAAGGTGATGGTCATAGTGGCAGCGGCTCTTCGCAAAGAAGGGATCCTGGTCCACCCGTACCTCAATGACTGGTTAATCCACACCAAGTCCAAGGAGGAGAGTGTAGAGGCAACAACCAAGGTAGTCGATCTCTTCAGGAGCCGGGGGTGGGTAATCAACTTGTCCAAGAGCAGATTGGTTCCCTCCCAGATCAAGTATCTCGGGGAAAGGTCTGACACCAGCTTAGGCAAGGTGTTCCTGTCAGTTAAGAGGATGAGGGAGCTTTGGCGTCTGGTGGGTCAGCTTCTGGCCATGAGGGTGCCCACTGCTTGGCATTATCTCCAAGTTCTGGGGACCATGGTGGCGACGATCAAGCTCATACCCTGGACGAGGGCCCACATGAGACTGCTCCAGTGATCCCTTCTCCGTCACTGGTCTCATCAGCATCAGCCTTTGTCCATGGTGCTACCATGTCCTCCGGTGACCAGGAGAGCCCTGGACTTGTGGCTCCAGCCAGGGAAGCTGGAGCAGGGGATGCCCCTTGAGTCCCTGCGGTGGATTCAGTTGATGATAGATGCCAGTCTGGTCAGCTGGGGGGGCTCACTGCGAGGGGCACTTTGCCCAGGGGTGCTGGAATGCCCCGGAGGCTTGGTGGTCAATAAACAGGGTAGAAATGCGAGTAGTAGCACTGGCGCTCAGAGTGTTGGAGCGCTGGGTCCGACAGAAGGCAGTCCAGGTGTTTTCGGACAATGTCACTACAGTGGCCTATATCATTCGGCACGAGCAGTCCTCCCCTGGAGGAGGAGGCAGAGTGGCTGCTTGATTGGGCCGAGGTCAATCTCCAGGCTTTGTCGGCGGTGCATGTAGCCGGGGTAGAGAATGTCACGGTGGACTACCTGAGCCGGGTCAAGGTGGATCATGGAGAATGGGAACTCTGTCAGAAAGTGTTTCACCAGGTGGTACACCGGTGAGGTCCATCCATCCATCATGGACCTCATGGCAAGATGGGGGTCGGCCAAAGCAAGCCGCTTCTTCAGCAGAAGAAAGGAAAGGATGTCGGAGGGCCTAGATGCTCTCGTTCAGAGATGGCTCTCGGAAGGGCTTTTGTATGTGTTTCCTCTATGGGTCACCCAGAGCGTAGAATCCCATCAGAGACTGGTAGTTCTGATAGCCCTGGATTGGTCACGGAGGCCGTGATATGCCGACCTCGTGAGGCTACTGGCCGATTGCCCCTGGTGACATCCGGTGAGAGACAACCTCCTAATTCAGGGTCTAGTCCGGATGCCGCAGGTGGGTCGATTCTCGCTTACGGCTTGGCTCTTGAAGGGGCAAAGCTGCAAAAGCGTGGCTACTCTAGGATGATGATCACGACCTTACTAAATGTGCAGAAGCGTTCGACCTGTCTCTCATAAGAACATACGATATGCCATACTGGGTCAGACCAAAGTCCATCAAGCCTAGCATCATCTTTCCAACAGTGGCCAATCTAGGTCATACTTACCTAGCAGTTTCCCCAAAAGACACAGGTTCCACAATGCTTGTATTCTGGTTAAGCATTGATATCCTGGGTCCCCCTTTTAATAATGGTTTATAGACATTTCCTCCAGGAACTTATTATTTTCTTTTATTTCTCTTAAATAGTTTACCCTGTAGCTTCATTGCATGTCCCCTAGTCTTTCTATATTCTGATAATGTAAACAATCAATCTACGTTTACCCATTCCACTCTGTTCATTAATTTGTAGACTTCTATCATATCTCCCCTTAGCTGTCTCTTATGTGAGAGTTTCGTGCATCTTTGAGGGCTGGTTTGTGGTCCGGGAAAAGAGGCCTATGGCGGTCTCTGTGCCGGACGTCTTGGACTTATAGGCCGGGTTTCAGAAAGGCCTGGCTGCCAGTTCCTTAAGAGTGCAGCTAGCAGCTATTGCCTGTTACCGGGGTAAGGTTCAAGGTAAGTCACTAGGGTACACCCAGATGTCGGGCAGGTCCTTAAAGTGGTGAGAGGTTTACGGCCTCAGCAAAGATCCTCACTTCCTCCTTGTGACCTCAATCTCGTGCTTAACGCACTAGCTGGGAATCCCTTTGAGCTGATAGGGTGAGCCTCCCTGAAGGACTCGACCCTCAAACAGTGTTTTTTGGTCACGATCTGTTCAGGTAGACGTATTTCGGAACTCCTGGCACTTTCATGTCGGCCTCCATGCATGAGCTTTTTCAAGGAAAAGGTGGTCCTGCGGACGGTACCTTCCTTTTTGCCCAAAGTAGTCTCCCCCTTTCATTTGAATCAACCGGTTTCTCTTCCGGCCTACTCAAAGGAGTAGCGCAGGACAATGGATGCTCGTTTGCACCGACTGGATGTGTGCAGGGTCCTGAAGCACTATATTGACAGGATGGTAGCGTTTCATAGATCAGTTTGTTTGTTTGTCTTGTTTGGGGGACCACAGAAAGAGGAGGCGGCAGCCAAGGCTTCAATATCCAGATGGATTAAGGAAGCCATTGCTACGGCGTACATTCTGAAAAGAAGACCCATGCTGGGAGTTTTCAGGGCTCATTCTACGCGGGCGCAGGCGGCCTCGTGGGCGGAATTCAGTCTGGTTCCGCCGCTAGACATCTATAGGGTGGCTACGTGGGCCTACCTGCATACATTCACCAAGTACTTTCGCTTAGATGGTCAGGCAGCTGGAGATGCTGAGGTTAGGGGAGTGGCTCTTCTGTCCGGTATCGCGGGTCCCTCCCATTCTTGAAATGCTCTGTTACATCCCAGAGAAAAGGGACCAGACTGGAGGGATGCTTAGGAAGGAGTAATTAGAGCTTAACTGCTAATTAGCGTTCCTGGGGGAACTCCAATCCAGTCCAGACCATGATCCCACCCAGGTTTCTGCGAAGTGGCGTCTTTGGCCCGAAGAGGTTATATGCGATAGTGTTATTCCCTTTCAGAAGACTCATCGCTAAGAGGGTGGACTCAGAGCGGCAGAATGGACCAGTGGGTGCCCCCTGTCCGGAGACTTTTGGGGGGCAAATTATGATTCAGGTAAGCCTCCTCCTCTTCTTCAGGGAGGTGGGGAAATCCTCCTGGGGTTAAGGGGGAGGTAGTATGAATAGTGATAGGAGAAAGGTTAAGAATGATTTACAATTTTTCCGGTTAGTTATAGTTAGTGGAGTTTTTAGGGGTTTTTTTGTTTTTTTTTGTAACTTTTCCTTTATTAGTTTTACAATATATACACCAATCACACAATAACCAGAAAATCCAACAACATGATCCCATCAACCCCCCCCCCACCCAAATACCCCCTCAACACACAAAACTACTACCAACCCACCCTCCACTCCAGGGCCAGGCCAACCCCCCGCAAATACAGATCGCCCCCCAGACGCCCTCAGGGAGGCCCTTTCCCCCCCACAAGGTCCTGCCCCCTCAAAGTCGTGCCCCTCCCCCCTCCCGCCCCCAGACCAAGCACTACCCCTCCCCAACGCCCCCCTCCCCAACCTTATTCCCCCGTGCCTACTCCCCCCCCTGCCCTCCCTTCCCGTCCGCCAACTCTCCAACCACCCCATCATAGCCCTTCCACACCTGCCGGAAGTGCGGCATCCTATGTGCCCCATAGGCCGCTATTTCGCACATACCCCGCACCCCACTTAAACGGCCCACAATATCTCCCCTAGATGGGGGAGCTTTACACCTCCAACGCAGCAGAATCTCCCTCCGCGCTGCAGCAATACAATAGCCAATCATCAACTGCACCTCCCGGTCCTCCTCTCCCCCCAATTCATTCAACAGGACCATGGCAGGAGTCAAGACCACCGGGACCCCCGTCATATCCCTTATAACCCCCTCCCAGTCCTCCCACATAGTCCGCACTATCTGGCAGTCCCACAGCAAGTGATATAGGTCCCCTCTCCCCTTACACCCCCTCCCAACACTGCCCTGATTCCTCCTTATTGATGGCCCTCAATTTCCATGGAGTCCAATAAGTCTGATAACGAATCTTCAAACTACTCTCCAAATACGCAGTGCCCGGGGCCAACCTCCGAGACCACACATAAATATCTTGCCAACGCTCCCGAGTCCACTCCCCCCCCAGTATCTCCTCCCAGGCCACCTCTCCCCGAATACACACCCCTACCCCCCCCCAGCCTAAACAATTCCCTATAAAATTGGGTAATAGCCCCCCTCCGCACTCCCTTCACCAAAAGTGCTTCAATCACCGTAGCGGCCTGACGAACATCATCCATGACCTCTCGCCTACTCAGAAAAGACACTACCTGCAGATAGGCAAAAATCCCTCTACCATCCAACCTAAATTCAGCTAGTAACTCCCCCCAGCTCTTAAACTCCCCCCCCCACCTGGAGCAGCTGCCCCATATACCGTAACCCCTTCCCCCTCCACTCCCGGAACACCCCCCCCCTCTGTCCCGGGGCAAACTCCTGGACCCCCATAATAGACATTCCCCGAGTGTATCTCCTTGCCCCCTAGCTAAACGGACCGCGCCACCTTACCCAAAGCGACCTTTGTCAGGGCCCCGAAAAGGAATTCCCCTCCGGGCCCCCTCTTCTACCCCCCTAACCCCCCGCCCTGATCCCCAGTATCCCCACTTCTGCCAGACCTCTTCCCTGGTCCAGCCCCCTGTTCCAGCTGTACCCAATGAGGGGTCCTCTCTTCTCCACCCCTTGGCCAACTGAGGCAAATGCCCTCAAACTGAGAAGGCCCAATAATATTTCTCCAACCAGGGAACACCCATTACCCCCCGCCTCCCTAGCCGGCCGTTACATAGACAAGCTCGATGCCTATACCCCTCGGGCTCGGTCCGCTGCCAAAGTCCGGCCCCAGATAAGACCTCCAACATAACCCGATTTGGCGCCCTTTTCAAAAGTTCCGGGCCAAAAAAACACCTTACAAACACCGGAAGGGAGCTAAACAAAACAAAAACAAAAACCTCGTAATACATTCATTTTTTTAAAACCGCTATCCTATGCCTACCCAACCACGTAAGGTATAAACCTTTCCTTCCCAACCGTTGGCAAATCCCGACACACTTCATTCAAAAGCCCCTAAAACATAACTTGACCCTCACCAATCCCTCCAAAAATTCTGTCCCATCTGGATCCCCAGATATCGGTGAATGGCTTCCCCCACCCACTTAAAAATGCAAATCCTCCTCTCAGCAGTCAGCACCCCCTCCAAGTCGGTAGTGAGATGTAAACCCCAAAATCTCTGATTTAACCTGTCAGTTATATCTTAATAACCGCGACATACCCGACTATAACACGCAATCGTCATGCATCAAGTTACCGGTAAGGTTACCAGGGGCTTCGCCTCAGGGTGAAAATGACATCAGCACATACTCACGCAAATAAAAGTAATCTTAACCTCCTGGGAATTCATGAGAATCCCTTAATATCGAGAGGACCCCCCTAATCTTTGCCCGCCCAATGGCTCGATGACCAAGGCCGAAAAGCAGGGGGGATAAAGGGCAACCCCTGCCTAGTACCACCTGGCCCAGTGCAAAACGTCCTCCACCGAGTAACTGCCAATTGAACCCTTATACCCGGGCCTCGAGGGCCCTATAACATCATCGTGCTTGGAACCCAATGAATAATAGTTGGTACCCACCCCCACGTTTCTCCATCACACTAATCATAAAGGATTGGCCACTTCCACCCTAATCATCCAACGCCTTTTGCCGCCGCATCTACCGTTAAGAAAAACCAGGCCCCGCTGCACGAGCCCATGGCCGTCCCTGCTGAACCTCCCAGGTAAGGTCTCCACATCGATCTAATGAACGAATATGTCCGTCTCCTCCTTCGCCAAGCCGCCGAGATAAACCCGGTTTGGGTTCTGGATGTATTAGCTCAGGCCATCAACCGTGGACAATCTATTGGCTAAGACCTTGGCATGACAAAGTTTTGCGTCCACATTCAATAATGAAATCGGTCCTATAGGACCCACTAACCATCGGGTCTTTCCCGGGCTTAGGGATAAAGGCAGTAATCCCAGCTTCCCTCATCGAAGGTGGAGTCTCCCCACCCGGAACTAGCAACATCCATTAAAAGACACTATCCCACCATCAAAGGCCCCAGTAGGGAGCGGACACTTCCCTTATAAAAACGCCCCGACAACATGCAATACCATCTAGTCCCGGGGACCTTACCCCTCTTCACCGTCCCAATCGCCAGATCCCACTTCATGCCTCTGTTATGTGGCCAATCGCGCCACTAGAATCTCCCTCTGCTCTAATAGACAGTGAGGATAGGGCAACCGAAACCTTCAGGTACTCACCCAGGGAGCTTGTTCCCCCCTGCTCACCTCACTAGTAAAACAATGTTTGATAATAGTCACGCGAAAGTCACCCTCGAATTTTCATTATTCCTCCGTGGACCAGCCTCCCTCACTGTCTCCCCGGATACCCCCAATATTCGTTCCGCGCATCACCTTACTATGGCGTGCCTGTTGGGCTGTAATCTCCGCCCCCCCTTATGCCCCCCTCAACCACCCCTGTTTTTCAACCCGTAGCTCATATGCCAAAATCGCTCACCCCTCCAATCTGCTCCAGTTGGCCACCGCAACTCTTTTTCAATTTCTCAACAACCCCGCCCTCAACGGCCCCACCCCCTCTCTCGCGTGCACCCTCCCCTCCAGTACGCCTAATATCCTGCAACAGCTTGTAACTGCTCTCCTTTCCCCCTTACTGCGACGGCTTTCCCTGGGCAGCTATCCTGAACCAAATGCCCCCTCACCACCGTGCTTTAAGTCCATCCCCACACCATGTGCCACTACCCCATCCACCTCGCCCATTCATGTTTTGAACCCCCGATATTCCTTTTACCACAACCCCCTTCGCCAATCCGCTCACTCACCCTTGGCTCATCCAACAAGGCCTCATTAAGCCTACCGATTTTAACGCCCATCATCCACGTATCCCAAATTAAAGAAAACGCGATACCCACACAGTCGCGCTTGATCCGTGCAACGCTGATGGGACCCTGTCCGGCCTCATCCACCCGGTTTCGAACCATCCTCACCCCCGCCCACAATCCATATCAATCCTACTATAGGTACCATGTGGCGCGAGATGAAAAGTATATTGCTTGCACCCAGGGTGTTGGCTCCCGCCATATACATCCTCCACCCCTAACCGTTGTCCTTTCCTTCAAGTGTATCAATTTCACCCGTTCTAGTCCCGCCTCCCCAGCCCACTAACCACGCCTACCCCCCCCCATTATCCACCCTCGGGTTCACCGTCAAATAAAATTCAACCCCCCATTATAAGGGGGGCATCACTTAAAACCCCCCAGCTCCCCTGCATACGGACAAAAAAATCCCCCTGCCTGTCATTCGGGCCATACAACTCACAATCCAAACCTGCTCCCTCCCAATTTGAATTTTAAGCCCCACTGCCCGCCCCCCTCGTATCCCGGTATTCCCCCACTAACCTTGTCCACCCAATCCGCCCCCCCCAAATACCTACCCCCCCCTTCCGATCTCCGCCCTCTGCCCGGCTCAACATTACTCGGGGGTACCCGCTTTTGTCTGCAATAACCCTTTCTTGGCCTACTTTCAGATGGGTTTCTTGTATACAAATGAAATCCGCTCTTAACCTACCCTCACGCTCCACCCCAATACGGCTGCTTCCTCCCAGTAACCCAACCCCGCAACATTCATCGTGGCTACGGTCAATTGCTGCTGCCCACTACTTTTCCCTTCAACCGTTCTCCCTGCTCCCCCTCCATCCCCCACCCGCTCCCGTCCCTGCCCCCCTACGCTCCCTCCCCCCTCCCGCTCCCCATTCCCCCTTCCCTACCCCCCTCCCCCTCTCCCCCTTCCCCGCCTCCCCCCTTCCCCCCCCCCCCTTCCAAATCCCCCTCCACCTGCTGGAGGTCTCCCGCGGAGTAGTGCTCCTCAACCAGAGGCATCTCCCTGCCTATCTCCCCCCCACCCATCCACCTGTGTTCATCCCCCATCTCACCCCCACACTCCATCCCCCTCCCCCACGCCTACCCCATCTACCCCCCCACTAACACCCATTCATCCCCACGCCTTCCCCGTCCCCCCCCAACTCCTTCAACAAACACACCACCCACACCCCGCGATCTCCCCCCCCCTCAGTGATTCACCTGATCATCCCGCAACACTTCAGTATACAGAAATAACATGCATTTTCCTTAACACCGCTCTCATTAAGGAGCATATATCGGCCCCAGAAAGGGACCGCTCCCAATTCAAAAACATTTAGAAAACATTTGGAAGTCCCCGATCCCTCAGGTACCCCCCCCTCACAGCAGTGCCTCCAAAGTGCTCTCCAGCGTCCTCCACCGTACTCTCTCGCCCCCCACCTCGCACTGCTCCTCTGGGGTGCCGGCATCTCCTTTCGTCCCCTCCCTCCCCGAGTCTTGCGACGATTCCCGCTCCTCAATCCCGCCACTTGGACGGCTGCCAAGGCCTCCGAAACTGTGTGGGCCCTCCAATTCTTGAGCCCCACCGGTTAAAAGAATGCCACAAAGATATAGCCAGCGGTATCGTACTTAACCCCCGCAGGATGGTTGTGACCGTCTGCATTTTTTGCGCCTCCTCTGCAAAGTACCAGCAAGCCAAGTCCTGAAAAAGCTGTATGGGATATCCTTGCCAAACAAAGTCCTGTGCGGTTGCGCATCAAAGTAAGGAATCCGCTCTTTAAGTTTAATAGTCTGCCCTGCACAACACTATGTCCCTCGGCCGATTGGGCCGACTGGGGCCCTATCCCGGTGTGCCCGCACCAATTGCAGCCCCCCCTGTACCAACTCAGTCCCAGAGTCAAGCAAGACAGTGCCGGAGTATTGCGCAAGCCACCGTCTCCTCACTGCCCACGACCTCTTTTTCTTCGGCCACGCCCCGTAAGCGTAAATTAGTCCCTTCGGTACCGATTTTCAAGGTCCTCCACTTGTAACAAGATCGTGTCCCTCCACGCCTCTCGTTTCCTTAAGCGTGCTTTCCACTACTCTCTGCCCGGTGTCCAAATGGCCCCAACTGCTGCTCATGATCCTCACATCGTTGTCCCAGCTCTCCCATCTCCGCACGCAAGGAGCGGCACACATATCCCCAACCTCCGTCCTCACTGCCTGCATTTTCGTCTTAATTTTCACCGAACCAGACCTGTCAGTTTCGCTCTCGTCACGTTCTGGCACCACCAGTCTTCCCGCCAGCATTGTAGCCTCACCTCCGCCTGCCCCTTCCGTTCTAGCGCCTCGCCATTTCCCGCCATCTTCTTCTTCGGCCGCTGTGGATTTACGCACCATCCCTAGGCGAACTCCTTTAAGTTCCGCCGCTTTCTTCCGCGTCGGCCATATCATCGGGAAGCACTCCCCACCACCACCTCCCTCCGTGTTGGCTCGGGAAATGCTCAAGCTCGGACATGTTACATTTGTTTAATACACGTTAGCTGTCCTCCGGAGCTTGCAGCCTAACTCTGCCCTTCCCAGTTGAATGACGTCACTAAAATCCTCTCCCCCCTGAGTTTTTTTCGTTTTACTTTGTTTCATTGTCTCCCCGTTATGTTTGCTTTGTCAATATGAGACTGTAGGTGGTGGGAGGTGCCCATGGTATATATACTCCAGTGTCATCAAAAGGATGACATACTCGTCCGCCAAGCTGCTGAAAGGGGAGCACAACCCAGAGGAACGGGACTGGACTGGAGTTCCCTTCAGGAAACGCTAGGATTAGCAGGTACGCTCTACTTACTCCTTTTCCGTGTTATATATTCTAACTCGCCATCTGTTTTTTTTTTTTTTAAGACTTCTAGCATTTACATACAAGCATTTTAGATGGTCAGATTTTATTCATATTAATCTGGTTATCGGTTTGTTGTTATTGTTAAGTGTCGACTTATGGCGACCTTCTGGCTAGTTTTGTTCTAAACTGTGTTTGGTCTTCAGTCAGGCGGCTCACTGTTGACAGAATGGCACCCATAGCTGCTGGTTATGGTCTGCCTCCATCTCATTGCTGGCCTTCCTTTTTTGCGTTGACCTTCTACTATGCCAAGCATGATGTCTTTCTCCTAATGATCTCTCTCTTACATTACATTGTCCAAATTATGAAAGTCAAAGTCGTGTCATCTGAGCTTCTAAAGAAAGCGTTGGTTTGATCGCTAGCATGACTGATTTGTTCGTCAGGCAATCCATGGTAGTACACAGTATTTGTGACCAGCACAATAATTCCAAAGGCACCCATTTTCTTCCTGTCTGGTCCTTTTTACTGTCCAAATTTCGAATCCATATGAATCATTATTAAAAAATTCCATGGCTTGCACAAGTTGACTTTTTGTATTGAGAGAGACATCTCTGCTCTTGAGAAGTTTCTCTAAAATCCTTCATAGCCATTCTACCAAGAGCAATGCACGTCAGAATTTCTTGAACTGCTGGTTGCGTCTTTTATAGATAGTTGATCCAAGTATGTTACAGTTGTTCATTATTTAATGATTTTTGTATTCTTTACATTAAGGATTAGGCCCATTTTAAGACTAATCCTTTATCATGAGAAGCAAATGTTTCAGATAGTAATCATTTTAAGCCAGTAATGTCGTAATCATCAAGCATAGTGAAGGTTGTTGATGAGTCTTCCAATATCCCTCCAACCAAGCTTAAACACCTCTCTTGTTTTCATACAATCCTTCGGCTCTGATTTGGTTCTGCAAATAAATTAAACAGGGCAGGGTAAAGTATGCCCCCTTACACCTTTGCTGATTTTTAAATCATCTCTGTTTCTCCTTGTTCCGTTTGAACTGTTGCTTCTTTGATCAATGTACAGGTTTCGCACGATAACAATCAGGTTTTTCTGGTAAACACCCATGCTTTCTTAATGTGGCCCAGAGTTTCTCATGGGTTTACACAGCAAAAAGCCTTGCTGTTAAGTACAACATACTCTCCTTTTTGGTATTACATTTAGTCTTGTTTCAAGGAGCCATCTTATCTCCCTATGCAATGTGTCTCATTCCTCAACCTTTCCTGAACCCTACTTGCACGTCAGGTAGTTTCTCTCCTTCCAAGAATGGTGTAATCGCCTGTTGAATAATCTTCAGTAGAATCTAGCTGGCATTTGGGATCAGAGCGATTGGTGCGATCATTTCTACAGGTCAGTTGAATCATCTTTCTTTAGTGGTTGGTAGAACCTAGATCTTTTCCAGTGCAGTTGGCATGATGTTTTCTTCCAAATTTCCTTGTAAGTAGGGTACCAGCTGTACTAGACTTCTATAATACTTCTATGGGAAAGCCGATCTTGTTTCTTCACTCTAATAGTTTCTACTTCCTAGTTCCTGTCATGTGTCATTGGAGTACTTCTCCTTGTCTTGTCTTTCTGCACATTGAAGAGCTCTGAATTCGGTGACTGCCTTTCTTTTTTCCTTTGACTTTAGTTTCTCTTCGTTTGGTGGGCAATTTTCAGAGTTTCATCAGTGATCCATTTTGACCGTTTTTTTGCTTTTTCACCTTTTATAGAGACTTCTCACTTTCCTTCCAAACACAGCCGTATTGCTGTCTTCCCATAAGTCTTTTTTTTTTTTTTCTTGCGCTCTGTCATTTGTATCTAAAGCAGCAAATCAATTTTGCACTCTTTAAAATGCCAGTGGTTATAATTCTCAAGGTCATATTTTGGCACTTTCATACGTGGCTTGACCTTTTTCAACTTTAGATTGGGTGTGCATACTAGTATATGGTGAAGCTGTACCATAGTCAGCTCCAGGTTTTGTCTTTATTGATGGTATAGAGTATTTCCATCATTGATTTCCACAGATGTAGTCAATTTTTTGATTTTTGTACCATCCATTGGGTGAAGTCCATGTGTACACGTCGCCGCTTGTGTTGCTAGAAGAATGTGTTTGGGATGAAGAGATCCTTGGTCCTGCAGAATGTTATCCAGTCTTTTTTCAGCTTCATTTTCTGTTGCCACGTCCCATATTTTCCAACCTTTTTGCCTTCTTCTTTGTGTGCCACCGTTTTGCATGACTAGCAGGATATCCTGTTTGCAATGTTCTGTACAATTTCCGCTTGTATTCGTTTTATAGAACTCATCAATTTTCATTCTCTTCTGTGGCTGTTGTTGGGGCAGATCTTTGAATTATATTTGTGTTGAAAGGCATTCCTCATATACACCAAGCAATTTAAGCCTCACTGACTGCACTGTTTTTCATTACAGTTCCTTTGCAAGTTTTTCTTCTAAATTTATACATTCAACACCACTTCTTCTTTGTCTTTCATTTCCAGCACAGTAGACCATGTGATCAGCTGATGCCAAATACCCAGGGCCAACCTATTTTAGTTACGCTGATACCCACCAGATCCGTTGAACATGGTTCCCTTTTTATTTTAGACCACCTCCAACTCAAAAAGAACTTCCCTTGGTTCATGCTCCATATGTTCCATGTTCCCAATATATTAGACATCTTTGCAACTTCTGACTCTCATTTCATGCACAGCTACATCAGCAGTCAGTCGTCCCGAGGATTTTGATCCAACCACATAAAAATGCTGGCTTTAATCTGAAAACTCTTCAGCTCCTCCCCAATAGCTAGTTTAGTGCCTTCCGACCTGTGGATCCTCATCTTCCAGCACTATATGGATTTTGTAGCAATTCTGTTTTGTTGTGCCTCTCCATTGGGTTTTTGTGGCAAGATATGTAAGTAGATTGTCCGGCCTTTCTTCTGCACTGTTTAATTTTCGTGCTATTGCTGTTGCCGACAGAAATATGATTCTCCGCCGCCAACCCTGTCCACATTCTACTGAGGCCCAGATGGGTGGTTTGTCTTGGTCTGGCAACCTCATCTGAGACCTGTCCATCTTGGGAGACCCTGCAAGTAAGTTAAACTACCAATAGCTTAGCCCGCAGCATCAACTGATGCACACAAGCCCTCAACAGCATGACACACTGCGAAACCAAGTGAGGGCTGGTTATCGTTAGGCAGGGATAATTTGGAATTTTTAAGCGCTGTACTTTTATTTATTTTATTTGTTACATTTCTATACCTCCGCCTCCAGAGATCAGGGGCGTTTTCCAAGGAACAAAAATAAACTTTTTACAGGTAACCTGATTTTCATGTAGTGTCATTGGGTTGTATTTACAATTTTTTAGGAAATATGTACAACTTTGCTATATACAGTAATTTTCATGATTACGTTTGTTTTATAAGGCCTTTATCTGGGTTGGGTTAGCTGTCCCCTGTGGTGCATTTGTGTTTGGATAATGTTTTTCTGTACCGTAGTGTATAGTAAAGAGGTGGGTTTTTTAGGTGCTTGCTGAAATCTTTGAGGTCTTTTGTTGTGCGGGCGGGATGTGCAGTGGGAGGTGTGTTCCAGATTTTGGGTGCATGCATAGGAGAATGCTCGGAAGCTGCTGGGTTGCTTTTTTTTTTTTCGGATGGAGGGTTTGATTGGTTAAGGAGTGAGTGGCATTCTCCCTGCTTGTTCTGTTTTGTTTGGGGTGAGGAGGAGGGTTGAGAGGAAAGAGGGAGCAACATTGTTTGATGAGTTTTGAATGATCTTAAAGGTCGTTTTGTATCTGATCCGGATTTCTACTGGGAGCCAGTGTAGGGCATATATGAGGGGGTTGACATGGTCAGTTAGTCTGGCTTTGCAGGTGATCTGTGTTGTGATATTTTGCATTCAAATTGGATTATGTGGAGCCTCTTTGCCGGTAGACCCCTGCACAAGCCTGTTTGCAGTAGTCGAAGTGTGGGGTGATGATGTGATTGACTGACCGCTCTTACGGCGTTATCTTCAAGGAGAGGTTCTTAGTTGTTTTTATGGATTTTAATTTGTAGAGGATTTGTTTTGTCTGCTGTTCGTTTCAGGTGGGGTACCA